>JASVEL010000624.1:0-255627 GCA_032618575.1 Nicotiana noctiflora | reverse complement strand
GAACTGGATAATTCTTCTCATGTATTTTTAACTGCCTCAAAGCATAAGCGATAACCTTACCATCCTGCATCAATACCGCTCCAAGCCCCGTACGAGACGCGTCACAGTAAATTGTATAAGGCCCCGCACCCGTAGGTAGTATCAACACCGGTGCGGTGGTCAAGGCTCGTCTTGAGCTTTCGAAAGCTCGCCTCACACTCCTCTCGACCACCGGAACCGGACACCCTTCTCGGGTCAACCCGGTCATCGGGGCTCAATAGAAGAAAACCCTCTACAAATCGACGGTAGTAACTTGCTAATCCCAAGAAACTCCGGATCTCGGTCACTAAAGCTCTGGTCGAGGCCAATTCTGGACTGCCTCAATCTTCTTCGGGTCTACCCGAATACCTTCCACCGATACAATGTGACCCGGAAATGCTACCGAACTCAGCCAGAACTCACATTTAGAAAATTTGGCATATAGTCGGTTATCTTTCAGAGTCTGAAGAACCACTCTGAGGTGCTGCTCGTGCTCTTCCTGGCCGCGGGAGTACACCAGGATGTCATCTATAAAGACTATCACGAACAGATCTAAGTAAGGCCTGAATACCCGATTCATCAACTCCATGAATGCTGCTGGGGCATTGGTCAACCCGAAGGACACGACCAAGAACTCATAATGCCCATATCTAGAGCGAAAGGCTGTCTTAGGAATGTCAGCCGCCCTGATCTTCAGCTGATGGTAGCCCGACCTCAAGTCTATCTTAGAGAATACCCTCGCTCCCTGGAGCTGGTCAAACAAATCATCAATCCTCGGCAGTGGATACTTATTCTTTATTGTCACTTTGTTTAATTATCGGTAATCAATACACATCCGCATCGAGCCATCTTTCTTCTTTACAAATAATACAGGTGCTCCTCAGGGGGAAACACTGGGCCTGATAAAGCCTTTCTCAAGAAGGTCTTGCAACTGATCTTTCAACTCTTTTAGCTCTGGCGGGGCCATACGATAGGGTGGAATAGAGATGGGCTGAGTGCCCGGTGCCAGATCAATACACAAATCAATATCCCTGTCGGGTGGCATGCCCGGCAGGTCTGAAGGAAAAACCTGAGGAAACTCCCGTACAATAGGGACTGACTCAATGGAAGGAACCTCTGCGCTGGAATCACGAACATAAGCCAGATAAGCTAGACACCCCTTCCGACCATGCGTCGAGCCTTAACATAGGAAATAACAGTGCGAACGGAGTGGCTTGAGGTACCTTTCCACTCTAATCGGGGTGATTCTGGCAAGGCTAAGGTCACCGTCTTAGCATGACAATCTAGAATAGCATGGTATGGGGACAACCAGTCCATCCCCAATATGACATCAAAATCCACCAAATCCAAAAGCAACAGATCAACACGGGTCTCAAGACCCTCAAATATAACTACGCACGAACGATGCACTCGGTCGACTACAACGGAGTCACCCACTGGTGTAGCCACATAAACTGGAATATCCGGAGCATAGCTGGGCACGGCCAAATAAGGTGCAAAGTAGGAAGACACATATGAATATGTAGATCCGGGGTCAAATAATACCGAAGCACCTCTGCCACATACGAGAATAGTACCCGTAATCACGGCATCCGATGCCTCTGCCTCCGGCCCGGCCGGTAAAGCATAGAATCGGGATCTGCACCTCCCTCTGAGCTGCATCTCTAGGAAGACCATCAACTGGCTGAACGGTCTCCACCTCTACGGTCTCGACCTCTACCTCTATAATCTCTACCCCCGCCTCTCGGCCGGGTCGGGCAGGCCGAGGGTCGACCGGGGCCCGAATCACGTGACGAGGACCTCGGCCGCCGAGAGTTGCCCGCCGCTCGAGGGCAATACCGATAAAATGACTCGGGTCACCACAACCGTAACAGCTCTTGGACCGATAGGGCTGCCGGCCCCGACGACCTCGAACGGCCTCCACGAACACTCGAAGAGGCCGAGCATTAATAGGAGGCTGGTCCGAATAATGCCCACGAAAACCACGATCACCCGGTCCACCCCGTGAAGCCCGAAGGGCGGAATGGAAAGGCCTGAAGACCGGCCTCTGTCAAAAGATTCTCTGCCACCAGAAGAAGAACCACTAAACTCGCCTGAATGACGAGGCCTCTTGTCTGAAGAATAACCGCCTCCCCTAGCAAGAGCCATCTCAACTCTACGTGCTGCATTGGCTGCCTCCTGAAATGATATGTCACTCCCTACGCCCATAGCCATCTGGAGTCTAATTGGCTGATTAAGCCCATCTATAAACCTGCGGACCCTCTCCCGCTCTGTGGGAAGTATCACCACCGCATGACGAGCCAAATCGACAAATCTCGTCTCATACCGTGTGACCATCATAGTGCCCTGATGGAGGCGCTCAAACTGCCTCCGAAGTGCATCCCGCTGAGTAGCAGGGAGAAACTTCTCCGGAAATAGCTCTGCAAACTGATCCCATGATAAAGCTGGGGACCCTGCTGGTCGAGTCAAGCAACAATCTCTCCACCAAGTCTTGGCGGATCCTGCAAGCCTGAATGTACAGAAGTCAACTCCATTTGTCTCCACGATCCCTATAGTCTTGAGAATCTCATGGCAACCGAATAAGAAGTCCTGAGGATCCTCTGATGTGGCACCGCTGAACGTAGTGGTAAATAGCTTGGAGAACCGATCAAGTCTCCATAAAGAATCGAGGTCATGGCCGCTCCATCACCGACACGAGCCGTGGTACTCGATCGGGTGGCTACGACCGGTCGAACCACTCGGTGCCTAAGGCCGAGGAGCTACCGGCTCCGGAGTACGAGCGACACGAGTCCGGGCCCCTCCTCCCACCGAGAAGCGGCCGGTGCAATCGATAGTAAGCCCGCCTCCGGCAATGTCGTCCATAAATCCCGCTATTCCGACCAAAGCATCCCGAAGATCCGGGGTAAGTAAAGCCTCTCCTGGGACCTCGAGCCGGGCCCACCGGAGCCGCCGGGACCGGAACCTACTCGTCAATCTCAATATCGTGCTCCACCTCTAGGAGTAGCCGCTCCGGGCCGAGCTTCTACCCCTACCACGGCCTCCGATACGGCCTCGGCCCCTCGTCGGAGCCGCTCGGGGCTCGGCCGCTGGTCGGCCGGACGAAGGCCGCGTGTCCTCACCATCTGCGAAAGGACGAATAGAAGTTCAATCAGTAATTGAGGAATAAGTCGCACGACAAGAAAGAACAAACGAGAGACTCTTTCCTAACTCAATAGACTCTGGAGGACAAGTACAGACGTCTCCGTACCTACCTCTCAAACTCTACTAAGCTTGTTCGTGAGTGGTGAGACCTATGTAACCTAGAGCTTTGATACCAACTTGTCACGACCCGGATTTTTTCTCAACATCGGGATCGTGATGGCGCCTACTCGTGGTAGCTAGGCAAGCCACCGTATTCATACTATCCTGTTTTTAATAAAATTTCATAATTAATTTATCAACAAACCATAACTTTAATTAAATAAGTGCGGAAGACTTTATCGAAATAGTATTAAGCAGTTTCATCTCGGGACCATCCAATCTCGGGTCCGGATCCGTTTACCAAAAATGTTGACCGAAGTCAACCATATCAATATTAATATCATTTTTATCCAAATTTCTCATGAAATTCATATTTTCTATCACAAAATCTTTCCGGCTACATGCTCGGATTGTGCACGTAAATCGAGGCAATATAGAATGAGGTTTTCGAGGCCTCAGAAGCTCGAAATAATTAATAAAATAAGTGATGACCCTTTGGGTCATCACATTTACAAGCTTCGGCGGAGACTCGAATCATCAAAAATCCTAACTCTTTTGAAATTATTGTATTCATTCACACACAACAGCTAAACCCATTCTTTAGGTGACAAAATATTTTCTAAGTCCCAAATTTTTCCAAAACTTTCGACAGAATTTCCCGAGGTAGCTTGCAGACGTCCACAGGCCCGGCGTCTCTCTCTTTACTTATGTTACTAGTTGTGGTCTCCTTGTTCCGAGACAAACAGATTATGTTATATTTCTTTCGGACTTTTATGTGTAGTATTCGATAGTAGTTCGTGAGTTGGTGACTCCACGTCTTGGGTAGAGGATTTCAGTATCAGTTACCTTGAAACTGCTTATTTCTATTTCGATAAAGTCTTCCGCACTTATTTAATTAAAGTTATGGTTTTGTTGATAAATTAATTATGAAATTTTATTAAAAACATGATAGTATGAATACAGTGGCTTGCCTAGCTACCACGAGTAGGCGCCATCACGATCCCGATGTTGGGGGAAAATCCGGGTCGTGACAAGTTGGTATCACAGCTCTAGGTTACATAGGTCTCACCACTCACGAACAAGCTTAGTAGAGTTTGAGAGGTAGGTACGGAGACGTCTGTACTTGTCCTCCAGAGTCTATTGAGTTAGGAAAGAGTCTCTCATTTGTTCTTTCTTGTCGTGCGACTTGTTCCTCAATTACCGATTGAACTTCTATTCGGTCCTTTCGCAGATGGTGAGGACACGCGCTTCTTCGCTCTGATACCAACTTGTCACGACCCTAGTTCACCAATTGTGAACATGTCATGATGGCACCCAGTCCCCACGACTAGGTAAGCCTAACACGTTGCGGAATATACAAGTTATAAATACTTAAATAAGAAACGGCAGAAAATAGCATAAAAGATATGTAATCCGTGCCGCTTGGCACATACATCCATCACACAATGAATAAAACACTACCAAGATCCGGAACCCCACGGTAACACAGACTAAAAGGGGGAAATACAACTGTGGCTCTATGTGAAAGAAGTATCTAACAACGGGATGAAGGGAAAGACATCTACTAGCACTAGAATAGAAGGAAGGCCTACGGATCCGCGGACGTAGCAGATCATACCTCGAGGTCTCCCAAAGCGCTGCTGAATCACCTGGTGTGAGCCTGTCCTGATGTACCTGGATCCGCACAACAAAAGTGTGCAGAAGAGTAGCATGAGTACACCACGGCGGTACTCAGTAAGTGCCAAGCCTAACCTCGATGGAGTAGTGACGAGGAAGGTCAGGGCCCTACTGAGAAATAATAATATAATGATAATAACAATAATAAGCAGTTTAAATGATAATAATTTCCGAAATTAACAACAATAAATGATTACCGCAATCGTCTACAATTAAGCTAACAACAAATAGTCAACTCAATAAAACCAGTCCAGGACCTGTGGGAATCGAACCCACAGTCCCATTGACAGTACCTCTGGGTCTCCGGGAATCGAACCCGCAGCCCATGTCTCAATAAATAATCAATAACTCAGGATCTCCGGGAATCGAACCCGTAGTCCCTACCAATAACTCAGGATCTCGGGAATCGAACCCGTAGTCCCTACCAATAACTCAGGATCTCGGGAATCAAACCCGTAGTCCCTACCAATAACTCAGGATCTCGGGAATCGAACCCGTAGTCCCTACCAATAACTCAGGATCTCGGGAATCGAACCCGTAGTCCCTACCAATAACTCAGGATCTCAGGAATCGAACCCGTAGTCCCTACCAATAACTCAGGATCTCGGGAATCGAACCCGTAGTCCCTACCAATAACTCAGGATCTCGGGAATCGAACCCGTAGTCCCTACCAATAACTCAGGATCTCGGGAATCGAACCCGTAGTCCCTACCAATAACTCAGGATCTCGGGAATCGAACCCGTAGTCCCTACCAATAACTCGGGATCTCGGGAATCGAACCCGTAGTCCCTACCAATAACTCAGGATCTCGGGAATCGAACCCGTAGTCCCTACCAATAACTCAGGATCTCGGGAATCGAACCCGTAGTCCCTACCAATAACTCAGGATCTGCACAGAGGGAGGTATAATATGCTTAACGATAACTTCGCCGATGAACAGCGCCAGCGATTTACCAAGAAAACTCAAGTAAGTCAATTAAGCAACTAGACAGTTAGATTCTATCTAATCATGCTCTTCTAACCACTACCGGGTAAAAATATCAAATTAACAGCCAAAGACAGGAATATCGCTCATCGAACATTTTAAATAAAGTACGTGTTCAACAACCAGCGCATGTACACGCCCGTCACCTCGCGTACAAGGCATTTAAACTATCACATAATATCCTAGGGGTGAAAATTCCCCCACACGAGGTTAGACAAGCCACTTACCTCGACTCCGGTACAAAACCGCTATGAAACAACTCTCTTGCCACGAATGTCGGCCTCCACAAGTGTAGAATCTGATAAAAATCAATAGAATCACATCAAAATAGGCCAATTGGGCATTACCCAATCAAATTAACTCAAAATTCACCAAAACCCACAAGTTGCCAAAACCCGACTTTCAGTACGCTTATCGAAAAATCACGAAAATTATATATTCGGGTTCCTTATCTCAATACGAGTCCGTGCATATAAAATTTATCGAAATCGGACTCCGTTTGCCCATTCAAATCAAAGATTTTCTAACATTTAGGCCTAGGGCTCAAACCCACCTTTAATCTTCCATTTTCAGTGAAATAACCAAGGATTTCATGTTAAAATGATGTAATTAAGCCACAAAACTTACCTCCAACGAATCCCCGATGAATTACCAGCAATTCCCGTGAGTTTCTCTCTCTAGAACTCAAAAATGGCGTCTTGGGTATATGAACCCGCGACTGGTTCTGTTCTGGTTTTAATTTCACTGCCAGACCATTCCTTCTATGCGATCACAATGACCCTATGCGATCGCATAGAGTTAAATCTTCCTGCCAATTTCCCCTTCTATGCGATCGCAATGCACTCCCGCGATCGCATAGCACAACCTTCCAGGCCTCATCTTTTCTTCTCTGCGATCGCAACACTGTCTATGCGATCGCAATTCACAGTCTGACAAACCTATGCGATCGCACCCTTTGCTATGCGATCGCATAGCACATTTTGCTCACCCCTCCAATCTCTTCTATGCGATCGCACAAGTGACCCTGCGATCGCAGAGCGCCAGTTTCCATACCTATGCGATCGCATCTCCTGATACGCGATCGCATAGAACAACTCTGGGGCTCACCTCCATCCTTCTATGCGATCGCATCTACTCTACGCGATCGCATAGAGCATCCGTCTGCAACAAAAACCAGCAGTTAACAGCATTTCCAAAATGCATGAAATAGCCCGATTGGACCCCCGGATTCATCTCGAGACCCCCGGGATCCCAACGAAAACCACCATCCTATTCCGAAACATGATACGAACTTATTCTAATCATCAAAACACGTCTAGCAACATCAAAACCCATAATTCACATCGAATTCAAGCCTAAATTTCTTAAAACTTTCCGAATTGCACATTCGATCTAAAACCCGACCAAACGACGTCCGAATGACCCGAAAATTTGCGGACATATCCAAAATCACATAACGAAGCTACAGAAATTGTCGGAATTCCATTCCGACCCCCCGATCAAAATCTCACCTATCGTTCGGATTCGCCAAAATTTCAACCTTCGGCATTTCAAGCCTAAATTGAGCTACGGACCTCCAAAATACATTCCGAACGCGCTCCCAACCCCGAAATCACCTAACGGAGCTAATGGAACCATCGAATTTCCGTTCCGAGATCGTCTTAACACTGTTCCGGCTACGGACCATTTTCTAGCTTTAAAGCTCTCGTTTAGGGACTAAGTGTCCCAAAATGCTCCAAATTTCAGAACCGACTCTCCCGGCAACCCACAATAGCAGAAATGAACTTAGGGGAATAGTTAACTTGGGGATTGGGGCATAATTTTCTAAAACGACCGGTCGGGTCGTTACATCTTCCCACACTTAAAGATTCGTTCGTCCTCGAACGAGCATAGAAAACATACCCGGAGTAGTGAAAAGATGAGGGTACTGGCTGCGCATATCCTGCTCGGTCTCCCAAGTCGCCTCCTCGACCGGCTGGACCCGCCACTGAACTTTTACCGAAGCGATGTTCTTTGACCTTAGCTTTCTGACTTGCTTGTCTAGAATGGCTACTGGTTCCTCAACATAAGACAAATCCTTGTCTAGCTGAACAGATGTGAAATCCAACACATGCGACGGGTCACCATGGTATCTCCGGAGCATGGAGACATGAAATACGGGGTGAACTCCGGCTAGGCTGGGAGGTAAGGCCAACTCATAAGCAACCTCCCCAACACGCCTCAAAATCTCAAAAGTGCCAATAAATCTAGGACTCAGCTTTCCTTTCTTTCCAAACCTCATAACGCCCTTCATGGGCGAGACTCGAAGCATAGAGCCTAATTCCAACATCCGGAATTCTATGTCGGGCTTGTTTTCATCAAGAGATCACTCAATATTCCTCAAACGCCGTCCTCAAACATGATTGCATAACCTTGCTGGATTCTTACCTTGCAACTCAAAATCCACAAGACCACAATAATATTTTATGATCAAATTAGCCAAAAATTCAACGAATCAGATGCTCCCATCACACCTCATGATCTACATAGGTCTCGTTCCAACTTTTACAATACCGACACGATGGAAGAGATGTGTTGATATCCATAACCAACTACTGAATCAACAATTCAGTGGTCCATACTCCTGACAAGATCCATTACCTTGTCCTAAACCGGAGGATGATCATTTCCTCTATAATATACTTCATATAATCAATTTGCACTGACCCCAAATCACATAATCTCACTCACCCCCAGTACGAACTGCTCAGGCGATAAGCCACATCGGACATAATCAAAAGTCCCACAAGATGACACAATGTGCTAGTAATCCACTAATACCTACGTGATACAAAGGAAGGCGAAAACTAGAGAGAATTATTCAGCTCTCACATAAACATGGGCCTCCTCAGAAAATAGGAAACATAACACATAAAAGCAATTATAGACACTGAAATAAACATCACACTGTTGCGGCGTGCAACCCGATCCCAACAATATGACCATGGCGGCGTGCCACCCGATCCCAACAATATATCCATGGCGGCGTGCCACCCGATCCCAACAATATAGACTCACACAAAGAGTCATATGTCGAGCCGAATAGCTCATCACATCAAAATACTGAATATCGATCATAAGCACACTAAGGTGCATGATATCAGACTCAATGAAAACATATAGCGCTATAGGCTATGAACTCAAGCACAACTGAGGTGCGACATAAGATATGAGCCTTAAGAGCCATCATGCTCATATAACATCACCGCTAAGCGGAACCTCAACACATAAGGAACTTACCAAGCCGTCGCACACTCATACGGCGCAATATATCTTTACTTGAATTAACTAACCGCGAAATAAGACCGCGACTATCCCTCCATAAAGGGCGCATTGCCGGAAGAAACATAACTGGCCTGACGCAAGGCTCACTTCCACATTCAAATCTATCCACCGACCTTAAGTCTATCCTGGTCGTGCCAAGCTAAGTCAATAATATTTCACAGGTCTATAACCCACTAAGCAGAGTGCCCTCCGGGCATAAGTTCTCAAATGGATGATATCACCAAAATCCTCATACTTGGTTTAATTTTCTAACCAATCAAGTGACTACAAGTCACACCTATACAATCTTCTTGGGTCAAGCTCCCACCATCTTCCGAATAATTAAACGGGTCTGCACATTCAACCCACCGGTTGTACTAACACTGAAAAGTGATCAGGAGTCCCTAACCGGGATGCAAAGCCTTTCTCATAGAACACCGATCTCAAATGATACCGATGTTAATACCCATCTTACTCAAAACACTGAAACTCCTTTCCTGCTCATCCGAGCTCTTCATATCACATTCATTGACCAAACTGTGACCTTGGTCCTTACTTCAATTTTCATACTACTCACTGCACCTCACGTGCCGATATACAATAGACGCAATTTCCATCATAGCTCTAGAACTGACGATAGACTAATACTTCATCACATAATACTTTCCATTTAGCTCACTGCAGGAGAGCTATAACAACATACGGCGAATTCTCATAGCCATCGAATATGCCAATATCTAAGTAGTGGTCCAAGCCACCATAACCCTTTCCGAGGTCTGCCTACTCAACAGGCCCCTAACAGACGAATACTTCAGAATAACATCAATCACTGCGGCCGACAAGTCTCAAATGTACCGCAACAAATCACATGCATAATTCGATCACGTTGCATGAACCGATCATTAACACCAATACGCCAACTCAACTATTGCTGATCAATCTACTTCCTTCCGGGTTATCCTTGATTACCTTAGAAATGTTAATATCTTCCTTCAATACCTAACTTATTTCAACCGCACTTACCCCGAGTGACCTTAAATCATAAGGCCATGCTATCTCAAGAACGACGACCATTTCATGTCTCTCAAATACTACACCATAAGTCAAAACATCATAGATCGTTTTGTGCCTTTCTTCATAAGTTGCTTCAAAAGCTTGAGCCTTAACTGTACTTATAGACTCAGAATTATCAGGCACCACACTTTACCTCTTGAATTCACTAGGACCGCTATTGAGAACCATCCGGTTCTAACTTGCCCCAGTATGCAACCAACTCTACTGAATTTCTTTATAACATATGAATACCCTCTCGATAAAGCATCCAGCGGAATCACTTCCCGCGAAGTCTGCACCTATACGAGGCATAAATCATGAATTTTCCCTCAAGTTTGAACATGAGCTAGTAAGGCTAAACATAACATGCATTCAACAATACATATACTCAAATTGCCACACATGGTCCTTTTCCCGTGGCTGCAATAACACAATAATACACTGGTATCCATAATTCACACAGGTAATTAACCATGCGATCCAATCTTAAGCGGTGGGACTCTCCCACTTAGCCCAAAGCCACTATTACACGACTCTCGAACACATTATAACCATTCTCTCAAGTCATTTACTATTATTCAACTGCAACTCACTTGATCCAACGAATATAACCACTTGTGCTATATTAGCACTCTAACACCATAGGGTATGAACTCATCCCAATACAACCAAGCATATTCCCGCTCTATGTATCGAACATTCTTTACCACGACAGCTTAAGACATACTGTGATTCTCACACCTACGAAGCACCATGTAGCCTTCGCCGAAGTCTTCCCTGCCGATAATGAAATGTAGAATTATTATGGACACAGGAACATCAAAAGTCCCAACGTCATACCATACGAGTCTCAACTCTTACTCTTCCACAAGTTTCAAAGAACTTTTGAATAGCACCTAAATACAGTGCGAGCCAAATCTGATATGATACATGACCCATAATTTGGTCGTTGATAGTGAAATCCTTTCGGTTAGCACGAAGCCTTAAAGATACATCTTGCTAATCCACGATAATAGCCTTTATCATATGTACGTCTTCATCATAAGACAACCCAAGACATTGGTTTGGTACATGTCCTTCTTAAGACGGTTAAACTCATTTCCTCCAGTATCTCTGCTGGCTGAATTCTTCGCTAAATAGATATCTCATATGAACCATATAGTCTTTATTACCACTAACTATCTTTAGATCTACATCCACCTTGTGATTCTACCTTTATTGTGACGATTAGGCAGTTAAGTAAACCTTCTCAAGACCATACTTATCAACTGAATGTCAGAACCTAGTGCACCCCCATGTGCACAATTGAAGATCTCTCAATTCTATTGCATTATCGATATGGATGACACGCGGTAACAATGGTTGAGTAAATTCTTGACTTCCTTGAGATCTCTCTGCAGCGTCACGAACCGTTGGCGCATACTTGATACCGAGTGCAAAATTTCAATACACGAGTGGATGCAAAAGAACATATGACATAGGCTCCAACCGAATAAATGGCGCACGATAAGGAATTCAAAGAATTGAAGAGTTTCCTAAACAGTTACATAGCCCCTCGTAGATAAATACAGACGTCTCCGTATCGATCAGCGAGAATCTAAGTAACCGGTCTGTGTCCCGTGACTCCTATGAACCTAGAGCTCTGATACCAACTTGTCACGACCCTAGTTCACCAATCGTGAACATGTCGTGATGGCACCCAGTCCCCACGACTAGGTAAGCCTTAACACGTTGCGGAATGTACAAGTTATAAATACTTAAATAAGAAACGGCGGAAAATAGCATAAAAGATATGTAATCCGTGCCGCTTGGCACATACATCCATCACACAATGAATGAAAACACTACCAAGATCCGGAACCCCACGGTAACACAGACTAAAAGGGGGAAATACAACTGTGGCTCTATGTGAAAGAAGTATCTAACAACGGGATGAAGGGAAAGACATCTACTAGCACTAGAATAGAAGGAAGGCCTACGGATCCGCGGACGTAGCAGATCATACCTCGAGGTCTCCCAAAGCGCTGCTGAATCACCTGGTGTGAGCCTGTCCTGATGTACCTGGATCTGCACAACAAAAGTGTGCAGAAGAGTAGCATGAGTACACCATGGCGATACTCAGTAAGTGCCAAGCCTAACCTCGATGGAGTAGTGATGAGGAAGGTCAGGGCCCTACTGAGAAATAATAATATAATGATAATAACAATAATAAGCAGTTTAAATGATAATAATTTCCGAAATTAACAACAATAAATGATTACCGCAATCGTCTACAATTAAGCTAACAACAAATAGTCAACTCAATAAAACCCGTCCAGGACCTGTGGGAATCGAACCCACAGTCCCATTGACAGTACCTCTGGGTCTCCGGGAATCGAACCCGCAGCCCATGTCTCAATAAATAATCAATAACTCAGGATCTCCGGGAATCGAACCCGTAGTCCCTACCAATAACTCGGGATCTCGGGAATCGAACCCGTAGTCCCTACCAATAACTCAGGATCTCGGGAATCGAACCCGTAGTCCCTACCAATAACTCAGGATCTCGGGAATCGAACCCGTAGTTCCTACCAATAACTCAGGATCTCGGGAATCGAACCCGTAGTCCCTACCAATAACTCAGGATCTCGGGAATCGAACCCGTAGTCCCTACCAATAACTCAGGATCTCGGGAATCGAACCCGTAGTCCCTACCAATAACTCGGGATCTCGGGAATCGAACCCGTAGTCCCTACCAATAACTTAGGATCTCGGGAATCGAACCCGTAGTCCACATTTCAATAATCTCAGGATCTCGGGAATCAAACCCGTAGTCCACATTTCAATAATCTCAGGATCTCGGGAATCGAACTCGTAGTCCATATCATTATCACTCCGGGTCTCTGGGAATCGAACCCACAGCCCTGGGATCTCCGGGAATTGAACCCGCAGTCCACAAACACAGCAAGTAAAGGAAATGCAGAGAGGGAGGTATAATATGCTTAACGATAACTTCGCCGATGAACAGCGCCAGCGATTTACCAAGAAAACTCAAGTAAGTCAATTAAGCAACTAGACAGTTAGATTCTATCTAATCATGCTCTTCTAACCACTACCGGGTAAAAATATCAAATTAACAGCCAAAGACAGGAATATCGCTCATCGAACGTTTGAAATAAAGTACGTGTTCAACAACCGGCGCATGTACACGCCCGTCACCTCGCGTACAAGGCATTTAAACTATCACATAATATCCTAGGGGTGAAAATTCCCCCACACGAGGTTAGACAAGCCACTTACCTTCAATTCCGGTACAAAACCGCTAAGTAGTAACCCTCTTGCCACGAATGTCGGCCTCCACAAGTGTAGAATCCGATAAAAATCAATAGAATCACATCAAAATAGGCCAATTGGGCATTACCCAATCAAATTAACTCAAAATTCACCAAAACCCACAAGTTGCCAAAACCCGACTTTCAGTACGCTTATCGAAAAATCACGAAAATTATATATTCGGGTTCCTTATCTCAATACGAGTCCGTGCATATAAAATTTATCGAAATCGGACTCCGTTTGCCCATTCAAATCAAAGATTTTCTAACATTTAGGCCTAGGGCTCAAACCCACCTTAAATCTTCCATTTACAAGGATTTAACCAAGGATTTCATGTTAAAATGATGTAATTAAGCCACAAAACTTACCTCCAACGAATCCCCGATGAATTACCAGCAATTCCCGTGAGTTTCTCTCTCTAGAACTCAAAAATGGCGTCTTGGGTATATGAACCCGCGACTGGTTCTGTTCTGGTTTTAATTTCACTGCCAGACCATTCCTTCTATGCGATCGCAATGACCCTATGCGATCGCATAGAGTTAAATCTTCCTGCCAATTTCCCCTTCTATGTGATCGCAATGCACTCCCGCGATCGCATAGCACAACCTTCCAGGCCTCATCTTTTTCTTCTCTGCGATCGCAACACTGGCTATGCGATCGCAATACACAGTCTGACAAACCTATGCGATCGCACCCCTTGCTATGCGATCGCATAGCACATTTTGCTCACCCCTCCAATCTCTTCTATGCGATCGCACAAATGACCCTGCGATCGCAGAGCGCCAGATTCCATACCTATGCGATCGCATATCCATGCCCGCGATCGCATAGAACAAATACTTGGCCTCTCCAAAACCTTCTATGCGATCGCATCAGCCCATTGTGATCGCATAGAGCATTCGTCTGCAGCACACACCAGCAGTTAACAGCATTTCAAAAAGGCATGAAATAGCCCGATTGGACCCCGGATTCATCCCGAGACCCCCGGGATCCCAACGAAAACCACCATCCTATTCCGAAACATGATACGAACTTATTCTAATCATCAAAACACGTCTAGCAACATCAAAACTCATAATTCACATCGAATTCAAGCCTAAATTTCTTAAAACTTTCCGAATTGCACATTCGATCTAAAACCCGACCAAACGACGTCCGAATGACCCGAAAATTTGCGGACATATCCAAAATCACATAACGAAGCTACAGAAATTGTCGGAATTCCATTCCGACCCCCGGATCAAAATCTCACCTATCGTTCGGATTCGCCAAAATTTCAACCTTCGGCATTTCAAGCCAAATTGAGCTACGGACCTCCAAAATACATTCCGAACGCGCTCCCAACCCCGAAATCACCTAACGGAGCTAATGGAACCATCGAATTTCCGTTCCGAGATCGTCTTAACACTGTTCCGGCTACGGACCATTTTCTAGCTTTAAAGCTCTCGTTTAGGGACTAAGTGTCCCAAAATGCTCCAAATTTCAGAACCGACTCTCCCGGCAAACCACAATAGCAGAAATGAACTTAGGGAAACAGTTAAATTAGGGATTGGGGCGTAATTTTCTAAAACGACCGGTCGGGTCGTTACACCGGGCAACCGGTACAGGATCGTCCTCATCATCTAAGTCAATAGGGGTTGTGTCTCGTCCAACCCGGATAGTAGCAGCTCTAAATGGAGCTCTTGGTAGTAGCTCACCGTCAGCATCAGTAACTGGGGTGTGGTTGAGGAGACACAACGTAGTGACAAGAGATGGGTAGTAAAAACCCTTGATGGACAGCATTGCCAGAGCGGGCTTATTATCAGTTGCACCAGCCGCTTCTCAGGCTGGAGGAGGGGCCCAGACTCCTATTGCTCGTACTCCGGAGCCAGTAGTTCCTCAGCCTCAGGCACCAGTGGTTCAGCCAGCTGTGGCCACTCAGTCGAGTACCACGGCTCATGCCGGAGATGGAGCGGCCATGACTTCTGATTCCTTATGGAGACTTGATCGGTTCTCCAAGCTGTTTACCACTACTTTCAGCGGTGCCACATCAGAGGATCCTCAGGATTTCTTATTCAGTTTCCACGAGATTCTCAAGACTATGGGGATCGTGGAGTCCAATGGAGTTGACTTCTATACATTCAGGCTTTCAGGATCCGCCAAGACTTGGTGGAGGGATTATTGCTTGACTCGACCAGCAGGGTCCCCAGCTTTATCATGGGATCAGTTTGCAGAGCTATTTCTGGAGAAGTTTCTCCCTGCTACTCAGCGGGATGTACTTCGGAGGCAGTTTGAGCGCCTCCAGCAGGGCACTATGACGGTCACTCAGCATGAGACGAGATTTGTTGATTTGGCTCGTCATGCAGTGGTGATATTTCCCACTGAGCGGGAGAGGGTCCGCAGGTTCATAGATGGGCGTAATCAGCCAATTAGACTTCAGATGGCGATGGGAGTGGGGAGTGATATTTCATTTCAGGAGGCAGCTAATGCAGCACGTAGAGTTGAGATGGCTCTTGCTCGGGGAGGTGGTTATTCTTCAGACAAGAGGCCTCGTCATTCAGGCAGGTTTAGTGGTTCTTCTTCTGGTGGCAGAGAATCTTTCGACAGAGGCCAGTCTTCCGGGCCTTTCCATTCCGCCCTTCAGGCTTCACAGGGTAGACCCGGTGATCGTGGGTTTCGTGGGCAGTATGCAGATCAGCCTCCTATTAATGCTCAGCCTCTTCAGAGTGTTCGTGGAGGCCATTCAGGTCGTCAGGGCCAGCAGCCCCATCAGCCTAAGAGTTGCTACGGTTGTGGTGACCCAGGTCATTTTGTTAGGTTCTGCCCTCGAGCGACGGGCAACACTCAGCAGCGGGGCCCTCGTCCCATGATTCAGGCCCCAGCTGACCCTCAGCCTGCCCAGCCAGCCAGAGGCGGGGGTAGAGATCGTAGAGGTGGAGGTCGAGACCGTAGAGGTGGAGACCGTCCAGCCAGAGGTAGAGGTCAGCCAGTGGATGACTGTCCCAGAGATGTAGCTCAGAGGGGAGGTGTTGATCCCCGATTCTATGCTTTACCGACCAGGCCAGAGGTAGAGGCATCAGATGTCGTGATTATAGGTACCATTCTTGTTTGTGACAGAGGTGCTTCAGTATAATTTAACCTTGGGTCTATATATTCACATGTGTCTTCCTACTTTGCACCGTATTTGGCCGTGCCCAGCTATGCTCTGGATATTCCAGTTTATGTGTCTACACCGGTGGGTGACTCCATTATAGTCGACCGGGTGCATCGTTCGTGCGTAGTTATATTTGGGGGTCTTGAGACCCGTGTTGATCTGTTGCTTTTGGACATGGTGGATTTTGATGTCATATTGGGGATGGACTAGTTGTCCTCATACCATGCTATTCTAGATTGTCATGCTAAGACTGTGACCTTGGCCTTGCCAGAATCACCCCAACTAGAGTGGAAAGGTACCTCAAGCCACTCCGTTCGCACTGTTATTTCCTATGTTAAGGCTCGACGCATGGTCGAGAAGGGGTGTCTAGCTTATCCGGCTTATGTTCGTGATTCCAGCGCAGAAGTTCCTTCTATTGAATCAGTCCCTATTGTACGGGAGTTTCCTGAGGTTTTCCCTTCAGACCTGCCGGGCATGCCACCCGACAGGGATATTGATTTCTATATTGATCTGGCACCGGGCACTCGGCCCATCTCTATTCCACCCTATCGTATGGCCCCGCCGGAGTTAAAAGAGTTGAAAGATCTATTGCAAGACCTTCTTGAGAAGGGCTTTATCAGGCCCAGTGTTTCCCCGTGGGGAGCACCTGTATTATTTGTAAAGAAGAAAGATGGCTCGATGCGGATGTGTATTGATTACCGGCAATTGAACAAAGTGACAATAAAGAATAAGTATCCACTACCGAGGATTGATGATTTGTTTGACCAGCTCCAGGGAGCGAGGGTATTCTCAAAGATAGACTTGAGGTCAGGCTACCATCAGCTGAAGATCAGGGCGGCTGACATTCCTAAGACAACCTTTCACACTAGATATGGGCATTATGAGTTCTTGGTCATGTCCTTCGGGTTGACCAATGCCCAGCAGCATTCATGGAGTTAATGAATAGGGTGTATTCAGGCCTTACTTAGATCTGTTCGTGATAGTCTTCATAGATGACATCCTGGTATACTCCCGCAGCCAGGAAGAGCACGAGTAGCACCTCAGAGTGGTTCTTCAGACTCTGAAAGATAACCAGCTATATGCCAAATTTTCTAAATGTGAGTTCTGGCTGAGTTCGGTAGCATTTCTGGGTCACATTGTATCGGTGGAAGGTATTCGGGTAGACCCAAAGAAGATTGAGGCAGTCCAGAATTGGCCTCGACCAGCTTCAGTGACTAAGATCCGGAGTTTCTTGGGATTAGCAAGTTACTACCGTCGATTTGTAGAGGGGTTTTTTTCTATTGCAGCCCCGATGACTAGGTTGACCCAGAAGGGTGTCTAGTTCCAGTGGTCAGAGGAGTGTGAGGCGAGCTTTCAGAAGCTCAAGACAGCCTTGACTACCGCACCAGTGTTGGTACTACCTACAGGTACAGGGCCTTATACAGTTTATTGTGACGCATCTCGTACAGGACTTGGAGCGGTATTGATGCAGGATGGTAAGGTTATCGCTTATGCTTCGAGGCAGTTAAAGATACATGAGAAGAATTATCCAGTTCATGATCTTGAGTTAGCAGCAGTGGTTCATGCCTTAAAGATCTGGAGGCATTATCTATATGGTGTGACATGTGAGGTGTACACCGATCACAAAAGCCTACAGTACTTGTTCAAGCAAAAGGAGTTGAATCTACGACATCGAAGATGGTTAGAGTTGCTGAAAGACTATGATGTTACTATCTTATATCACCCAGGTAAGGCCAATGTGGTGGCCGATGCATTGAGTAGAAAGTCTGCCAGCATGGGTAGTCTTGCATTCATTCCGGTCGGTCAGAGACCATTTGCTCTAGATGTCCAGGCCTTAGCCAAACGGTTCGTGAGATTAGACATTTCTGAGCCTAGCAGGGTGTTAGCCTGCACGGTCGCTCGTTCTTCTTTATTAGAGCGTATCCGTGAGAGGCAATTTGATGATCCTCATTTACGTGATTTGAGAGATACAGTACAGCGGGGAGGTGCCACATAGGTAAATCCAGATGATGATGGGGTATTGAAATTGCAGGGTCGAGTTTGTGTGCCCAATGTCGAAGGGATTCGAGAGTTGATCTTAGCGGAGGCCCACAGTTCGCGGTATTCCATTCACCCGGGCGCCGCGAAGATGTACCAGGACTTGCGGCAGCACTATTGGTGGCGCAGAATGAAGAAAGATATCGTTGCGTATGTCGCTCGGTGTCTAAATTGTCAGCAGGTGAAATATGAGCACCAGAGACCTGGTGGTGTATTCCATAGGATTGAAATTCCCGAGTGGAAATGGGAGCGGATCACTATGGACTTCGTTACTGGACTTCCTTTGACTCGGAGGAAATTTGATGCTATTTGGGTCATTGTTGATAGGCTAACCAAGTCAGCACACTTTATTCCAGTATCCGTCTCCTACTCGTCGGAGAGGTTAGCAGAGATTTACATTAGAGAGATTGTTCGTCTTCATGGGGTGCCAGTATATATTATCTCTGATCGGGGTACGCAGTTTACCTCGTGGTTCTGGAGAACGGTCCAGCAGGAGTTAGGCACCCAGGTTCAGCTGAGTACAGCTTTTCATCCTCAGACGGATGGCCAGTCCGAGAGGACTATTCAGATTCTAGAGGACATGCTTCGAGCCTGTGTTATTGATTTTGGAGGCTCGTGGGACCAGTTTCTGCCATTAGCAGAGTTCGCCTACAATAACAGCTACCAGTCTAGCATCCGGATGGCCCCGTATGAGGCGTTGTATGGTAGGCAATGTCGATCACCAGTTGGATGGTTTGAACCGGGAGAGACTCGATTGTTGGGTACAGACTTAGTTCAGGAGGCCCTGGATAAGGTCAAGATTATTCAGGAGAGATTGCGTTCAGCTCAATCCAGGCAGAAAACTTATGCGGATCGTAAGGTTCGAGATGTAGATTTCATGGTTGGTGAACGAGTATTGCTCCGAGTGTCGCCTATGAAGGGCGTGATGAGGTTCGGGAAGAAGGGCAAGCTCAGCCCCAGGTATATTGGTCCATTTGAGATTCTAGACAGAGTGGGAGGGGTGGCTTACAGATTAGCTTTGCCGCCTAGCTTATCAGCCGTGCATCCAGTTTTTCATGTATCTATGCTTTGGAGATACCACGGCGATCCCACACATGTGTTAGACTTCAGTACTGTCCAATTGGACAATGATCTATCTTACGAGGAGGAGCCGGTGGCCATTATAGACCGGCAGGTTCGACAGTTGAGGTCGAAGAGTTATCCTTCTGTGCGTGTTCAGTGGAGAGGTCAGCCTCCTGAGGCATCGACCTGGGAGTCCGAGTCTGATATGCGGAGCCGTTACCCACACTTGTTTCCCGACTCAGGTACTTCTTTCTTTTGTCCATTCGAGGACGAACGGTTGTTTTAGAGGTGGAGATTGTGACGACCCAAAGGGTCATCACTTATTTTATTAATAATTTCGAGCTTTTGAGGCCTTGAAAACCTCATTCTATGTTGCCTCAATTTACGTGCACGATCCGGGCATGTGGCCGGAAAGTTTTTGTGATAGAAAATATGAATTCTATGAGAAATTTGGAGAAAAATGATATTAATATTGATATGGTTGACTTCGGTCAACATTTTTGGTAAACGGACCCGGACTCGAGATTGGATGGTCCCGAAAGGTCCGTAGGAAAATATGGGACTTGGACATGCGTCCGGAGTCGAATTCTGAGGCCTAGAGCCCAAGTTATGAATTTTTCTGTGAAATTGTTTTTGATGTAATTGTTAAAGGAAAATGAATTAATTGACCTTGGTATCGGGCTCGTATTGTGGTTCCGACGCCCGGTACAAGTCTTAAATATTATATATGTGCTTTCTGCAAAGTTTGGTGACATTTGGATGTCGTTTGATATGTTTTGGACCTTGAGTTCCAAGTTTGAAAGTTTTGAAAACCAAAAGTATGAAAATCATGAACTTGAGGCTTCATTTGATGAAAACGATGTGATATTGGCGATGTGATCGCACGAACAAGTTCATAATGTGTTTTTGATGTTGTGTATATGTTTGGTTTGGAGCTTGGGGGGCTCGGGTAAAGATTTGATAGGCCGTTGGTTCAATTTCTGAATTTTTGCACCGCTGGTTTTTTACCCAGCTATTGGCTTCGCAATTGCGAAGCATTTCTCGCAATTGCGAAGGTGGCAGATCAAGGCAGGGTTCGCAAATGCGAAGGGCGCCCAGGACTGTTTGGGTTCGCAAATGCGAACCAAACCTCGCAAATGCGAGGCCTTCAGTGTTAAGCCATTCTTCGCAAATGCGAAGAATTCTTCGCAAATGCGAAGGCCCCTCAGCCCAGCTTTGTTCGCAAATGCGAACAAATGTTCGCAAATGCGAAGGCCCCAAAATTGCCTTGGCTTCGCAAATGCGAACAAAAGTTCGCAAATGCAAACTTCCCAGCCTTAGCTTATTTTTCAAACTCCAGAAATTGGTCGGGGTTCGCAATTGCGAACCCATGTTCGCAAATGCGAACACAGAGACCTGTAAATCCCGATTTCCAGCTTCATTTTTCACATTTCACAACCCAAAAACACCCATTGGCGATTCTTCACGAACTCCCTCTTCTTCAAAACAATTGTAAGTCACTTTTTACTTAATTCTTTCAATTCCCAACAACATTAAACATGTTTTTCAATAGAAATCAAAGGTTTTCATGGTAGAATTTCTTGTTTTTGGTAGAATATAGGGTTTTTCATGAATTAGGAAATTGGACCTCGAATTGAGGTCCGATTTTGAAACAAATCATATACTTGAACTCGTGGGGGAATGGGTAACCGAATTTTGGTCCGAACCCCGAGTTCCGACCATGTGGGCCCGAGGTCGAAATTCACTATTCCGGGCAGAATGTTGTAAAAGTTGTAATTGGCCTTATGAATTAGTTTGTTGAGTAGTACTGATGATATTAAATCAATTGTGTATAGATACGATTGGATTGGAGCCAAATTTGAAAGGAAAAGGCATTGCCACGGATTGAATTGTTCGTAAACATTCGAGGTAAGTGTTTGTTCTATCCTAGCTTGAGGGAATAGGATTATGTGCTATGTGTTATGTGATCGAGTGCGGTGTATGGGATGTGGTGACGAGCATCCATACACTGGCGTCTAGCATGACCGTGAGTCGTTGTTAATACTTGTTGCGAGACATATTTGAAGATAAATTGTTGAACATTTGCCGGGTTGTAGAATTGTTATTGTTCTCCCTTGTCGGGACTTGTTGTGAAGATGATTATTGATTGCCCTTGTTGGGACGGTTTATGATTTACTGTTTCATTCTTTGCCCTTAACTGTGATTGTTATTTGGGTGTGGAAGAGTGATAATGCACGAAGGGTGATGTCGTGCCTTGATTTATTATTTATGCACGAAGGTTAATGCCGTGCCTTGTTATTGATTATGCACGAAGGTTAATGTCGTGCCATGTTTTATTGATTATGCACAAAGGATCATGCCGTGCCTTGTTATTGAACCATGTACGAAGGATCATGCCGTACCATGGATGTGAGGATTAGAGTAAAAGCACGAAGGGTGATGCCGTGCACTTTAATTGCTTATTTGGTGAGGATGAGAGTAGAAGCACGAAGGGTGATGCCGTGCAACTACTTGCTATTCCTTGACTTGATATTACTTGTTTTTCCATTATACTTTGTTTTTCCTTGTGAACTTATTAACTGTTGTTAATTGTTGAGTTCTTTTGAGATATTCCTTATTGTGTTATTACTTGATTATTTCTCGTTATTTTGTGGTATACATATATATGGAACTGCACAGGTTTATGTGGGTGTCTGGTCCTAGGCTTGTCACTACTTCGCCGGGATAGGCCGGCACTTACCAGAACATGGGGTCGGTTGTGCTGATATTACACTTCTGTGCATTTTTGCACAGGTCCAGGTTTCGATCAGGAGCAGGAGCAGTAGATCTTTTGCGTGGGAGTTGATCATATTTGAGACCGAGGTAGCTTGCAGACGTCCGCATGCCCGGCGTCTCTCTCTTTACTTATGTTACTAGCTGTAGTCTCTTTGTTCCGAGACAAACAGATTATGTTATATTTCTTTCAGACTTTTATGTGTAGTATTCAGTAGTAGTTCGTGAGTTGGTGACTCAACGTCTTGGGTAGGGGATTTCAGTATGGTTTTACCTTGAAATTGCTTATTTCTATTTCGATAAAGTCTTCCGCACTTATTTAATTAAATTTATGGTTTTGTTGATAAATTAATTATGAAATATTATTAAAAATAGGATAGTATGAATACAGTGGCTTGCCTAGCTACCACGAGTAGGTGCCATCACGATCCCACTGCTGCCTGCTCTCTCCTTCTTCGGCACTTCCCAGTCCACAACAGACCTGGTCTTCTCTTGATCCATCTGAATCACACCCTTGCTGATCCAATGGCCAAGAAATAGCACTTTCGTCTGAGTACTCTTTCACGTACAACCTCTTTTCCTGCTACACCGGGAACACTGTACTTAGGGTTCTAAACCTCCAGTGAGTGACTATAAACAATTATCTCATTGAGGTTTTCCAATTTCTATTTATAATGCTCCCCCTTGAATGTCTATTCAACAGATAATGTGCCTCGTTAAAACCTTAACTAAAATAAAACCCAGTGGGAAAAAACTTCTAGAGAAGGAAAAAGAGTACACATATCTAATAATACGCCTTTTGGTTGCCTCGTTAAAAACCTTGCAAGGAAAACCCAGTGGGACAAAACCCTGTAAGAAAAAAAGAGTGCAACGCGCATTAACTCTCCTTGATGAGAGCATCAATTCACATCGTTGAGTCTTGACATCGCAATCTTGTGCACTAGCTTCTTGAAGGTTGACGTCGACAAAGATTTTATATCAGTTTCAATGTATTTTCATAATGACATAACATAGAGATCTCTTCATTCATATATTCAGGTACCTCAATCTCTCATGAGATATTATGGAGTGTTATGTCATGTGATCTTCTAGATCACTTGCCTCCTTTATTATGATCATTTTGATCATTTGCTCACCTTCTTTATCAAGAAGTTTATTTGAAACTGATTTGTCTATACGCTTTAAGCTTACCATAGACTTTGTCCTTCTAGGACTTATTATAATATGAGCATTTGCAGTGAGAATATAGTTACTTTCTTTGGGTCAGCAAATGCGTCTGACATGTTTTGCAATAAATTGCACATGAATTATCCTTTTATGAACTTCTAGTTCATATTATTTTATTCGAGGATCTAGATGCAAAAATGATAATTCATTCCTCGTAACTTTTCTCAACTGTTTTTCCTGTCTCCCCCTCATGTTAGAAAAACTAACTTGTTTCCTCAATTTTGAGAACCCATCTTTGTGCGTTATGGTGTTAATCAAAATATAAACCGCACATCAATAATAATAAGATGGAATTATTTGGTTCCTGACCCTGAACCAGTTGTGAAGGGATAATGTAATATACTTTCGTATATAACCTATATCAAACTGATATAGATAACTTAGTTCTCACAAGCAATAGTTTAGCTATTAAGTGGAAGCACTTAATAAATTCTTTTGCTAAACCAGATGTGATGTAGACCAACATATCAAGATAAACTTTTTCGATAGAAAATCTGGAAATTATGCTCTAAATCAAATTATTGAGCAAGTTACCTCGCACACACCGGTCAGGTTGCGGGTTAATAATAATTGCACATGTAACCATCTCATAGATGCATATTATGTGATATACATGGCGGGTGAATGGGCCCATATTCACCTTTGATATTTCCAGCATTCATGGGATTCAATCCCAATTTTAGTTGGTCTATTAATTATAAGAATAACGTAAGATAATGTGTGAGATCCTTTCTTGTTCTGTAATATTTACCCATGTGAATTCTCTATTATTTTTGCACATCATACTTAAATTGATATGACTAAACTAATTATACCAACTTAATAAATTATTAATATTGATAAACTTCAGATTTACACCATGACATGTGCAATTATGAATAAACTCCAAGTTTATTATGATATAGATTTTTATATCAATAGACATCCACTTTATTGTGGTATTCTTTTGTTTATGTAGTACAAATTGGAGAATAAAGCGGGTAGCTTTTCAGATATATATTACCCCTCTACAAGATGTAGTAATAGAAGATATTAAATCTTTTCTTTATTTATAGTCTCAATATAATCAATCGCTTTCACGTATTTGGAAACTGAATAAGTTTCTTTGAGACTTACTACAATACAATATCTTATTGGTAATTAATTGTGTTTCTCCAAAATAGTAATAATTTGCTCTTCTAGAGCTCTCAATTAATTTTGTACTACATAATCATCAACACCCATGTCGTGAATATCTCTTTTAAAGAGAAAGTTATACAATTATGGCCATGGTCAAAATCATTATAGGCAAAATATATTGCTTCTATTACTTTTGCCATGTAATAATCCACTACCATAATATTTTGGCTAATCACAATGGGTATGTGATCAATGACCATTCATGCCATAATAATGAAATTATTTTCTTATTTCATCTCAAACCTCCTTCTAGAGGTGAGTGTGGTATATTTAATACCAATAGCATGTTCATATTCTTCCAAGAATGAATATGTCTTCATAAATCAGATGTTGTCACATTCCCAATATGCATGGACCATAATCATCTATATGTGCTATATAAAATCTCACGTCAAATCGATGACAAATATTACCTTCACAGAGTGAAGGATTATTTTGAGAATCCTTATTATTCTCATTATCACAATGATGACGATTATAATTTCGTCTATTGCCACGTCCATATCCATTGATACATTCTTAGTAATAATTTTGTCTTCTCTCAGACTTATTACATACTGTTATCACATTCTCTAAAGGGAATGAGAATAGAGCAAATTCAATGGGACCGATTTTCAATTCTTTGCCCACAATCATACATGAATTTAATTATGGAAAGTCATAGAAACTTTACCACTTTGGGTGGTTATAATTTCTTTCAAACTCCATTAGAGTTGCAATCAAAATTTATCGATCTTTGCTTGTATATAAAATTAAATTATAGAATAAAAGAGAAAAATAAAGTAAAACACTTACCTTAAATCCAAAATTTAATCATGAAGGAAGTTCATGGAACAATTGATAATCATTGTGCTCAATCTCAAAGCTTCTACTCAATTGGTTAGAGTCTCGTGCTGATAACGTGTTATAAAATAATAAAAGAACAAGAGCAATATTACAGAGAACGAGAGAGAGAATTCTTATTGAATTTTGGGATGAATTACAATGGAATAGACCTCTATTTATAGGGAGAGTGTGACTTAGCCACCAAGCAATGAACCCTAGAATCTCTCTAAATATAGACATTTACCATAAATACAATTCCATTTATAACACTTCCAATCTATTTGTAAAAATTTTATGCTAACTTGTAGTTATTTTGCGAAAGCCCGTTTCGAAAATCTTCTATATTATATTAAAATGAGAGTAGTATGTATTGTGGTTAAGCCAAGTGGCAACCTAAAATGAAGCCACTTGGCAATTTTGGTACAACATTAATAATTAAAAGTTATATAATATATATATATATATATATATATATACACACCCATAGATTTCTTTCTATATTAGCTAGAAATATCCTACAATTCTAGAAGTGTCTGTCCCTTTCAATGTACCTTTTTATTCAACCAAACGGGTAAGTTTTTCTCCTCTCCTTGAATTTTTTTTTTATCTTTCTTCCATCTTATTTCTATGTCTATATAATACTGAATGGAACCCATGTTTCAAGTTCTTATTTCTTCCATCTTTTCTATATAGTAGTAATATTTGTTTTGCGGTCTCTGATTTTGGGTGAAACTGCTGAAATTAGAAGGGATAAAAAAATCTGAGGCAGGATATGATTTTAAAATTGCCAAAATCTTACGTGCATGATCCGGGCATGTAGCTGGAAAGATTTTGCGATAGCATATATGAATTCTATGAGAAATTTGAAGAAAAATGATATTAATATTGATATAGTTGACTTCGGTCAACATTTTTGGTAAATGGACCCGGACCCGAGATCGGACGGTCCCGGAAGGTCCGTAGGAAAATATGGGACTCATACATGCGTCCGGAGTCGAATTCTGAGGCCTAGAGCCTAAGTTATGGATTTTTCTGTGAAATTATTTTTGCTGTAAATATTAAAGGAAAAAGAATTAAATGACCTTGGTATCGGGCTCGTATTTTGGTTCCGACGCCCGGTACAAGTCTTAAATATTATATATGTGCTTTCCGCAAAGTTTGGTGACATTTGGATGTCGTTTGATATGTTTTGGACCTTGAGTTCCAAGTTGAAAGTTTTGAAAACCAAAAGTATGAAAATCATGAACTTGAGACTTGATTTGATGAAAACGATGTTATATTGGCGATGTGATCGCACGAACAAGTTTGTAATGTATTTTTGATGTTGTGTATATGTTTTGTTTGGAGCCCGGGGGGCTCGGGTAAAGATTTGGTAGGCCGTTGGTTCAAATTCTGAATTTTACACAGCTGGTTTTTTCACCCAGCTGTTGTCTTCGCAATTGCGAAGATTTTCTCGCAATTGCGAGATGTCCCAGGCTGGCCTTGGTTCGCAAATGCGAAGGCCAGAATCATGCCAAGTTCGCAAAAGCGAACAAAATGTCACAAATGCGAAAAGGCCTCAGATGGCCAGTGTTCGCAAATACGAACAAAGGGTCGCAAATGCGATCCTGGGCAGGGAAGCCTCACCTTCGCAAATGCGAAGCCCCTGTCGCAAATGCAAAAGTCCCTTGTCCCAGCCAGGTTCACAAATGCGAAGCCTGTCTCGCAAATGCAAGAACATCGGGCCCTAGACCTGTAGCATTCGCAATTGCGAACATTTGTTCGCAATTGCGATATCCGCAGTTGTGCAATTCTATACTTAAACGAATTTTTCAGTTCATTCTTCACTTTTTCAAAAACCCACACACCACACCTGACCTCTCAAGAGCAAATTCACTCCAAAGCAATTGTAAGTCACTTTTTACTTAATTCTTTCAAATCCTAACAACGTTAAACATGTTTTCAATAGAAATCAAAGGTTTTCATGGTAGAAATCCATGTTTTTGGGTAGAACCTAGGGTTTTCATGAATTGGGCAATTGGACCTCGAATTGAGGTCCGATTTTGAAACAAATCATATATTTGAACTCGTGGGGGAATGGGTAACCAGATTATGGTCCGAACCCCGAGTTCCGACCACGTGGGCCAGGGGCGTTTTGGGAAATTTTGGGGTAAACTTTGGGAAAACCATTTTTAAGCATTCAAACCAAGTTATTTAATATTTATTAATATAATGGAATCAATTGTGATTAGATTCGAGCTAGTTGAAAGCGGAATTTCGGGGAAAAAGCTATAATTGAAGAGTAATTTGGACTTCAAGGCTAGAGGTAAGTGTTTGTTCTATCCTAGCTTGAGGAAATATGATTATGTGCTATGTGCTATGTGATCGAGTGCGGTGTATGGGCTGTGGTGACGAGCATCCATACACTGGCTTCTTGTATGACCGTGAGTCGTTGTTAATACTTGTTGTGAGACATTCTAAAGATAAATTATTGAACCCTTGCCGGGTTGTAGAATTGTTATTGTTCTCCCTTGCCAGGACTTGTTGTGAAGTGAGATAGTGACTGCCCTTGCCGGGAACGGTTCATGATTTGTTGTGTTCTTTCTCTGCCTTTAACTGTGATTGTTATTTGGGTGAGGAAGAGTGATAATGCACGAAGGGTGATGTCGTGCCTTGATTTATTGATTATGCACGAAGGTTAATGCCGTGCCTTGCTTATTGATTTTTGCACGAAGGTTAATGTCGTGCCATGTTATTGATTATGCACGAAGGATCATGTCGTGCCTTTTTATTGAACCATGTACGAAGGATCATGCCGTACCATGGATGTGAGGATGAGAGTAAAAGCACGAAGGGTGATGCCGTGCACTTTATTTGCTTATTTGGTGAGAATGAGAGTAAAAGCACGAAGGGTGATGCCGTGCAACTATTTGCTATTCCTTGACTTGATATTACTTGTTTCTCATTATACTTGTTCCTTGTTGATTTAATAACTATTGTTAACTATTGAGTTCTTCCGTGACATTCTTGTTGAATTTGTTATTTGGTATTTCTTGTTATCTTGTGGTGTACATATATACATAGAAATGTACAGGTTTATGTGAGTGTCTGGTCCTAGGCTTGTCACTACTTCGCCGGGATAGGCCAGGCACTTACCAGTACATGGGGTCGGATTGTGCTGATACTGCACTTCGTGCGTTTTTGCACAGGTCCAGGTTTTGAGCAGGAGCAGCAGCAGTAGTAGATTATATTCGTGGGAGTTGAGCATTCCGAGACTGAGGTAGCTTGCAGGCGTCCACAGGCCCGGCGTCTCTTCCTTTTATTTATGTTATTAGCCGTAGTCTCTTTGTTCCAAGACAAACAGATTACATTATTTTCTTTCAGACATTTATGTGTAGCATTCAGTAGTAGTTCGTGAGTTGGTGACTCCACGTCTTGGGTAGAGGATTTCAGTATTGTTTTACCATGAAACAGCTTAACTCTATTTTGGCAAAGTCTTCCCACTTATTTAATTAAAGTTATAGTTTGTCGATAAATTAATTATGAAATTGTATTAAAAACAGGATAGTATGAATACAATGGCTTGCCTAGCTACCACGAGTAGGCGTCATCACGATCCCGATGTTGGGAGAAAATCCGGGTCGTGACATCAGGTCCCATGAGGGGCGGTCTCTGATTTTGGGTGAAACTGCTGAAATTAGAAGGGATAAAAAAATCTGAGGCAGGATATGATTTTAAAATTGCCAAAATCTGATGATCTTCATCATCTTCATCGTACTGATCTTCTTTGTTTAAAAAATTTGGAAGATTATTCTGTTGAGTTTGATCTCCTTGAGGGGTATCAGACGGTCCTCCTTTTTCAAATTTGAAAAATTGAGGCACTATGAACTTAAATTTGCAGATTTCAGACATTGGACGTTTATAAAAGAACAAAACATGTAATTACAACATAACGGGGTGGTAATTCTCGTGACGACGGGCCGGGTCGTCACATTAGAAGGGATAAAAAAAGGATGTTTCTTAAATATTTTGTAATAGAGATCCAAAGAAGAGAGTTTTAACCAAAAGAGAGAACAAAAGACTCAATAATGACTAGGCGAACTACTTTTACCATGGTGGACATTGTAGAAATTCTAATAGTCTATGACCATTATTTTAAGTGTTTTTACTTGAGTTTCTCATAATGTGGAGTTGAAATCGTCAGTCGGAAGTTGCAAGTCACTATAGACACTGTTTGGTGAATGAATGATTTTGTGGCTTGGGAATTAGTTATAAGCATCTTATTAACACAAGTATATCTTGAATTAACATATCTTATGCTTCTATATCAGTGTTAGAACCTATCAGGCGAGTTAGGAGTGAATTGAATGGAAAATGAAGCAAATAGCATGTTTGAAGGAAGTTTGAATACGGAAAGTCAACCTAGAGTTGACTATCGAGTTAGAGTGCTCGGAATCGGATTTTGATGATTCGACTAGTTTCGGGGGATCATTTATGACTTAGGAGAGCAATCGAATTTGAATTTGGAGGCCCGGTGCAGAAATAGGCTTGAATTGGCTAAGGTTGAATTTTGGCGAAAACCGAACGGTAGGTAAGATTTTGATTCGGGAGTCAGAATGGAATTCGACAGTTGCATTAGCTCCGTTAGGTGATTTTGGATGTGCCTGCAAAATTTCAGGTCATTCGGACGTCGTTTGGTCGGGTTTTTGATCGAATGTGTAATTCGGAATGTTTTAAGGAATTTAGGCTTGAATTTGATGAGAATTATGGGTTTTGGTGTTATTAGACGTGTTTTGAGGATTGGAACAAGTTCGAATAAGGTATTAAGATGTGTTGGTGTGTTTGGATGAGGTCCCGGGGCCTCGGGGTGTTTTCGGATGGTTAAACGGGAGAAAAATGTGGAAAATTGCAGACTTGTGTTCTGGTTCTGTGGTTTTCGCTCCTGCGGAAATGGGGGCGCAGGAGCGAGTCCGCAGGAGCGGAAAAGAAGGCGCAGAAGCGGGCTAGACCGCTGAAGCGGAGCCTGGTCCGCAGGAGCGGCTTCGCTGAAGCGAGTGGGCGATCGCAGAAGCGGTCCTGAGGCGCGATGGGGAGGTCCGCAGAAGCGGGTGATTGATCGCGGAGGCGAGTCCGCCGAAGCGGACTCTTGGTCGCAGAAGCGGATCATTCCGCAGAAGCGGACTAATTTACGCAGAAGCGGATGCGCAGGGGCGGTCCCTTGATCGCTGGTGCGGAAATGGCCAAAAGGGCCTGGGTTCGCAGAAGCGACCAAAAGGTCGCAGAAGCGGTTCCGCAGGGGCGGAATTTTATCCGCAGAAGCGAAAATCGCTGTGAGTTAAGTGTATAAGAAGTTAGAAAAATTTCAGAACATTTCACACATTTGGGTCTCGGCTTTAGAGGCGATTTGGGCGATTTTGAAGAGAAACTCAAGGGAAATCATCGGGTAATCAACTATGGACTTAAACTATGATTAGTATTGGTAATATTATGCAATTATATCATGAAAATGGAGGAATTTGGGGTAATTTATGGAGGATTTAGCCTTAGGCTTGAACTTTAGAAAATCAAGGTTTTGAATGGGCAAATGGAGTCCGAATTTGGTAAAATTGATATGCTTAGACTCGTATCGAGATGAGGGTTCCGAATATGTGACTTTCATAATTTTTCGGCAAGCGTACCGAAAGTCGGGTTTTGACAACTTTGGGAATTTTGATGTAAATTGAGTTGTATTGATTGGGTGTCGTCCCATTGGCCTAATTTGTTGTGTTTCTACCGTATTTGATCAGATTCTACGCGTGCGGAGCTTGATTCTCGTGGCAAGGGCATCGCGGAGTAGTCGTCGCGCCGTATTGAGGTGAGTAATAGATGTGGGTGATGACCAGCGGGTTCGAAACCCCGGTATACCACTTTGTGACGCTGTAAAGCGGCGAGACACGCACACTCTTGAGAGTGCGGGGTCGATCATGAACTGGAGACTATATATTAGTCCGACCTGTTGATACTCTATTATTGGCTATTCTCGAGCCGTTGAACCCCCTTCTTGGGCGGTTGAGTATACTTGTGGGCCGTGAGCCGGTTATTGGATCCCGCGAGGATCGTTATCATTGTCTTATCATATAGACATGCTAGTTTACTACTGGTCCGCAGCTATTTTTGTTATTATGCTAATTCCAATCTCTGGAACTTGATATTACTGTTTTCCAACTGAAAAATGATAAAAGAGTTTTCAAAAACTACTTTTGAGCCTGCGAGGCTGTATCTGCATATTAGCTGACTAGTAGTGGATCGGGCTGCGCGCCGCAGCGAGATATATGTTGGATCGGACCGCACGCCGCAGGAATATCTCTATGAGATGTGCTTGGGCTGTAGGAGCCCCTCCGGAGTCTGAACCCCCACAGTGAGCACGGGTACCCAAAATTGGAGTCGAGCTACGCGCCGTAGCGGTCATATCATGCATTGCATTGCATTTAGCTACATCTGCTAGCTAGCTGTTATGCTATTTATTGGTATTTGTTGGTACAGGTACAATGAATATTGATTCTATGACAGGGTAGCTGATTATAGTTTTACATAGTGCTTTATCGTGGAATTCTTATCTACGCTGTCTTACCCTTGTTTATTACCACTGAGTCTGGCAGTACTCATTTTACTCCCTGCACCTTGTGTGCAGATCCAGGTACCTCTCAGCAGACTTGATTCGGTAGCTACTTGGAGGCATTGTGCGGGATAGTCGAGGTAGTTGCAGCGTCCGCAGGACCTGACTCCCCTTCTAGCTGTCATTTCTTATCTTGTTGTCTTTCTTTTCCGCACTGAGTTTGTTATAAACTTTATTACACTTATGTTCTTTAGAGGCTCATGACTCTCGACCCTTCGGTCTATGGGAGTTAGTATATTTTGGGACTTGGTCTCCCCGCTGTTGGTATAAGTATTACTATTGTTTCGTATTTTGAAATGCTTAAATGGGTTAAAGAGAGCTTCTAGCTCCGTTGTTGATATTGATTGGTCAGGCTGGCTTAGCAATGTGTTGGGCGCCATCACGACCGGATTTGGGGTCGTGACAAGTTGGTATCAGAGCCTAGGTTTACTAGGCCTCATGAGTCTTGAGCCGGTTAGTAGAGTCTTGTGGATCGGTACGGGGACGCCTGTACTTATCCTCGGGAGGCTACGAACCTTTAGGAAACACTTCACATTTCTTGGAATTCTTATCGTGCGCACTTGATTCAGCTTGAGAGATAATTTTTGAAATTCCTTCCACACGTCTGTGTACGCATCGAGCGCTCGGTAATGTAATTGCCTTATGGCTTGTGATTTCCTCGAACGAGGGGCGAGATATAATCTCTGTGCGTTCATGTTGGGCCAGTCAGGATGACTTGAGGCTGGACCTTGTTTATGACTTGAGCATCGAGGTGCTGATTTTGTGAGTAGTGGCAATAGATAATGTATTGAGGGTTTGAAACCCCGTATTTGCACTATACAGTGCTGTGCTGAGATGGAACACGCGTCATGTGACGAGTGTGGTGGTATTATGACTGGGGATTTGGACTTGATCCTTCCCAATTGATAAATTACTGTGTAAAGTGACTAAGACGGGGCTTATATCTATGTACTCGGTCTAGTAGCCATGTTTGGGGCCTTGTGCCGATCTGTAGATTATTAGGGAGGCTTACTAATGGATGAGTTGTTAATTGTTCGACTCTTATCTAAACTGTTGTGTAGCCCCGAGCTATGGGCGTGGTGAATATTTATCATATCTCGTAATTGGAAGGTAAAATGCCTTATTTGTAGTGGAACAAGTTTAAACTCGGGAAGACTAAAGTGATTTTGCTATGTGTATCCTGGTGGAAGGTATTGTGATGAAATGCTAAATTGAGAAAGAAGTAGTAGGGTTGATCCTCATGTGTAATTGAAATGTAGTTGATATGTGTTATGATTCGAGCGGGTACAACGCATGTTCGTGTACCAATTATGATAATATGAATTGTGTAGTATTGAGATTTAATGTTGTTGAAATACATTGTGATGTCTTGTTGAGCTGTGAATGTATTGCTAGGATGGTTTTGGTGATTCTCTGGCAGGTGGATAGGCCAAATTACAAAGGAAACTCTGCCGAAAGTTTTTGAAAATTTGGGACTTAGAAAAGATTTGGTCACCTAAAGAAGGGGCATAACTGTTGTGTGTGAACGAATGCAAGAATTGATGATTCGAATCTCCGCCGAAGCTTGTAAATGACTTGAGTTTAATCTAACTAGAACTTTGTTGCATCATTTGAGTAAGAAGGCTATGAGTGGCTAAAAGTGCTTCGATGTATGACTCCGAGCTAAGTTGGGGAGGTTGTTATTGGTTAACTGATTGCACTGTTGTGTGCAGTGTTGGTTCTGTCTCTAGGTATGTTGGGAAATTTTGATAAAGGTTATGATGCTTCGTAGATGTGAAGAAATACTAGGATGTTGTGAACTTATGTTGGTAAAGAATGTTCGGTGTATAGAAACGAAAGATAGCTAATTGTACCCGTAAGTAATCATGTTCTGTGATGTCAGAATTCTTACAAGACACGAGTGGTTCTGTTCAATAAGACAGTTGAATTATAATTGAATAAGGGTGAATGACGCCCGAGAATGGTTTGCAGTGTTCAAGATTTTGCTTGTAACAGTCAGGTGCCCTAAGAATTGTGTATGTGGTAAAAGGCGGTGGTTTCGTTAGAAAAGATCAAGGCTTGTGTTATATCATGTGAATGATGGAATTTTGTGTATCCGTATTGGGAAGTAATGATAACAAATTTAAAGGAATCGCATGAAGTTCTTCAAATAAAGTGTGGTGGAATGTGGTACTTCTGGGAACACTGAGAGAGTATTCAGTGGCCTATGGGTCTTAGACCGTGTGGTCTTGTGTACGAGTCTTGTGTGGTTAAAAAGGGTTGAGGCATTGTCGTGCTACGGTAAAGACTGATATGAAATTAGAGATGAATCAGAAAGAAAACTGGGTAAATGGAACAACTTGTGAATAAACCAGAATGGTATAAAAAGGAATACGATTAATTCCTGGTATGCGGTTGAAGTAATGAGTCTTGCAGACATTGTGCAGCAAAGCTCTTGAGTGCTGGCAGTTGTACAACTCGATATGGGTATAAGGATTTAGTCCGGGCAGTTAACTTATGCAATGTAATTGGGGAGAAAGGGTTTATGATGTGTTTTACCATGGTTTGAAAATGAGTGTAATTTTTCCTGTTGGTATGCAAGGCTTGGAATGTGTAATGAGTTTTCTCTATATGGGATCATAAAAGCCCTTGACTAGTTGAGTGCGCCGATGTTTGCGGCGTAGGAAAGGAATATGAATTTCCATGTTATCTTAGTGTGGTATGGTATATGTGATGCGTTATGGAAAGCTGATAATGGCATATTAAAGGTTTTGAGATCAGTTCATAATATATGGGGAGTCATTAAAATTATTGAGCAGCGCGGACAGCTGCAGGTGATTTAAGAATCGATCTTTCTGGTGATTTAAGAAAATGGTACTGCTATTCTAGTAATTTGGCAGGGTATATGGTGCAAAGGGACAAGGTAATGTAAACTGATAATATCTAGGGGTATAGTGGTGTTCGCTTGTCGGATCGACTGTGATGATCGAATTGTTGATGGCATAGGGAAATTTCTTAAATGGCTTTCGTGGTACGAATGGGCGTTTGATGTGCGTTATGTATTCGTAGGGTGGAGTGTGGAAACAGGTATAGTGATTCAGGCGTTATATATGTGTTGGAGACTGGAAGTTCTCGTAATCCGCCTATGCAGTGGTTGTATATCGTGTGTATCAGCACCGTTTAGCGGTTAATGGAAAAATTGGAAGCCCTAATGGCTCTCTTATTACTTGATATGATGAATTTGGGTTATGATACCTTATTTCAGACTGGTTGACATAAGTCGGGTCGTCTAGACTAATGTGATATGGACTATGTCGGAAAATGGCACAAATTGCGTAGCAGAGAGCATCCGAGTATGCTCCAACAGAGTAGTTGTACCCAGGACCAGCGGACGGCTGGTAGGCATTGCTTTGTCAGTTGGACCTTAGTGGCGGATGTCAGTGTAGAGGTATCTACCATTGATTTAGTTCCGGTAGTGAGGAACTTTGTCGGATGTGTTTCTTGTGTCCGAGCTTGAGGCTATATATGTTTACTGTAATGAGCAATTCGACTCGATGTGCATTTCTTTTGCGAATGTATGGTATCCGGATCGGGTGGCACGCCGCCACGGGTATGTCATTGGAGCGGGTTGCACGCCGCAACAGTGTAATGTGAAAATAGAGTTAGTTATATGTTACCTGGTATACAATACTTCCTGGCTTCTGAGGAAAAGTCCGTATTGAGTATCGCTTGGCGAATGGCACATCGGTTGTGTCCTTTCAAGATTTGATAGCATACATTAATTGTTTCACCGTGGGTTCAGACCTAAATATGTGCGTGGTTGACCGTTCTGTGCGTGGCTAACCGTTTTGAGCTTGGTAGCTTGAGGTGCTTCATGAGTAATAGTGTTTGGATAGAATCACGAATCGTGGCAAGGCCACGTGATGTTATGACCTCTCGAGGAGGATTCGGGTACTCTATTTCTATAATGCGAGACGCGATCTCAGTTCTATGTTATGATGGCACAGAGGAATTGAATTGCAACTCTTTTGCTGGAGACAGTTGTCAGGGTTTGAGCTGTCATGATTCGAGTGTGTTCAAACGTTTCTATTGGAGCCTATGTTGTGCTCGTCGTGGCTTAGGTCGGTGTTGAGGTGTCAAATCACCAGTGCGGTGTGTTATGATCGAAATGAGCGTTGGAGCCAATAGTGAGTGTGAGTATATGTGATTTCAGCTGGTTAGAAAGGTAATACCGAGATTTGGGTCCGAAATCTGTTGTGGTATCAGTTAAAAGCGAAATGGATTCATGAATGGTTGACCTGAGAGATGGGTTCGATATATCGCGTGTTCGGTTGTCGTGGGCATGATATGAAGGTGTTGGAACAAGACTCTATAAAAAAAGGGTGTTTTTCGGTTGGTATTTGGTTATCATGGGAAATTATGTGATTAGAGACTATTGTCTCGAGTGATTGGTTGTTTGATACATCATATGATCTCACCCGGAGTAGTGAATATGGGTTATTGTAGTGGATTCGAGTGTATCCCGAGTATAGGCATGGGATTTGCATTTGGCATATGATTTCAGAAAGTGCAATGTGATTTATGGTTCAGATGGTCTGTGAAATTCTGACTATATGGTTTTTTCGGACTTATGTGAGATAGGGTGACGTATGATCGCCCGGATATATGCTTGGTAAGGTCATTCGGCTATTGGGTTGCTTCCAGTACAACTCTGAGTCCGCTCGAGGACGAGCGTTTGTTTAAGTTGGGGAGAATGTAACGACCCGGCCCGTCGTTACGGAAATTTCCACCCCGTTACCTTGAATTAACATATCTTATGCTTCTATATCAGTGTTAGAACCTATCGGGTGAGTTAGGAGTGAATTGAATGGAAAATGAAGCAAATAGCATGTTTGAAGGAAGTTTGAATATGGAAAGTCAACCTAGAGTTGACTATTGAGTTAGAGTGCTCGGAATCGGATTCTGATGATTCGACTAGTTTCGGGGGATCATTTATGACTTAGGAGAGCAATCGGAATTGAATTCGGAGGTCCGGTGTAGTTTTAGGCTTGAATTGGCTAAGGTTGAATTTTGGCGAAATCCGAACGGTAGGTGAGATTTTGATCCGGGAGTCGGAATGGAATTCCGACAGTTGCAGTAGCTCCGTTAGGTGATTTTGGATGTGCCTGCAAAATTTCAGGTCATTCGGACGTCGTTTGGTCGGGTTTTTGATCGAATGTGTAATTCGGAATGTTTTAAGGAATTTAGGCTTGAATTTGATGAGAATTATGGGTTTTGGTGTTATTAGACGTGTTTTGAGGATTGGAACAAGTTCGAATAAGGTATTAAGATGTGTTGGTGTGTTTGGATGAGGTCCCGGGGCCTCGGGGTGTTTTCGGATGGTTAAACGGGAGAAAAATGTGGAAAATTGCAGACTTGTGTTCTGGTTCTGTGGTTTTCGCTCCTGCGGAAATGGGACCGCAGGAGCGATTCTGCAGGAGCGGACAAGAAGGCGCAGAAGCGGGATAGACCGCTGAAGCGGAGACTGGCCCGCAGGAGCGGCTTCGCTGAAGCGAGTGGGCGATCGCAGAACCGGTCCTGAGGCGCGATGGGGAGGTCCGCAGAAGCGGGTGGTTGATCGCGGAGGCGAGTCCGCCGGAGCGGACTCTTGATCGTAGAGGCGGAAAGGACCGCAGGAGCGGATAAAAATCCCCAGAAGCGGACTCGTAGGAGCAGTGGTGCGGAAATGGCCAAAAGGGCCTGGGTTCGCAGAAGCGACCAAAAGGTCGCGGAAGCGGTTCCGCAGGGGCGGAATTTTATCCGCAGAAGCGAAAATCGCTGTGAGTTAAGTGTATCAGAAGTTAGAAAAATTTTAGAATATTTCACACATTTGGGTCTCGGCTTTAGAGGCGATTTGGGCGATTTTGAAGAGAAACTCAAGGGAAATCATCGGGTAATCAACTATGGACTTAAACTATGATTAGTATTGGTAATATTATGCAATTATATCATGAAAATGGAGGAATTTGGGGTAATTTATGGAGGATTTAGCCTTAGGCTTGAACTTTAGAAAATCAAGGTTTTGAATGGGCAAATGGAGTCCGAATTTGGTAAAATTGATATGCTTAGACTCGTATCGAGATGAGGGTTCCGAATATGTGACTTTCGTAATTTTTCGGCAAGCGTACCGAAAGTTGGGTTTTGACAACTTTGGGAATTTTGATGTAAATTGAGTTGTATTGATTGGGTGTCGTCCCATTGGCCTAATTTGTTGTGTTTCTACCGTATTTGATCAGATTCTACGCGTGCGGAGCTTAATTCTCGTGGCAAGGGCATTGCAGAGTAGTCGTCGCGCCGTATTGAGGTGAGTAATAGATGTGGGTGATGACCAGCGGGTTCGAAACCCCGGTATACCACTTTGTGACGCTGTATAGCGGCGAGACACGCACACTCTTGAGAGTGCGGGGTCGATCATGAACTGGAGACTATATGTTAGTCCGACCTGTTGATACTGTATTATTGGCTATTCTCGAGCCGTTGAACCCCCTTCTTGGGCGGTTGAGTATACTTGTGGGCCGTGAGCCGGTTATTGGATCCCGCGAGGATCGTTATCATTGTCTTATCATATAGACATGCTAGTTTACTACTAGTCCGCAACTATTTTTGTTATTATGCTAATTCCAATCTCTGGAACTTGATATTACCGTTTTCCAACTGAAAAATGATAAAAAGAGTTTTCAAAAACTACTTTTGAGCCTCGCGAGGCTGTATCTGCATATTAGCTGACTAGTAGTGGATCGGGCCGCGCGCCGCAGCGAGATATATGTTGGATCGGACTGCACGCCGCAGGAATATCTCTATGAGATGTGCTTGGGCTGTAGGAGCCCCTCCGGAGTCTGAACCCCCACAGTGAGCACGGGTACCCAAAATTGGAGTCGGCTACGCGCCGTAGCGGTCATATCATGCATTTGCATTGCATTTCGCTACATCTGCTAGCTGTTATGCTATTAATTGGTAATTGTTGGTACAGGTACAATGAATATTGATTCTGTCACAGGGTAGCTGATTATAGCTTTACATAGTGCTTTATTGCGGATTTCTTATCTGCGCTGTCTTACCCTTGTTTATTACCACTGAGTCTGGCGGTACTCGTTTTACTCCCTGCACCTTGTGTGCAGATCCAGGTACCTCTCAGCAGACTTGATTCGGTAGCTACTCGGAGGCATTGTGCGGGATAGTCGAGGTAGCTGCACCGTCCGCAGGACCTGACTCCCCTTCTAGCTGTCATTTCTTATCTTGTTGTCTTTCTTTTCCGCACTGAGTTTGTTATAAACTTTATTACACTTATGTTCTTTAGAGGCTCATGACTCTTAACCCTTCGGTCTATGGGAGTTAGTATATTTTGGGACTTGGTCTCCCCGCTGTTGGTATAAGTATTACTATTGTTTCATATTTTGAAATGCTTAAATGGGTTAAAGAGAGCTTCTAGCTCCGTTGTTGATATTGATTGGTCGGGCTGGCTTAGCAATGTGTTAGGCGCCATCACGACCGGATTTTGTGGCTTGAGAATTAGTTATAAGCATCTTGTTAACACAAGTATATTTTTGGGTGAATTGATTGTGTGGTTGAAATATATTTCTGATTGGAGTTAATTATGGCATTTGTATTCTATTCAAGTTTTAAGGCAACAATGAGAGAACAAAAGACTCAATAATGACCGGGTGAACTACTTTTACCATGGTGGACATTGTAGAAATCCTAATAGTCTATGGCCATGATTCTAAGTGTTTCTCCCTTTTACCACCTTTATTATGAAACTCAATATCAAAAAATTAACCTTTCTTGTTAAATTTAAATGCTTAAAAAACCTGCACCTATGGTGTAGGAAGATTCTTTTATCTGACATTGACTCATAGTTAGGTTTCTTGGTACTCCAATTTATAGAAGTATGATCATCTCTCTGTTATACTCCTTTTTTGGTACCTACTTGGTAGTTATTAGTATTATTCTTACTTTTTCATCGAAAAAGAAAGCTCATAGGTCCTTTGACTAATTGTCATTGGGATTCGTAAGGATTGTAATCTGTATCAGCACTGTCAACTAACTTAGAAATCTGTTAGCTATTGTAACCATGAACTTTAATACCAACTGCAATACAACTATTAGTCAAATTCAACAATAATTATTTTGCAACATGCTCCTACATATGAAATAAAAAGCCATTCTTTACACACACATACACAAAAAAATCAAATAGCAGAAGGAAAATAATTAAAAGGTTAAAATAGAAAGTTGTGGTAGCACTTCTTGATCAAGTGATTTAAATGGAGACGTATTAGACTTTTTTTAAAAATCTAATAAAAAAAGAACCCAGAAATTTCTTCTCATTTAAGAGGGGATGTGGGAAATGACAAGCAAAAATTGAAGTGCGCGTGTGTGTATGTGTATATGAGAGAGATAGAGAGAGAATCAAGAATTCAAGAGAGATGGAGGAATTGACATTGACGTTTTTTGAAGATATAAAGGGATTTGATTTTAAGATATATGTTGTTGTTCTGGAAAAATAATAGGGAAGGAAGATATGTTTTTCTTTCTTGTACTTTTTTTATTTTAATTTTGTTTTTATTTTTATTTTTGTGGTTTTTTTTGGATTTTTAATCAAACACTGAAACTTATATGGTGATGAGTTATGGGGATGTGAAGATATTTGCTTATGATAAAGTGATTGATGTGCCGGAGAGATTCGACATTGCATTAAAAACATGAGAAGATCATTCCGGCTATCAGTTAGCATAACAGAAAAGTCTTCTGAGTCCTATGTTTCCTAGAAAGATGAATCTTCATTGCATTTTCAAATATTATGTTCTTTTTTAACTCTAATTTGGGACATCTATATCTTATTCCATATCATTAGAATCTTTATCCTTCCATATATTGTAACTAACATATTATATATAAATAACTTTTACACGTATTATGAGGTTAATTAGTGGACCTACAATAATACGTAGTAACTATTTACATCAACTCTGGTATGGTTAAATTGTATTGCTAATGTAATTTTTTTTTATAGGACATGAGAAAATGAAGTAAAGAGAATACTATTGTTACCAACACGTTAGCTTTTTTTTGCCATAATTTGAATTTTTAATAAAGCACAATAGTGTATGTGTATTTGCTTATGACAGTGTATGTGTATATTCTTACTTATTTTTACTTCTCTAGATATTTTTCTTAGTTTCTCCATCTTCTACCTTTTTAGTCTTTGACATTAAACGGAGAGAAAGAAAACAGTAAACTTTATTTGTTGCTCTTTCTCTTTGTAGGTAATTTTGCTTTTAGCCTTCTTTTTCCTTCTTTCTTCTGTCCTTGTTCAGTACCCTACCTTTTGATAGATTAAAGTGCAGAAGGAGTGAACAATATGAAGTGTCACAGTCGCTGGTTGCATTAGTAATACACCTCAGTCTTATCTATCCTACTGTTGTTGCTTTCTGTTATTCACAGGCATTGCCCTTACATCATTGAGACTAATAGTTTAAAGCATAATACTATAATTTGCTTAATTATCAATGAAACTATTGTTTAGTCATTACCAACTTGTATCACTTGTATTCGTTCGCGCAACGAATACAACCTACTCCTTTCTCTTTACACTCTTTTTTTACATAGTAACATGAACTTTTTGCTTCAGTTCTTTATAATTAATATTTCTTTGTCATCATTCTTCTCTGTAATATATTCAAATGTATTTGTTAGTATTAGTTCTCGAAAAATGGCTGGTGTTAAAAAGTTACAGTTGGTTAGTTATTGGTAATTCTTTGATGCATTCATTGGCTAATTGTTGCTTTGACTTCGTTGGCCAAAAGTAGAAACCACTTATCCAAGATATTTTTCCATTTTGGTTTGTTTTGTTTTAATTACAGGTTTTGCTCTTTGTTGTGTTGTAATAGCTATCTGTTCGGGCGGTTTAGTAGCAAATCACTGGTGGTAAGTATTCATCTTTTGCTGAATTTATTTTTTCCCCTTGCCTTCTTCGCATTAAGGAGGTGTATGTCATTTTATTCATTTCATGTTGTTTCAATCATATTTCAAACTCTTTTCGATTACATACCTTGTATGCATATCATTCATCAATGATAAAAATATATCTAAAATTATAATTTCTCCTTTTTTAAGCACCAATCACTAAAAAGAATATTCAGGCAATAGAAGAGCTGCCTTAATGGCGAATATAAATCATGAAAATGATCAGACTTTTGGAAAAACACGTGATGACAAAAGAGCTAGGAGACGCGAATTATATAGACTTATGCCACCTGATAAAAAAGAGGCCCTTTTGGCACGACGACGTGCAAACAGAGCTGAATTGAAAAGACGACGAGTTGCGGCAAGTATAATTAGTGTTGATGCTGCTAATGCATCATCCTCTAATGCTGTCTATTTTTCTACCAACCAGAGGTCTCTTAATATAAAAGACTCATTGTCTATTTCAAAGGAGAAGAACAGGTAAGATTAAAATTTAAAAGTGGCTTAAACTACATCTATTAATAACAATAGTAATTATTTATTTTCTAGGTTAATAATCTCCTCATAACTAGAATTCTCATATGCAGGTTATGTTTTCACAGAACCTGGTTGTTCGAATAGTATGCAAGCGAAAAATATGTATGTCAAATTAAAAGATGTACCAAAATGCCAATTTTGTGGAGCAAAAAAGTTTGAATATGAACCGCCTGCATTTTGTTGTGGCAACGGTTCTATTCAATTAATATCTCATGAAATGCCAATAGAGTTAAGAAACCTTTATATAGGAAATACTGACCAATCAAAACATTTTCGAACTTACATTAGAACATACAATAACATATTTGCGTTCACATCCCTTGGAGTAACATATGACAAAGAGCTAGCAAAAAGAAATAACGGTATTTATACTTTTCGTGTTCAAGGGCAAATGTATCACTTTATAAATGACTTGATACCAAATGATCAAAAAGGAAAAAACCTTCAGTTATATTTCTTTGATAGTGAAAATGAAGTAAGAAACCGAATGGCTTGTTCAAACAAACTGAATGAAGATATTGTAAAAAGTTTGATGGATATATTAAAAATTAATCCATACTCAATGTTTCTGAAATCCTTAATAAATATTTCACCATTATCTGATTTTTACATTGCGCTAAAAAGTGATGCTGGTTTAGATCAACGAGTATATAATTTACCAACTGTATCAGAAGTTGCGGGTATATGGGTTCAACATGATATCAATAACTCTATTCCTTCACCACATATTCGTATATATACAAAAAGTGATAGAAGTCAACTGGTAAATTATTATTATGGCTGTTACGATCCATTACAGTATCCATTGTTGTTCCCTTACGGTCAAAATGGATGGCATTGTGGTATTAAAAAAATTAAACATACTACTGATAAATCAACGACGCGATTATACTGTGAACACGAACAATTACCGAGTGTAATGAATATGTGCTCAATTAATGGATTGCTCGATCTGGAAGCTGAAGTTATGCAAAAAGGAAAACGAAAAAGAGACACAGTTTCTTGTCGTGAATATTACTGTTACAAACTTCAAATAAGAGACGATGAAAATATACTTTTACATGCTGGCAGATTATTTCAACAATATACTGTGGATGAATGGATAAAAATTGAAAGCCAAAGATTAGACTTTGCTTCTTTAAATCAGGATTTGTTCAGGGTTGATGTATTAGGTGGGCTCTTAGATATCCTACGCTGTGGGGAAAGAGAAGCATCACATGTTGGAAAACAAAAAATACTCCCACTTAGCTTTACGGGAGGCCCAAGAGATATGCGCCGAAGATATATGGATGCTATTGCATTAGTGCAACGCTTTGGAAAACCTGATATATTTTTGACTATGACTTGTAATCCTTCTTGGCCTGAAATAAAAGAAAACCTCCTACCAATAGATGAAACACAAAATAGACCGGATTTAATAAGTAGAGTATTTCGAGCGAAATTAGAAGAGTTGAAAAATGATATTGTCAAAACACAAATATTTGGTAAAGTTGCAGCATTTATGTATACAGTGGAATTTCAAAAACGGGGACTTCCACATGCTCATTTCCTTATAATCCTTGATGAAAAATATAAGTTACTAACTCCTGAAGCATATAATTAATATTTCTTTGTCATCATTCTTCTCTGTAATATATTCAAATGTATTTGTTAGTATTAGTTCTCGAAAAATGGCTGGTGTTAAAAAGTTACAGTTGGTTAGTTATTGGTAATTCTTTGATGCATTCATTGGCTAATTGTTGCTTTGACTTCGTTGGCCAAAAGTAGAAACCACTTATCCCCGCGACTAGGTAAGCCTAACACATTGCGGAATATACAAGTTATGAACTATAAATAAGAAATAACGGATAAACGATATAATTAAGAATGTAATCCGTGCCGCTTGGCACATACACTCGTCAACACACTGTATAAAAATATCACCAAGACCTGGAACCCCATAGGTAACACAGACTAAAAGAGAATTACAATTGTGGCTCCATGTGTAAAGAGTATCTAAAACAACAAAATAAAGGAAAAACATCTACTAGAACTATCAGAATAGAAGGAGGGCCTCTGGATCCGAGGACGTAGCAGATCATACCTCGAGGTCTCCAATGTGCTGCTGATATCACCTAGAATGGGCCTGTCTTGATGTACCTGGATCTGCACAACAAAAGTATGCAGAAGAGTAGCATGAGTACACCACGGCGGTACTCAGTAAGTGCCAAGCCTAATCTCGATGGTGTAGTGACGAGGAAGGTCAGGGCCCTACTGAGAGATAACAATAACATAATGATGATAACAATAATAATTAGTTTAAGTAATAATGAATCTGAAATAACAACAATAAAGCGATTACTACAACCGTCTACAATTAAGCTAACAACAAGTAACCAACTCAACAAACTTAATCAGCAAGTCCAGGACCTGTGGGAATTGAACCCACAGTCCCACTCAATAATCAACAATCCAAGAGCTACGGGAATTTAACCCATAGTCCCAATAACAGTATCTCTGGGTCTCCGGGAATCGAACCCGCAACCCTTAACTCAATACCTCAGGATGTGTCTCAATGATCTCAGGATCTCCGGGAATCGAACCCGCAGTCCATATCTCAATAACTCAGGATCTCCGGAATCGAACCCGCAATCCATATCTCAATAACTCAGGATCTCGGGGGATCGAACCCGCAGTCTACAAACAATATCACTTCGGGTCTCTGGGAATTGAACCCACAGCCTTGGGATCTCCGGAAATTGAACCCGCAGTCCACTTACACATCAAATAAAGAAAACACACAGAGAGAATATAATATGTTTAACTACAACTTCACCGTGAATCGAACCCGCAGTCCACAAACAATACCACTCCGGGTCTCTGGGAATCGATCCCACAGCCTTGGGATCTCCGGGAATCGAACCCGCAGTCCACCAACACAACAAATAAAGAAACGCACGAGGAGAATATAATATGCTAAACAACAACTTCACCAAAAACTAGTATCAACAATTTTTCAAGAAGTTCAAATAAGACAATTAGGCAAATAGACAGATAAATCCTATCTAGTCATGTTTTTCTAGTGAATACCAGGTAAATGTAACAATTTAATCAACTAAGAACAGGAATATCACTAATCGGACAATTCAAGTAAAGTGAGTTACAACAACCAGCGCATGTACACGCCCGTCACCTCGCGTATAAGGCTTTTCAACTATCACATAATATCCTAGGGGTGAAGGTTCCCCCACACGAGGTTAGACAAGCCACTTACCTCGACTCCGATACAAAACCGCTAAGAGACAACTCTCTTGCCATGAATTTCGGCCTCCACAGGCGTAGAATCTGATAAAAATCAATAGAATCACATCAAAATAGGCCAATTGGGCATTACCCAATCAAAACAATTTAAAATACACCAAAACCCCACAAGTTGCCAAAACCCGACCTTCGGTACACTTATCGAAAAATCACGAAAGTTATATATTCGGGTTCCTTATCTCAATACGAGTCCGTTCATATAAAATTTATCAAAATCGGACTCCGTTTGCCCATTCAAATCAAAGATTTCCTAAAATTTAGGCCTATGGCTCAAACCCTCCATTAATCCTCCATTAACAGTGAAATAATCATGGAGAAACATCAAAATAAAGTTCTTATATTTACCTCCTTGATGAGACGAGAACAACACCGCAAACATTACCTCAATCGGAGCTCTAAAACTCAAGATATGCCAATAATACTAAACTTTTCGGTTTTAAACACTGACCAGGCTTTTTCCGCTTTTGCGGAAACTTTTCGCATAGGCGGGACCACTTTTGCGGTTCTATTTCCGCTTTTGCGGTTCCGCATCCTCGGTCAAATTCCGCTTTTGCGGTTCTGACAGACACAAGCACTTTTCTCGGCACGGAAATGAGCATAACTTCCTCATACGATGTCCAAATTCGACGATTCTTTTTGCTATGTCTCCGAAATTACGATACGGATCTAATGGTTAAAACAAAACTGAATTTGGAGATCATTTACCTAATATGGTACCCCTTTATGTTCAAAGAAGCAAAGGTTGAAACATCAAATAAGAGCGTGATCACAACCCGAAACACACCCGAGGCCCCCGGGACCCCAATCAATCATACCAACCAACCCCAAAACACATTACGAACTTGCTCGAGGCCTCAAACCACATCAAACAACTCTAAAACCATGAATTACACCCCGATTCAAACTTTATGAACTTTGAAGTTTCCAACTTCTATTTCCGATGCCAAAACCTATCAAATCGCATCCGATTGACTTCAAATTTTGCACACACGTCCAAAATGATATATCGAAGCTACAGAAACTTTCGGAATTCCATTCTGACCCTCGGATCAAAATCTCACCTATCAACCGAAATTCGCCAAAATACTAACTTTGCCAATTCAAGTGTAATTCTACACCGGTCATCACAAAAATATTCCGGACACACTCCTAAGTCCGAAATCACCTAACGAAGCTATCCGGACCATGAAATTCGCATTTCGAGCCCGATATCAAAATTTCCACTTCCGGTCAAGCTTCTTAAAAAACCTTCAAATTCCTACCTTTACCCAAACGACTCCAAAATGACCTACGGACTTCCGAATTCATTTTCGATCGCGCTCCCAAATCCATAATCACTATACGGAGCTACGTCCAGTCTCGAAATTCCAAACGGACATCGATAACGCTGAAATGCACTTCAAGTCAAACTTATAAAATTTCTTCCAAAATGCTAGCTTCCACAATAGGCGCCAAAACGCTCCTGAGTTATCCAAAACCTGCACCGGGCACACGCCCAAGTCCGTAATCATCATACAAACCTACTAGAACCGTTAGATCCCGATTTTGAGGTCGTTTACTCAAAATTTAAATCCTAGTTCATTCTTTCAACTTTAAGTTCCCAAATTAAGAATTCTCTTCTCAGATCAACTCTGGACTTCCCAAAATTCAATTCCGACCATGCGTATGAGTCATAATACATGAATTGAAGTTGTTTATAGCCTCCACGGAGCGCTAGTACTCAAAACGACCGATCTGGTCGTTACATTCTCTCCCACTTAAACATACGTTCGTCCTCGAACGTGCCGAGAACTATACTGGAGTAGTCTGAAATCATTTTTTTAGCATCTTATGCACCTTCCTATGCTTCCAGAACTCAGCTGAGCACATTAGCCTAATATAATTTGAAGATATTCCCTTTTATTCAAACAAATAAGTCTTAGAGCCTAATTCCAACATCCGAAATTCTATGTCAGGCCCGTTTTCATCAAGAGATCACTCGATATTCCTCAAATGCCGTCCTTTACTAACCCTCAGGACATCATTTACAAGTATTACCCACCTCGAACCGACGAAAACTCATGCCCGCGACGCCTTAGCTCCTCAAACCGGCATCCACGCACGTCCAAACTAGCCAAAATCAGTACAAATATATCAAAATAGGCTAATGGAACATAACCCAATCGAAAGAACTCGAAAAATATCAAAAATCACGAAATTTGCAAAACCCAAGCCCCGGGCCCACATCTCGAAAAATTTCGAAACTCATATTTCCAGAACCCTCGTCTCGCCACGAGTCCATACATATAAAATTTACCAAAATCGGAGTTCGATTGGCCTTTCAAAACCCAAATTTTCGTTTTCAATATCTAGGCCACAATCCTTCACAATTTCTACCCAAATTCATGAAGATTGATGTTAATTCTACCATAAAGTGATGTTTTTGAGTCAAGATACTTACCTCCGATGAATACCCGATGATTTCCCAGCGTTTTCTCGTGATTTCTTCTCTCTAGGGCTCAAAAATGGTGCTTTGGGGTGTATGAACCCGTAATGAAATGTTTTTGGACTTAAACTCACTGCCTGGGCCGTTTACTCTACGCGATCGCAGCACTGGGCGTGCGATCGCGATGCACAAAAACCTGGCTGCCAACTTTCCTCTACGCGATCGCGTGAGCCCGGACGCGATCGCAGTGCTCAACTCAGCGACCCTACGCGATCGCATCAAAGGGGTCGCGATCGCACTGCTCAAGAACACGACCTTACGCGATCGCATCGACCGACCCGCGATCGCGATGCACAAACACTCAACCTCACGCGATCGCATCACTACTCCTGCGATCGCGAAGAGCAATCTCCCGGCCTCATCTCGATACCCTACGCGATCGCAGTCTCAACCTTGCGATCGCAGCACTTCCCAGCCTAACCCTACGCGATCGCAGACCTAGCTTCGCGATCGCGAAGCACAAAAATCTTCTGCACTAATTGCAGCAGAAACAGCAGTGCCTTCGGCACAAATTGGTCCGTTTGGACCCCCGAATTCATCCCGAGGCTCCCGGGACCCCAACGAAAACCACCAACATACTCCAAAACACGATACGAACTTGTTCCAATCATAAAAACACCATCCTAAACATCAAAATCACCAATTACACACGGATTCAAGCCTAAGTTTCTTCAAAATTTCCAAATTACACATTCCATCAAAAACCCGACCAAACAACGTCCGAATGACCTGAAATTTTGCAGGCACATCCAAAATCACCTAACGGAGCTATTGCAACTGTCGGAATTCCATTCCGACTCCCGGATCAAAATCTCACCTACCGTTCGGATTTCGCCAAAATTCAACCTTAGCCAATTCAAGCCTATTTCTACACCGGGCCTCCAAATTCAATTCCGATTGCTCTCCTAAGTCATAAATGATCCCCCGAAACTAGTCGAATCATCAGAATCTGATTCCAAGCACTCTAACTCGATAGTCAACTCTAGGTTGACTTTCCATATTCAAACTTCCTTCAAACATGCTATTTGCTTCATTTTCAATTCAATTCACTCCTAACTCACCCGATAGGCTCTAACACTGATATAAAAGCATAAAACAGAGACCTGTAAATCACGATTTCCAACTTCATTCTTCACATTTCACAACCCAAAACACCCATTTGCGATTCTTCACGGACTCCCTCTTCTTCAAAACAATTGTAAGTCACTTTTTACTTAATTCTTTCAATTCCTAACATCATTAAACATGTTTTTCAATAGAAATCAAAGGTTTTCATGGTAGAATTTCTTGTTTTTGATAGAATATAGGATTTTTCATAAATTGGGAAATTGGACCTCGAATTGAGGTCCGATTTTGAAACAAATCATATACTTGAACTCGTGGGGGGATGGGTAACCGGATTTTGGTCATAACCCCGAGTTCCGACCATGTGGGCCGGGGGTCGAATTTCACTATTCCGGGCAGAATGTTGTAAAAGTTGTAATTGGCCTTAGGAATTAGTTTGTTGAGTAGTATTGATGATATTAAATCAATTGTGTATAGATATGATTGGATTGGAGCCAAATTTGAAAGGAAAAGGCATTGCCACGGATTGAATTGTTCATAAACATTCGAGGTAAGTGTTTGTTCTATCCTAACTTGAGGGAATAGGATTATGTGCTATGTGTTATGTGATCGAGTGCGGTGTATGGGCTGTGGTGACGAGAATCCATACACTGGCGTCTAGTATGACCGTGAGTCGTTAATAATGCTTATTGTGAGACATAATTGCAGATGAATTGTTGAACCTTTGCCAGGTTGTAGAATTGTTATTGTTCACCCTTGTCGGGACTTGTTTATGAATTACTGTTTTATTCTTTGCCCTTAACCGTGATTGTTATTTGGGTGAGGAAGAGTGATAATGCATGAAGGGTGATGCCGTGCCTTGATTTATTATTTATGCACGAAGGTTAATGCCGTGCCATGTTTTATTATTTATGCATGAAGGTTAATGCCGTGCCATGTTTTATTGATTATGCACGAAGGATCATGTTGTGCCCTGTTATTGAACCATGTACGAAGGATCATGCCGTACTATGGATGTGAGGATGAGAGTAAAAGCACGAAGGGTGATGCCGTGTACGTTATTTACTTATTTGGTGAGGATGAGAGTAATAGCACGAAGGGTGATGCCGTGCAACTGTTTGCTATTCCTTGACTTGATATTACATGTGTTTCCATTATACTTTGTTTTCCTTGTGAACTTGTTAACTGTTGTTAATTGTTGAATTCTTTGAGATATTCCTTATTGTGTTATTACTTGGTTATTTCTTGTTATTCTGTGGTATACATATATATTGAATTGCACAGGTTTATGTGGGTGTCTGGTCCTAGGCTTGTCACTACTTCGCCGGGATAGGCCAGGCACTTACCAGCACATGGGGTCGGTTGTGCTGATACTACACTTCTGTGCGTTTTTGCACAGGTCCAAGTTACGATCAGGAGCAGCAGCAGTAAATCGATTGCGTGGGAGTTGATCACATTTGAGACCGAGGTAGCTTGCGGACGTCCGCAGGCCCGGCGTCTCTCTCTTTATTTATGTTACTAGCTGTAGTCTCTTTGTTCCGAGACAAACAGAATTATGTTATATTTCTTTCAAACTTTTATGTGTAGTATTCGGTAGTAGTTCGTGAGTTGGTGACTCCACGTCTTGGGTAGAGGATTTCAGTATGATTTTTACCTTGTAACTAGTTATTTCTATTTCGATAAAGTATTCCGCACTTATTTAATTAAAGTTATGGTTTGTTGATAAATTAATTATGAAATTGTATTAAAAATAGGATAGTATGAATACAGTGGCTTGCCTAGCCACCACGAGTAGGCGCCATCACGATCCCGATGTTGGGGGAAAATCCGGGTCGTGACAAGTTGGTATCAGAGCTCTAGGTTACATAGGTCTCACCACTCACGAACAAGCTTAGCAGAGTTTGAGAGGTAGGTACGGAGACGTCTGTACTTGTCCTCCAGAGTCTATTGAGTTAGGAAAGAGTCTCTCATTTGTTATTTCTTGTCGTGCGACTTGTTCCTCAAATACTGATTGAACTTCTATTCTGTCCTTTCGCAGATGGTGAGGACACGTGCTTCTTCGTCCACTGACCGGCAGCCCGAGCCCCAGGCAGCTCCCGTGAGGGGTAGGGGCCAAGGCCGTATCAGAGGCCGTGGTAGGGGTAGAGCTCAGCCCCAGGCAGCTACCCCGCAGGTGGAGCCTCATATCGAGATTGACGAGGAGGTTCCGGTTCCAGCAGCTCCAGTGGGCCCAGCATAGGTCCCAGGAGAGGCTTTATTTACCTCGGATCTCCGGGATGCTTTGGTCAGAATAGCGGGATTCATGGACAGCATTGCCAGAGCGGGTTTATTATCAGTTGCCCCAGCCACTTCTCAGGCTGGAGGAGGGGCCCAGACTCCTATTGCTCGTACTCCGGAGCCGGTAGCTCCTCAGCCTCAGGCACCAGTGGTTCAGCCAGCTGTGGCCACTCAGTCAGGTACCACGGCTCATGCCGGAGATGGAGCGGCCATGACTTCTGATTCTTTATGGAGACTTGATCGGTTCTCCAAGCTGTTTACCACTACATTCAGTGGAGCCACATCAGAGGATCCTCAGGACTTCTTATTCACTTGCCATGAGATTCTCAAGACTATGGGGATCGTGGAGACAAACGGAGTTGACTTCTATACATTCAGGCTTTCGGGATCCGCCAAGACTTGGTGGAGAGATTATTGCTTGACTCGACCAGCAGGGTCCCCGGCTTTATCATGGGATCGGTTTGCAGAGCTATTTCTGGAGAAGTTTCTCCCTGCTACTCAGCGGGATGCACTTCGGAGGCGGTTTGAGCGCCTCCATCGGGGCACTATGACGGTCACTCAGTATGAGACGAGATTTGTTGATTTGGCTCGTCATGCAGTGATGATACTTCCCACAGAGTGGGGAGAGGGTCCGGAGGTTTATAGATGGGCTTAATCGACCAATTAGACTCCGGATGGCTACGGGCGTGGGGAGTGACATATCATTTCGGGAGGCGGCCAATGCAGCATGCAGAGTTGAGATTGCTCTTGCTCGGGGAGGCGGTTATTCTTCAAACAAGAGGCCTCGTCATTCAGGCAGGGTTTAGTGGTTCTTCTTCCGGTGGCAGAGAATACTTTGACAGAGGCCAGTCTTCCAGGCCTTTTCATTCCGCCCTTCAGGCTTCACAGGGTGGACCGGGTGATCGTGGTTTTCGTGGGCATTATTCAGACCAGCCTCCTATTAATGCTCAGCCTCTTCAGAGTGTTCGTGGAGGCCATTCGAGTCGTCAGGGCCAGCAGCCCTATCAGTCTAAGAGTTGCTACGGTTGTGGTGACCCAGGTCATTTTATCAGATATTGCCCTCTAGCAGTGGGCAACTCTCGGCAGCGAGGTCCTCGTCCTATGATTCAGGCCCCAGCTGACCCTCAGCCTGCCCAGCCAGCCACAGGCGGGGGTAGAGATTATAGAGGTGGAGGTCGAGACCGTAGAGGTGGAGACCGTCCAGCTAGAGGTAGATGAAATCAATTATCTCTTTTGTTTTCTTGATTATGACACTACTAGAAAATAGGCCTACGGGAACAGTTGTTCTGGCAACGGTTATAAAACCGTGGCAATAAAATAGATACGGGAACAGTTATAACCGTTACAATAGAATTGGATGCAATTGGCACACTTTAGATGCTAAACCGTTCCAGTTGACACGTAACCGTTACAATAGGTTTTTTAATAGGAACGGTTTTGACAACCATTCCAATAGCCATATTTATAGTAACGGTTGTACAAAATAATTTAATATCAGAACGGATATTTTCTTCCCTCCTCGTTTTCCCTGCTAAATTTTGCTAAACCCGCCAATATAACCCTTTTTCTTTTATTTCTTATATATTTTATTTTGATAAATGTAAAAGCTAAATTATATTCCTCAGTCGACGGTTCTAATCCTCACATCGCTAAGATGCAATCCTATCACAAATCCCCTGCAAGTTTTCACCAGCAAATTACTCTTGCCAACCATAAATTCCTAAATAATTGCAGAACAAAGATCTGAAGAAAAAGTGTTTAAGATGATGAAATCCATCTCCTAAATTCCCAAATCCCCAAATCCATTTGTTAACCAAAATCCCAAATCCCCGGCTGAAGAATGAAGGATCTTGATTTCTAACCCAAGACTCCTAAATCCCAAAAGTACCGGAATCTATTTGTTTCACTCGAAGGATCTGAAGAAAAGAGGAGTAATTTAAAGGCAGTAATTATAGATGAAGAAAATATTTCAATCGCGAGACAGTTTCGACCCAAAAGACAATCAGTGAGAAATCAACTTCATGTAATTTTTATTTTCTAATTTGGGAATTATCTTCTATAATCTTTCATTTTTCTTTAAGCTTTATGGTGCGAGCAGTGTATATGATTTCTTGCTTTCTATGGACGTTTTGAACCCAAATTATTTGGGTATAATTTTCATTTGCATTAGTTATTAAGCTGGGTAGTTTGGGTCTAAGTTTGTTTTTATACCTTGACAAAATTAGTTTAACCAATTTATGTAACATAAACATATGAAACAATTTTGTACTCTATTTATGTTCACTCTTTTAATTATTTCAATTCATTAATAGCAGGAGACTAATGTTATATGCATCAAAGGCAGAATTGGGAATTTGATAACCAATGATATTTTTAACTTTATTAAATGGTTAATAAGGAAATTGAATATTTTCTAACAAATACAAAAGGCATTTGAACGAGCCGCAAATCTGAAATCTGGTAACATTATTGTAGATACTAAATTAATTGAGAGAGATTTGGGATCCTTTTTGTTCAGTTGTTGAGGCCCTACCTTTCTCCAGCGCCCTCTTTTGGTTCAGTTGTGCTGCATTTTGAGGTAGAATATCAAATATTGTGATCCAACCAATAGTGTTTCCTGCCCTCTACATGTTTGTACTATATGTTTATCTGAATCGAGTGAAGAGGCTGATGTTTAATTGGTTTTTTGTGGACTATTAAAATTTGTGTCTTTATATTTTAAGGTATTGGTCCAGGAAAATAATTGATAACATTAGCACACAATATAAGATTGAAATAACGGTGAATATTCAAATTTGTTCCCCTTTAACTGCATTCCTTTCATTTCTTATTTTAGATGACCACGTGAAGATTTTGTTTTTCTATTGAGTTCGTGGTTTGGAGAATGCTTGTCAATTGTTTGGGATCACACACTGTGTATTCATTTCAAATATTTGCTTGAATGCTACTTCTTGTTATAACTAGTGTTAAGTTTCATTGACATTATTGCTGAGTTTTCTGTTAGTCCTTAATGCATACATGTGGAAGTCAAGTTGATATAAGATTTTATCTTGTTTCAATTGTATTTTTGATGAAGTCTTGTTTCATTTTTATTTGTCCCGATCCTCTCATTTTCCCTTTATATTTTTTTTGGATGAATGGTTGAATGTTGATTTTTATTTGTATCTGAAGTCACTTGTCATGGGTGTCTAGTTGGCAGAAAAACATGGGACATTAGTTAGATGTATATATTTTTCTTTATAAGAATGTCTGGAGAGTATGTTTATGTGTGTCCTTGGTGACTCTCATAGTGTTTCCTACCCTCTACATATTTATACTATATGTTTATATGTATCGAGTGAAGAGACTGATGTTTAATTGGTTTTTGTGGACTATTGAAATTTTTTTCTTTATATTTTAAGGTATTGGTCCATGTACATACAAAAATGTGAAGGAAATAGAGCACAATCTTGAAACATCTAAAGCCAGATGATGAACTGTTGTTTTACAGTTATCATGTTACTTGAAATATCATGTTTGCAAGAAAGAGGAAGCACTAAAAAATGCTTAAATCATTTAGGACTGGAATGGACTATTCAGATCCTTCTTGAGCAACAAGTAGTAATTCAAAGAGTAATAGCTACTACTAGTCATAGTATCATTGTTCCATATATGATGACCAATTTACATTGGCATGACAGGCAAATAAGAGCACCTCATCCCAATTCCTCAAGATCTTACTCTACTTCCTTCACATTTTTGTATGTATACAAAATAGAGTCAAAGCAATCAAAAGACAAGGGAAAGGACAAATAAGTGAATTCAGCTAGAGGCTTTCAGATCTCTGATTCTCTGCAATCTCAGTTCCCCATCGATCTTTATTTTCAAGAAGCTTCTCCTTGTCGTAAAGCCTATAAGAATGATGAGATTCGAAAGGAGAACATGCCAGTAGATATTCTGGAATCTCACTTTAAGGATCTTCTTAAATATTGAAACTCCTCTCCTCATAAGGTAATTATATCAATTCTTTCTGCTTGTTTCTTGTTTTACTTTAAATAAGTATTCTAACTAGTTAGTACAAAGATTTGGACTGTTGTAGTTTACTTGTTTATGATGTTTGGTATTAAGTTGCTTCTATTTGGTAGGTATTTGGTTGGACTATTGTGCTGCTCTTTATGTTTTTTCAGTTTTGATTCTTAGGATTGAATTGCTTTTCATTAAACAGATGAACTGAATAAAAGAGAGAGTAGAACCAATCATCTCTAAACGTTTATTTTTTTAGAAAAAAATGAAATAGGTGTCCAATTAAAATGTTTGGGTTACTCATCTAAGTTTGAAGAGCAACATTTTGAGGACTGACACTCGTATCGTTATTCAGCTTGACATTGAATGTTCAAAAATTAAAAATTGTGAGTTAACTCGGCTTACTTTTTGTTTGTAATATTTTTGTTAGTTGAAAGTTATCTTATTTCTTACAAATTTATATTTAAAACCTTGCCATGTCAATAGGATTTAGAGAGACCTATATCTAGTGTATTCTCGTTTTGGCTAGAGGCTCTCTAGAAATAGCATAGGATTAGAAATCGGTTATCATATATTTTGTCTTTCATGTCTGGAGACTTCTCTTTGTTGGTGTATTTTTCATTATTTCTTAGAAGATATCATATAGTTCCGCGTGAAACTGACATCATATTCCATATATTGTTTAGCTTGGGACTTGGTTATCCTATATAGTGCTTTTATATTTTTTAGGTTTTCCAGTACATTTACTTGTTGAAAATCTTGATTCAGATGGCATTTGAACTTTATGGTATGCTGGCTGGAAGTGTTTGTCCCATGATAGGCGAAACTATAAAATATGCTTATGATATTATTGACAATTGAAAAGTGAATGGGCAACATGAGAATTATTGTCGATCTGTCCACGCATCTTTGAAGTGAAGTTCCTAATATTGATTATAGAACATGTACTCCGATTTGTCTTGTCGGTTTGTTTTGCATTTTGGAGGCTTAATTGTTCTGATTATCATTTTTCTAGCAAGGCAAAGATTTGAGCATTATTCTTTTGTTCCATTACTTGTTATCATCTCTTCAAGACCTGCTACTTTTTTTGGTTCTGATCCAAAAGGTTTCAAAGATCTTTTTTCAGGTTTACTTATTGTTGTTCCCTTTTCTTGTTGCACATGTGTTGTATTGTTGCTTGAGGAATCTTTGCTAGTACTCTCTCAGAATCGATAAGGATTGTTCAGTGCTTTCTTCACTCCATATTAAGAGGGGAATTTTGTACCAACTTCAGTCTTTAGAACTGAAGAATGAAATGTCTTCATGATCTGCTATATATGATCCTTTTTATCTTATTTTAATTTCTTATAGAGATAGTCAGGACTTCTATTCGAATTACTATATCTGAAACTTTGGCAAGAGGTCTGCCTTGGACTACAACATGTAAGTCTTAATAGAAACATTCGTCGGAACTAAAGAATTTACTATCTTCTATTCTTATATATGATGAAATGAAAAGTAAAGAAGATTAGAGTTAATTCATGGCCTAGCTTCACTAATTTTTTAAATCATTCATGTTTTTGACACTTTTTAGATTATGTTGAATTATATCAAAAAATCCATTTTGGGTTTTAAAACAAGTAATTCTCGTGAAGAGTAATGGCTTTATTTATTCTATTTTGTAGGTGGAATAGATCAAGAAATTGAAGAAGATGATGGAAGTAAAGAACTAGACCTTACATGAGATGAATTTTAAATTGCTTTAGATGAATACTCTATAGGATCCTTTTGTTATCGATATTTTTGAAATTTACTCTCTTGAAATGTATTAAACTTATGCATTTGGGATAGAACATATTTGCTTTATGGACAAATTATATTATTAATAGTTTCATTTTATGATTTATTTAAATTTTAGTGTTATTATAATTTATTATATATATAAATATTTATTAGTATCAGGTGCTATATTTTTGTTTTAACAGAACTGTTACAATAGCTTGCTAGAACCGTTGCAATAGGACACAAAGACCTTCCATTATATAAAACAAACCGTTGCAATAAATCCTAAAAACCGTTGCGATAGATTAAAGAAACGTTGTTATATCCATGCATAACCGTAACAATAGAATACATTAGTGTTCCATTAAATAATATGGCAACGGTTAAGAACCGTTGCATATGCATTATAGGAATGGTTTTAAACCGTTCCAACCGGAAAAAGTAATCGTTCCAACAGAAAAATGGAAAACCGTTGCGATAGACGTCTCTATAGCAACAGTGACAGAAACCGTTGCAGGAACCGTTCCCATAGACCTATTGTCACGGCGGCTGATGGAACGGTCTTTAAACCGTTCCAATATATCTATGGCAACGGTTATAGAGTCTGTGGGAACGGTTTTGCATGCGTTACCGTAGGCCAATTTTTTTGTAGTGCCAGTCTTCCAGACCTTTTCAGTCAGCCCTCCAGGCTTCACAGGGTGGACCAGGTTATCGTGGGTTTCGTGAGCAGTATTCAGATCAGCCTGACCCTGGATCTACATATTCATATGTGTCTTCCTACTTTGCACCGTATTTGGCCGTGCCCAGCTATGCTCTGGATATTCCAGTTTATGTGGCTACACCAGTGGGTGACTCCATTGTAGTCGACCGAGTGCATCGTTCGTGCGTAGTTATATTTGGGGGTCTTGAGACCCGTGTTGATCTGTTGCTTTTGGATATGGTGGATTTTGATGTTATATTGGGGATGGACTGGTTGTCCCCATACCATGCTATTCTAGATTGTCATGCTAAGACTGTGACCTTGGCCTTGCCAAAATCACCCCGACTAGAGTGGAAAGGTACCTTAAGCCACTCCGTTCGCACCGTTATTTCCTATGTTAAGGCTCGACGTATGGTCGAGAAGGGGTGTATAGCTTATCTAGCTTATGTTCGTGATTCCAGCGCAGAGGTTCCTTCTATGGATTCGGTCCCTATTGTACGGGAGTTTCCTGAGGTTTTCCCTTCAGACCTGTCGGGCATGCCACCCGACAGGGATATTGATTTCTGTATTGATCTAGCACCGGGCACGCAGCCCATCTCTATTCCACCCTATCGTATGGCCCCGCCGGAGCTAAAAGAGTTGAAAGATCGGTTGCAAGACCTTCTTGAGAAGGGCTTTATCAGGCCCAGTGTTTCCCCCTGGGGAGCACCTATATTATTTGTAAAGAAGAAAGATGGCTCGATGCGGATGTGTATTGATTACCGACAATTAAACAAAGTGACAATAAAGAATAAGTATCCACTACCGAGGATTGATGATTTGTTTGACCAGCTCCAGGGAGCGAGGGTATTCTCAAAGATAGACTTGAGGTCAGGCTACCATCAGCTGAAGATCAGGGCGGCTGACATTCCTAAGACGGCCTTTCGCTCTAGATATGGGCATTATGAGTTCTTGGTCATGTCCTTCGGGTTGACCAATGCCCCGGCAGCATTCATGGAGTTGATGAATCGGGTATTCAGGCCTTACTTAGATCTGTTCGTGATAGTCTTTATAGATGACATCCTGGTGTACTCCCGCAGCCGGGAAGAGCACGAGCAGCACCTCAGAGTGGTTCTTCAGACTCTGAAAAATAACCAGCTATATGCCAAATTTTCTAAATGTGAGTTCTGGCTGAGTTCGGTAGCATTTCTGGGTCACATTGTATCGGTGGAAGGTATTCAGGTAGACTCAAAGAAGATTGAGGCAGTCCAGAATTGGCCTCAACCAACTTCAGTGACTGAGATCCGGAGTTTCTTGGGATTAGCGAGTTACTACCATCGATTTGTAGAGGGGTTTTCTTCTATTGCAGCCCCGATGACCAGGTTGACCCAGAAGGGTGCCCCGTTCCAGTGGTCAGAGGAGTGTGAGGCGAGCTTTCAGAAGCTCAAGACAGCCTTGACTACATCACCAGTGCTGATACTACCTATGGGTGCAGGGCCTTATACAGTTTACTGTGACACATCTCGTACAGGGCTTGGAGCGGTATTGATGCAGGATGGTAAGGTTATCGCTTATGCTTCGAGGCAGTTAAAAATACATGAGAAGAATTATCCAATTCATGATCTTGAGTTAGCAGCAGTGGTTCATGCCTTAAAGATCTGGAGGCATTATCTATATGGTGTGACATGTGAGGTGTACACTGATCACAAAAGCCTACAGTACTTGTTCAAGCAAAAGGAGTTGAATCTACGACAACGGAGATGGTTAGAGTTGCTAAAAGACTATGATGTTACTATCTTATATCACCCAGGTAAGGCCAATGTGGTGGCCGATGCATTGAGTAGAAAGTATGCCAGCATGGGTAGTCTTGCATACATTCCGGTCAGTCAGAGACCATTAGCTCTAGATGTCCGGGCCTTAGCCAACCGGTTCGTGAGATTAGACATTTCTGAGCCTAGCAGGGTGTTAGCCTGCACGGTCGCTCGTTCTTCTTTATTAGAGCGTATCCTTGAGAGGCAATTTGATGATCCTCATTTGCGTGAGTTGAGAGATACAGTACAGCGGGGAGGTGCCACACAGGTAAATCTAGATGATGATGGGGTATTGAAATTGCAGGGTCGAGTTTGTGTGCCCAATGTCGAAGGGATTCGAGAGTTAATCTTAGCAGAGGCCCATAGTTCGCGGTATTCTATTCACCCAGGCGCCGCGAAGATGTACCAGGACTTACGGCAGCACTATTGGTGGCGCAGAATGAAGAAAGATATCGTTGCGTACGTCGCTCGGTGTCTAAATTGTCAGCAGGTGAAATATGAGCACCAGAGACCTGGTGGTGTATTCCGGAGGATTGAAATTCCCGAGTGGAAATGGGAGCGGATCACTATGGACTTCGTTACTGGACTTCCTTTGACTCGGAGGAAATTGGCCATTCTAAACCGGCAGGTTCGACAGTTAAGGTCGAAGAGTTATACTTTTGTGCGTGTTCAGTGGAGAGGTCAGCCTCCTGAGGCATCGACCCGGGAGTCCGAGTCCGATATGCGGAGCCGCTACCCTCATTTGTTCCCCAACTCAGGTACTTCCTTCTCTCGTCCGTTCGAGGACGAATGGTTGTTCTAGAGGTGGAGGATGTGACGACCCAAAGGGGTCATCACTTGTTTTATTAATCATTTCGAGCTTCTGAGGTCTTGAAAACCTCATTTATAGTTGCCTCGATTTGCGTGCACAGTTCGGGCACGAAGCTGGAAAAATTTTTATGTTGAAATATGTGAAATATGTGAAAAATTTGAGGAATTTTGATATTAACATTGATATGGTTGACTTTGGTCATCATTTTTTGATAAACTGACCCGGAACCGTGATTTGACGGTCTCAGAAAATCCGTAGAAAAATATGGAACTTGAGCGTATGCCCGGAATTGAAATCTGAGGTCTAGAGCCCAAGTTATGAATTTTTTCTGTGAAATTGTTTTTGATGTAATTGTTAAAGGAAAATGAATTAATTGACCTTGGTATCGGGCTCGTATTTTGGTTCCGACGCCCGGTACAAGTCTTAAATATTATATATGTGCTTTCTGCAAAGTTTGGTGACATTTGGATGTCGTTTGATATGTTTTGGACCTTGAGTTCCAAGTTTGAAGGTTTTGAAAACCAAAAGTATAAAAATCATGAACTTGAGGCTTGATTTGATGAAAACGATGTGTTATTGGCGATGTGATCGCACGAACAAGTTCATAATGCATTTTTGATGTTGTGTACATGTTTGGTTTGGAGCCCGGGGGGCTCGGGTAAAGATTTGATAGGCCGTAGGATCAATTTCTGAATTTTTGCATTGCTGGTTTTTCACCCAGCTGTTGGCTTCGCAATTGCGAAGCATTTCTCGCAATTGCGAAGGGGGCAGATCAAGGCAGGGCTCGCAAATGCGAACCCTGATCGCAAATGCGAAGCCCCTCATGCCCAGCCTTGTTCGCAAATGCGAACAATTGTTTGCAAATGCGAACATCCCCATGTCCTACCTATGTTCGCAAATACGAACCATAGTTCGCAAATGCGAACATTCCCATATCCAGCCTTGTTCGCAAATGAGAACAATCCCCTATACTGCCTGTGTTCGCAAATGCGAACATTAGTTCGCAAATGCGAACATTCCCCTTTCCTGCCAGTGTTCGCAAATGCGAACTTCGCAAATGCGAACAAAAGTTCGCAAATGCGAACTTCCCAGCCTTAGCTTATTTTTCAAACTCCGGAAATTGGTCGGGGTTCGCAATTGCGAACCCATGTTCGCAAATGCGAACACAGAGACCTGTAAAACACGATTTTCAGTTCATTTCTTCACTTTTTACAAACCAAAAACACCCATTTGCGATTCTTCACGGATTTTCCTTCTTCTTCAAAACAATTGTAAGTCACTTTTTACTTAATTCTTTCAATTCTTAACATCATTATACATGTTTTTCAATAGAAATCAAGGGTTTTCATGGTAGAATTTCTTGTTTTTGGTAGAATATAGGGTTTTTCATAAATTGGGAAATTGGACCTCGAATTGAGGTCCGATTTTGAAACAAATCATATACTTGAACTCGTGGGGGGATGGGCAACCGGATTTTGGTCCGAACCCCGAGTTCCGACCATGTGGGCCCGGGGTCGAAATTCACTATTCCGGGCAGAATGTTGTAAAAATTGTAATTGGCCTTATGAATTAGTTTGTTGAGTAGTATTGATGATATTAAATCAATTGGGTATAGATACGATTGGATTGGAGCCAAATTTGAAAGGAAAAGGCATTGCCACAGATTGAATTGTTCATAAACATTCGAGGTAAGTGTTTGTTCTATCCTAGCTTGAGGGAATAGGATTATGTGCTATGTGTTATGTGATCGAGTGCGGTGTATGGGCTGTGGTGACGAGCATCCATACACTGGCGTCTAGTATGACCGTGAGTCGTTGATAATGCTTATTGTGAGACATATTTGCAGATGAATTGTTGAACCTTTGCCAGGTTGTAGAATTGTTATTGATTGCCCTTGTTGGGACGGTTTATGAATTACTGTTTCTTTCTTTGCCCTTAACTGTGATTGTTATTTGGGTGAGGAAGAGTGATAATGCACGGTTAATTGGGTGAGGAAGAGTGATAATGCACGAAGGGTGATGCCGTGCCATGTTTTATTATTTATGCACGAAGGTTAATGCCGTGCCATGTTTTATTGATTATGCACGAAGGATCATGTTGTGCCCTGTTATTGAACCATGTACGAAGGATCATGCCGTACTATGGATGTGAGGATGAGAGTAAAAGCACGAAGGGTGATGCCGTGTACTTTATTTGCTTATTTGGTAAGGATGAGAGTAAAAGCACGAAGGGTGATGCCGTGCAACTACTTGCTATTCCTTGACTTGATATTACTTGTGTTTCCATTATACTTTGTTTTCTTTGTGAACTTATTAACCGTTGTTAATTGTTGAGTTCTTTTGAGATATTCCTTATTGTGTTATTACTTGGTTAATTCTTGTTAATTGTGGTAATATATATATTGAACTGCACAGGTTTATGTGGGTGTCTGGTCCTAGGCTTATCACTACTTCGCCGGGATAGGCCAGGTACTTACCAGCACATGGGGTCGGTTGTGCTGATACTACACTTCTGTGGATTTTTGCACAGGTCCAGGTTACGATCAGGAGAAGCAGCAGTAAATCGATTGCGTGGGAGTTGATCACATTTGAGATCGAGGTAGCTTGCAGACGTCCGCAGGCCCGTCGTCTCTCTCTTTAATTATGTTACTAGCTGTAGTCTCTTTGTTCCGAGACAAATAGAATTATGTTATATTTCTTTCAAACTTTTATGTGTAGTATTCAGTAGTAGTTCGTGAGTTGGTGACTCTACGTCTTGGGTAGAGGATTTCAGTATGATTTTCACCTTGTAATTAGTTATTTCTATTTCGATAAAGTATTCCGCATTTATTTAATTAAAGTTATGGTTTGTTGATAAATAAATTATGAAATTGTGTTAAAAACAGGATAGTATGAATACAGTGGCTTGCCTAGCTACCACGAGTAGGCGCCATCACGATCCCGATAATACTGAATATCGATCATAAGCACACTAAGGTGCATGATATCAGACTCAATGAAACATATAGCGCTATAGGCTTCAAACTCAAGAACAACTGAGGTGCGATATAAGATCCGAGTCTCGAGAGCCATCATGCTCATATAACATCACCGCTGAGCGAAACCTCAACACATATGAAACTTACCAAACCGTCTCACACTCATACGGTGCAATATATCTTTACATGAATTACTAACCGCGAAATAAGACCACGACTATCCCTCTATAAAGGGCGCATTGCTGGAAGAAATATAACTGGCCTGACGCAAGGCTCACTTCCACATTTAAATCTATCCACCGACCTTAAGTCTATCCCGGTCGTGCCAAGCTAAGTCAATAATATTTCACAGGTCTATAACCCACTAAGCAGAGTGCCCTCCAGGCATAAGTTCTCACATGGATGATATCACCAAAATCCTCATACTTGGTTTAAATTTCTAACCAATAAAGTGACTACATGCCACACCTATACAATCTTCTTGTGGGACAAGCTCCCACCATCTTCCGAATGATTAAATGGGCCTGCACATTCAACCCACCGGCTGCACTAACACTGAAAAGCGATCAAGAGTCCCTAACCGGGATGCAAAGCCCTTCCAACAGAACACTGATCTCAAGTGATACTGACGTTAATACCTATCTTACTCAAAACACTGAAACTCCTTTCCTGCTCATCAAGCTCTTTATATCACATTAATTGACCAAACTACGACCTTGGTCCTTACTTCAAATTCCATACCACTTACTGCACCTCACGTGCCGATATACGATAGACACGATTTCTATCACAACTCTAGAACTGACGATAGGCTAATACTTCATCACATAGGACTTCCCATTTAACTCATTTCAGGAGAACTATAGCAACATACATGCGAATTCTCATAACTATCGAATATGCCAATCTCTAAGTAGTGGTCCAAGCCACCATAACCCTTTCCGAGATCCGCTTGCTCATAATAGGCCCTAACAGAAGAATACTTCAGAATAACATCAATCACTGCGGCCGACAAGCCTCAAATGCATCGCCACAAATCACATGCATAACTCGATCACGCTGCATGAACCGATCATTGACACCAATATGCTAACTCAACTATGTCTAATCAATCTACTTCCTTCCAGTTTATCCTTGATTGCCTTAGAAATGTTAATATCTCCCTTCAATACCTAACTTATTCCAACCGCACTCACCCCGAGTGACCTTAAATCATGAGGCCATGTTGTCTAAAAGTGACGACCATTTCATGTCTCTCAAATGCTACACCACAAGTCAAAAAATCATAGAACATTTTGTGCCTTTCTTCATAATTTGCTTCAAAAGCTTGACTCTCAACTGTACTTATAGACTCAGAATTATCAGGCACCACACTTTACCTCTTGAATTCACTAGGACCGCTATTGAGAGCCATCCGGCTCTGACTTGTCCAAGTATGCAACCAACTCTACTGAATTTTATAACATGTGAATACCCTCTCGATAAAGCACCCAGCGGAATCACTTCCCGCGAAGCCTGCACCTATACGAGGCATAAATCATGAATTTTCCCTTAAGTTGAACGTGAGCCAGTAAGGCTGACTATAACATGCATTCAATAATTCATATACCCAATTACCACTCATGGTCCTTTTCTGTAGCTGCAATAGCCTATTAATGCTAATACCCAGAATTCACGCAGGTAATTAACCATGCAACCCAATCGTTAGCGGTGGGACTCTCCCACTTAGCTCAAGGCCACTATTACACAACTCTCGAACACATTAGAACCATTATCTCAAGTCATGCAGTCCCCGCGACTAGGTAAGCCTAACACGTTGCAGAATATACAAGTTTATGAACATTTAATAAGAATTAGCGGAAAATAAGATAAAAGGAATGTAATCCGGGCCGCTTGGCACATACACCCATTAAATGCACTGTATAAAGCACCACAAAGACCCGGAATCCCACGGGTAACACAGACTAAAAGAGAACATACAACTGTAGCTCTATATGTAAAGAGTATCTAACAACGGAATGAAAGAAAAACATCTACTAGCACTAATAGAATAGAAGGAAGGCCTCCGGATCCGCGGACGTAGCAGATCATACCTCGAGGTCTCCCAAAGCGCTGCAGATTCACCTGATATGAGTCTGTCCTGATGTACCTGGATCTGCACAACAAAAGTGTGCAGAAGAGTAGCATGAGTACACCACGAAGGTACTTAGTAAGTGCCAAGCCTAACCTTGATGGAGTAGTGACGAGGAATGTCAGGGCCCTACTGAGAGAAACAGCAACATAATGATATTAACAATATTAAGCAGTTTAGATGGTAATAACTTTGAAATAACAACAATAAAGTGATTACTGCAACCGTCTACAATTAAATAACAACAAGTAACAAACTCAATCAATAACTCGGGATCTCCGGGAATCGAACCCGCAGTCCCTACCAATAACTCAGGATCTCCGGGAATCGAACCCGCAGTCCCTACCAATAACTCAGGACCTCCGGGAATCGAACCCGCAGTCCCTACCAATAACTCAGGATCTCCGGGAATCGAACCCGCAGTCCCTACCAATAACTCAGGATCTCCGGGAATCGAACCCGCAGTCCTTACTAATAACTCAGTATCTCCGGGAATCAAACCCGCAATCCCTACCAATAACTGAGGATCTCCGGGAATCAAACTCGCAGTCCCTACCAATAACTCAGGATCTCCGGTAATCGAACCCGCAGTCCCTACCAATATCACTTCGAGTCTCTGGGAATCGAACCCACAGCCCTGGTATCTCCGGGAATCGAACCCGCAGTCTACCAACACCTCAAATGAAGAATTACATAGGGAGAGTATAATATATTTAATTACAACTTCACCGAAGCTAGTGTCGACAATTTATCAAGAAGTTCAAGTAAGACAACTAAGAAATTAAACATGTTGAATCCTAGCCAAATCATGCTTTTCTAACTAATACCGGGTAAAAGTAACGCTTTTATCAGCTAAGAGCAGGAATATCACAAATCGAACAATTCAAGTAAAGTGTGCGTTACAACAACCAGCGCATGTACACGCCCGTCACCTCGCGTACAAGGCATTTAAACTAATCACATAATATCCTAGGGGTGAAAGTTCCCCCACACGAGGTTAGACAAGCCACTTACCTCAATTCCGGTGCAAAACCGCTAAGAAACAACTCTCTTGCCACGAATGTCGGCCTCCACAAGTGTAGAATCTGATAAAAATCAATAGAATCACATCAAAATAGGCCAATTGGGCATTACCCAATCAAAACAACTCAAAATACACCAAAACCCCCAAGTTGCCAAAACCCGACTTTCGGTACGCTTATCGAAAAATCACAAAAGTTATATATTCGGGTTCCTTATCTTAATACGAGTCCGTGCATATAAAATTTATCGAAATCGGACTTCGTTTGCCCATTCAAATCAAGGATTTCCTAAATTTTAGGCCTAGGGCTCAAACCCACCTTTAATCTTCCATTTTCAATGAAATAATCACGGATTTCATGATAAACTAACTAATTAAGGCCAAGAAACTTACCCCCAATGCCTTCCCGATGATATCCCAGCGATTCCCCGTCAATTTTCTCTCTTGGAACTCAAAAATGGAGGTTTTTTGGGTACGAGGCCGCGTCTGAAATGTTTCTGGACTTAAAGTCACTGCCAGGCCAATTAACCCTACGCGATTGCAGCACTGGGCTCGCGATCGCGATGCACAAATCCCTGGGGCCTGATTTTTCTTCTACGCGATCGCAACCTTTGGCACGTGATCGCATTGAACAGCCAAAGATCCCTACGCGATCGCAACTCCAGCCCCGCGATCGCATTGCATCCGGACTTGACCTTACGCGATCGCGTGAACACAAAAGCGATCGCACTGCATTTCGACATTGGCCTACGCGATCGCAGACATCACCACGCGATCGCGATACACCCAAACGCTGCCTTACGCGATCGCATTCAAAACTTCGCGATCGCGAAGAACAACCTGCCTGCAATTATTGCAGCAAATTCCAGCAGTTCATTTTGGCTCAAGATGGTCCGTTTGGACCCCTGAATTCATCCCGAGGCTCCCGGGACCCCAACGAAAACCACCAACATACTCTAAAACGCGATACGAACTTGTTCCAATCATAAAAACACCATCCTAAACATGGAAATCACCAAAACAAAGCGAATTCAAGCCTAAGTTTCATCCTAAACTTCCGAAACTTACATGCTATCAAAAACCCGACCAAACGACGTTCGAATGACCTGAAACTTTGCAGACATATCCAAAATCACCTACCGAAGTTACTGCAACTGTTGGAATTCGATTCTGACGCCCGGATCAAAATCTCGCCTATCGATCGGATTTCTAAAAATTTCAAACTTCGGCATTTCAAGCCTAATTGAGCTACAGACCTCCAAAATACATTCCGAACGCGCTCCCAACCTCGAAATCACCTAACGGAGCTAATAGAACCATCAGATTTCCATTCCGAGATCGTCTTAATGCTGTTCCGGCTACGGACCATTTTCTAACTTTAAAGTTCTTCTTTAGGGACTAAGTGTCCCAAAATGCTCCAAATTTCAGAACCGACTCTCCCGGCAACCCACAATAGCAGAAATGAACTTAGGGGAACAGTTAAATTGGGGATTGGGGCGTAATTTTCTAAAACGACCGGCCAGGTCATTACATCTTCCCACACTTAAAAGATTCGTTTGTCCTCGAACGAGCATAGAAAACATACCTGGAGTAGTGAAAAGATGAGGGTACTGGCTGCGCATATCCTACTCGGTCTCCCAAGTCGCCTCCTCGACCGGCTAGCCCCGCCATTGAACCTTTACCGAAGAGATGTTCTTTGACCTTAGCTTCCTGACCTGCCTGTCTAGAATGGCTACTGGCTCCTCAACATAAGACAGATCCTTGTCTAGCTGAACAGAAGTGAAATCCAACACATGCGACGGGTCACCATGGTATCTCCGGAGCATAGAGACATGAAATACGGGATGGACTCCGGCTAGGCTGGGAGGTAAGGCCAACTCATAAGCAACCTCCCCAACATGCCTCAAAATCTCAAAAGGACCAATAAATCTAGGACTCAGCTTCCCCTTCTTCCCAAACCTTATAACTCCCTTCATGGGCGAGATTAAGTCTTAGAGCCTAATTCCAACATCCGGAATTCTGTGTCAGGCTTGTTTTCATCAAGAGATCACTCAATATTCCTCAAACGCCGTCCTCAAACATTACTGCATAACCTTGCTGGATTCTTACCTTACAACACAAAATCCACAGGACCACGATAATATTTTATGATCAAATTAGCCAAAAATTCAACGAATCGGATGCTCCCATTGCACCTCACGATCTACATAGGTCTCGTTCCAACTTTTACAATACTGACACGACGGAAGAGATGTGCCGATATCCATAACCAACTACTGAATCAACAATTCATTGGGCCTGTACTCCTGACAAGATCCATTACCTTGTCCTAAACCAGAGGATGATCTTTTCCTCTATAATATACCTCGTATAATCAGTTTGAACTGATCCCAAATCCCATAATCTCATCTCACCCAGTACGAACTGCTTAGACAATAAGCCACATCAGACATAATCAAAAGTCCCACAAGATGACAGAATGTGCTAGTAATCCACTAATTCGTACGTGATACAAAGGAAGGCGAACACTAGAGAGAACTATTCAACTCTCACATAAACATGGACCTCCTCAAAAAATAGGAAACAGAACACATAAAAGCAATTATAGACACTGAAATAAACATCACACTGTTGCGGCGTGCAACCCGATCCCAACAATATACCCATGGCGGCGTGCCACCCGGTCCCAACAATATAACCATGGCGGCGTGCCACCCGATCCCAACAATATAAAACTCACACAAGGAGTCATATGCCGAGCTGAATAGCTCATCACATCAAAATACCGAATATCGATCATAAGCACACTAAGGTGCATGATATCAGTCACAAGGAAATATGTAATGCTATAGGCTACAAACTCAAGCACAACTAAGGTGCGATATATGATCTAAGTCTCAAGAGCCATATGCTCATATAACATCACTGCTGAGCGGAACCTCAACACATAAGGAACTTACCAAGTCGTCTCACACTCATACGGCACAATATATCTTTACATGAATTAACTAACCGCGAAATAAGACCGCGACTATCCCTCCATAAAGGGCGCATTGCTGGAAGAGACACAACCAGCCTAACGCAAGGCTCACTTCCACATTTAAATCTAACCACCGACCTTAAGTCTATTCCGGTCGTGCCAAGCTAAGCCAATAATATTTCACAGGTCTATAACCCAATAAGCAGAGTTCCCTCCGGGCATAAATTCTCAAATGGATGATATCACCAAAATCCTCATACTGATTTAAATTTCTAACCAATCAAGTGACTACATGTCACAACTATACAATCTTCTTGTGGGGCAAGCTCCCACCATCTTCCGAATAATTAAACGGGCCTGCACATTCAACCCACCGGCTGCACTAACACTGAAAAGCGATCAGGAGTCCCTAACCGGGATGCAAAGCCTTTCTCACAGAACACCGATCTCAAATGATACTGATGTTAATACCCATCTTACTCAAAACACTGAAACTCCTTTCCTGCTCATCCGAGCTCTTTATATCACATTCATTGACCAAATTGTGACCTTGGTCCTTACTTCAAATTTCATACTACTCACTGCACCTCACGTGCCGATATACGATAGGCACAATTTCCATCATAGCTCTAGAACTGACGATAGGCTAATACTTCATCACATAAGACTTTCCATTAAGCTCACTACAGGAGAACTATAACAACATACGGCGAATTCTCATAACCATCGAATATGCCAATCCATAAGTAGTAGTCCAAGCCACCATAACCCTTCCCGAGATCTGCCTACTCATAACAGGCCCTTAACCGAAGAATACTTCAGAATAACATCAATCACTGCGGCCGACAAGTTTCAAATGCACCGCCACAAATCACATGCATAATTCGATCATGTTGCATGAACCGATCATTGACATCAATATGCCAACTCAACTATGGCTAATCAATCTACTTCCTTCCAGTTTACCCTGGATTGCCTTAGAAATGTTAACATCTCCCTTCAATACCTAACTTATTCCAACCGCACTCACCCCGAGTGACCTTAAATCATGAGGCCATGCTATCTCGAGAACGACGACCATTTCATGTCTCTCAAATGCTACACCACAAATCATAACATCATTGAACATTTTGTGCCTTTCTTCATACGTTTCTTCAAAAGCTTGAGCCTCAACTGTACTTATAGACTCATAATTATCAGGCACCACACGTTACCTCTTGAATTCAATAGGACCGCTATTGAGAGCCATCTGGTCCTGACTTGCCCCAGTATGCAACCAACTCTATTGAATCTTATAACATATGAATACCCTCTCGATAAAGCTCCCAGTGGAACCACTTCCTTCGCAACCTGCACCTATACGAGGCGTAAATCATGAATCTTCCCTCAAGTTTGAACACGAGCCAGTAAGGCTAACCATAACATGCATTTAACAATACATATATTCAAATTACCACACATGGTCCTTTCCCGTGGCTGCAATAACACAATAATACGCTAGTATCCAGAATTCACACAGGTAATTAACCATGCGACCCAATCTTAAGCGGTGGGACTCTCCCACTTAGCCCAAAACCACTATTACACGACTCTCGAACACATTAGAACCATTCTCTCAAGTCATTTACTATTATTCAACTGCAACTCACTTGATCCAACGAATATAACCACCTGTGCTCTATTAGTACTCTAACACCATAGGGTATGACCTCATCCCAATACAACCAAACATCTTCTCGCTCCATGCATCGAGCATTATTTACCGCGACAGCTTAAGACATACTGTGATTCTCACACCTACGAAGCACCATGTAGCCTTTGTCGAATATTTCCCTGCTGATAATAAAATGTAGAGTTTATTAGGGACACAGGAACATCCAAAGTCCCAACATCATACCATACGAGTCTCAACTCTTGCCCATCCGCAAGTTTTCAAGAACTTTTTGAATAGTACCTAAATACATCGCAGGCCAAATTTGATATGACACATGACCCATAATTTGATCGTTGATGGTGAAATCCTTTCACTTGGCACGAAGCCATAAGATACATCCTGCTATTCCATGATACTAGCCTTTGTCATTTGTACGTCTTCATCATAAGACCACCCAAGACATTCGTTTGGTACATGTCCTTCTTAAGACAGTTAAACTCATTTCCCCCAGTATCTCTGCTGGCTGAATCCTTCGCTAAATAGATATCTCATATGAACCATATAGTCTTTATTACCACCAACTACCTTTAGCTCTACATCCACCTTGTGATTCTACCATTACTTGTGACGATTAGGCAGTTAAGTAAACCTTCTCAAGACCGTACTTATCAACCGAAGGTAAGAACCTAGTGCACTCCCATATGCACAATTGAAGATCTCTCAATTCTCTTGCATTATCGATATGGATGACACGCGGTAACAATGGTTGAGTAAATTCTTGACTCCTTGAAATCCCTCTGCAGCGTTACGAACCATCGGCATATTCTTGATACCGAGTCCGCAATTTCAATACACGAGAGAAATAGTTTAGATTTGGTGCCAAAAATGTCGCACGACAAGGAATCCAAAAGAAATGAAGAGTTTCCTAAACAGTTACATAGCCCCTCGTAGATAAGTACAGACGTCTCTGTATCGATCAACGAGAATCTAAGTAACTGGTCTGTCTCCCGTGACTCCTATGAACCTAGAGCTTTGATACCAACTTGTCACGACCCTAGTTCACAAATCATGAACATGTCGTGATGGCACCCAGTCGCCATGACTAGGTAAGCCTAACACGTTGTGGAATATACTAGTTTATGAACATTTAATAAGAATTAGCGGAAAATAAGATAAAAGGAATGTAATTTGTGCCGTTTGGCACAAACACCCGCCAAATACACTATATAAAACACCACCAAGACCCGAAATCTCACGGGTAACACAGACTAAAAGAGAACATACAACTGTGGCTCTACGTGTAAAGAGTATCTAACAACGGAATGAAGGAAAAACATCTACTAGCACTAATAGAATAGAAGGAAGGCCTCCGGATCCGCGGACGTAGCAGATCATACCTCGAGGTCTCCCAAAGCGCTGCTGAATCACCTGGTATGAGCCTGTCCTGATGTACCCGGATCTGCACAACAATAGTGTGAAGAAGAGTAGCATGAGTACACCACGGCGTTACTCAGTAAGTGCCAAGCCTAACCTCGATGGAGTAGTGACGAGGAAGGTCAGGGCCCTACTGAGAGAAAAATAATATAATGATAATAACAACAATAAGCAATTTAAATGATAATAATTCCGAGATAACGACAATAAAGTGATCACTGCAACCGTCTACAATTAAATAACAACAAGTAACAAACTCAATCAATAACTCGGGATCTCCGGGAATCGAACCCGCAGTCCCTACCAATAACTCAGGATCTCCGGGAATCGAACCCGCAGTCCCTACCAATAACTCAGGATCTCCGGGAATCAAACCCACAGTCCCTACCAATAACTCGAGATCTCCGAGAATCGAACCCGCAGTCCCTACCAATAACTCAGGATCTTCGGGAATCGAACCCGCAGTCCCTACCAATAACTCAGGATCTCCGGGAATCGAACCCGTAGTCCCTACCAATACATCAATTAAAGAAAACAAACCCGCAGTCCAAATCAATAACTCAGGATCTCCGGGAATCGAACCCGCAGTCCCTACAAATAACTCAGGATCTCCGGAATCGAACCCGCAGTCCCTACCAACAACTCAGGATCTCGGGAATCGAACCCGCAGTCCCTACCAATAACTCCGGATCTCCGGGAATCGAACCCGCAGTCCCTACCAACACATCAATTAAAGAAAACACACAGGGAGAGTATAATATGTTTAATTACAACCTCACCGAAGCTAGTGCCGACAATTTATCAAGAAGTTCAAGTAAGTCAACGAAACAATTAAACATGTTAAATCCTAGTCAATCATGCTTTTCTAACTAATACCGGGTAAAAGTAACGCTTTTATCAGCTAAGAGCAGGAATATCACAAATCGAACAATTCAAGTAAAGTGTGCGTTACAACAACCAGCGCATGTACACGCCCGTCACCTCGCGTACAAGGCATTTAAACTATCACATAATATCCTAGGGGTGAAAGTTCCCCCACACGAGGTTAGACAAGCCACTTACCTCGACTCTGGTACAAAACCCCTAAGAAACAACTCTCTTGCCGCGAACGTCAGCCTCCACAGGTGTAATATCCGATAAAAATCAATAGAGTCACATCAAAATAGGCCAATTGGGCATTACCCAATCAAAACAACTCAAAATACACCAAAACCCCCAAGTTGCCAAAACCCGACTTTCGGTACGCTTATCGAAAAATCACGAAAATTACATTTTCGGATTCCTTATCTCAACACGAGTCTAACCATATAAAATTTATCAAAATCGGACTTCGTTTGCCCATTCAAATCAAGGATTTCCTAAATTTTAGGCCTAGGGCTCAAACCCACCTTTAATCTTCCATTTTCAGTGAAATAATCACGGATTTCATGATAAACTAACGAATTAAGGTCAAGAAACTTACCCCCAATGATTTCCCGATGATATCCCAGCGTTTCCCCTTCAATTTCCTCTCTTGGAGCTCAACAATGGCGGTTTTTGTGTGTTCGGCCGCGACTGAAATGTTCTGGACTTAAAGTCACTGCCAGGCCACTTAACTCTACGTGATCGCAGCACTGGGCTCGCGATCGCGATGCACAAAATCCTGGGGCCTCATTTTTCTTCTACGCGATCGCAGCCTTTGGCACGCGATCGCAGTGAATAACCAAAGATCCCTACGCGATCGCAACTCCAGCCCCGCGATCGCATTGCATCCGGACTTGACCTTACGCGATCGCGTGAACCCAAACGCGATCGCACTGCATTCCGACATTGGCCTACGCGATCGAAAACATCACCACGCGATCGCGATACACCCAAACGTTGCCTTACGCGATCGCATTCAAAACTTCGCGATCGCGAAGAACAACCTGCCTGCAATTTATTGCAGCAAATTCCAGCAGTTCATTTTGGCTCAAGATGGTCCGTTTGGACCCCCGAATTCATCCCGAGGCTCCCGGGACCCCAACGAAAACCACCAACATACTCTAAAACACGATACGAACTTGTTCCAATCATAAAAACACCATCCTAAACATCAAAATCACCAATTACACACGGATTCAAGCCTAAGTTTCTTCAAAACTTCCGAAACTAACATTCAATCAAAAACCCGACCAAACGACGTCCGAATGACCTGAAAATTTGCGGACATATCCAAAATCACATAAAAAAGCTACAAAAATTGTCGGAATTCCATTCCGACCCCCGGATCAAAATCTCACCTATCGTTCGAATTCGCCAAAATTTCAACCTTCGGCATTTCAAGCCTAATTGAGCTAAGGACCTCCAAAATACATTCTGAACGCGCTCCCAACCCCGAAATCACCCAACGGAGCTAATGGAACCATCGGATTTCCGTTCCGAGGTCGTCTTAACACTGTTCCGACTACGGACCATTTTCCAACTTTAAAGCTCTCTTTTAGGGACTAAGTGTCCCAAAATGCTCCAAATTTCAGATCCGATTATTAATGCTAATACCCAGAATTCACGCAGGTAATTAACCATGCGACCCAATCGTAAGCGGTGGGACTCTCCCACTTAGCTCAAGGCCTCTATTACGTAACTCTCGAACACATTAGAACCATTCTCTCAAGTCATTTACTCTTATTCAACTGCAGTTCACTTGATCCAACGAACATAACCACATGTGCTCTATTAGCACTCTAACACCATAGGGTATGACCTCATTCCAATACCACCAAACATCACCCCGCTCTATGTATCGAGCATTCTTTACCACGACAGCTTAAGACATACTGTGATTCTCACACCTACGAAGCACCATGTAGCCTTCGCCGAAGTCTTCCCTGCCGATAATGAAATGTAGAATTATTATGGACACAGGAACATCAAAAGTCCCAACGTCATACCATACCATACGAGTCTCAACTCTTACTCATCCACAAGTTTCAAAGAACTTTTTGAATAGCACCTAAATACAACGCAGGCCAAATCTGATATGACACATGACCCATAATTTGATCGTTGATAGTGAAATCCTTTCACTTGGCACGAAGCCATAAGATACATCTTGCTAATCCATGATACTAGCCTTTATCATTTATACGTCTTCATCATAAGACAGCCTAAGACATTCGTTTGGTACATGTCCATTCTTAGGACAGTTAAACTAACTTCCCCCAGTATCTCTGTTGCTAGTTGTACCCTTCGCTAAATAGACATCTCATACGAACCATATAGTCTTTATTACCACCAACTATCTTTAGATCTACATCTACCTCGTGATTCTACCATTACTGCGATGATTAGGCAGTTAAGTAAACCTTCTCAAGACCGTACTTATAAACCAAATGTCAGAACCTGAGCATCATTGTCCTTAATTCTTCTATGTCGAGCTAGAAAATCTTGAAATCATAGATTTTCATCTACTACAATTTTAATTAATTTTCATTTAATGTCTTTTCAATTTTCAATTTTCAATTTTAGCAACATCCGTGACGACCCGGCCCGTCGTCACGGGAATTACCACCCCATTATGTTGATATTGTATGTTTTATGCTTTTATATCAGTGTTAAAGTTTATTGGGTGGGCTAGGAGTGAATTGGATTGAAAATGAGGCATATAGCCTTTTTGAAGGAAATTTGAATAAGGAAAGTCAACCCGGAGTTGACTATTTGGTTAGAGGGCTCGGAATCGGATTCTGATGATTCGGTTAGTTCCGGGAGGTGATTTGTGACTTAGGGGAGCAATCGGAATTGAATTTAGAGGCCCGGTGTAGAAATAGGCTTGAATTGGCTAAGGTTGAATTTTGGCGAAATCCGAACGGTAGGTGAGATTTTGATCCGGGGGTCGGAATGGAATTCCGACAGTTGTAGTAGCTCCGTTATGTGATTTTGGATATGTCCGCAAAATTTCAGGTCATTCGAACGTCATTTGGTCGGGTTTTTGATGGAATGTGTAATTCGGAAAGTTTTAAGAAATTTAGGCTTGAATCCGTGGGTAATTGGTGATTTTGATGTTTAGGATGGTGTTTTTATGATTGGAACAAGTTTGTATCGTGTTTTGGGGTATGTTGGTGGTTTTCGTTGGGGTCCCGGGGGCCTCGGGGTGAATCCGGACCATTATCCGGCACTTTGAAACAAGAAAGTGTCTGCTGTAAATTGCAGATCACTGGGCAGTGATTTGGCCTTCTCGTTCACGAGGGCAAGGCCCGCGTTCGCGTAGGCCAGGTTCAGCATGCATCGCTTTCGCGAGGGAGGTATCGCGTTCGCGTATTGGAAAGGCTGTGAAGCATTGCGAACGCGATGGATGGTAACGCGTTCGCGTATGAGGGAGTTGGAACGCATCGCGATCGCGTGGGGTTAGGCCGCGATCGTGAAGAAGGATTTGGCGAAGCCACGCGTTCGCGTGGGAGACTATGCGTTCGCGTAGAGTAAAAGTCCGGAGGCTGGGAAGTTGACCTTCGCGGACGCGTGAAGGAGTGTCGCGTTCGCGATGAAGAAGAGGAAAAAGGCATCGCGTTCGCATGAGAGGCGTCGCGAACGCGATGAAGAAAATAGGCTGGCAGTGAAGTTAAAACCAGAACTGGTCAGTCCGCGGGTTTAATACCCAAAACCTCCATTTTTGAGTTCCAAGAGAAGAAATTGACGGGAGATTGCTGGGAAATCATCGGGGTTTCGTTGGAGGTAAGTTTTGTGGCTTAATTACATCATTTTTACATGAAATCCTTGGTTAAATTCCTGTAAATGGAAGATTAAAGGTGGGTTTGAGCCCTAGGCCTAAATTTAAGAAAAACACCGATTTGAGTGGGCAAATGGAGTCCGATTTTGGTAAATTTTATATGCCTAGACTCGTATCGAGATGAGGATTCCGAAAATGTGACTTTTGTAATTTTTTGACAAGTGTACCAAAAGTCGGGTTTTGACAACTTTGGGAATTTTGATGTAAATTGAGTTGTATTGATTGGGTGTCGTCCCATTGGCCTAATTTGTTGTATTTCTACCGTATTTGATCAGATTCTACGCGTGCGGAGCTTGATTCTCGTGGCAAGGGCATTGCGGAGTAGTCATCTCGCCGTATTGAGGTGAGTAATAGATGTGGGTGATGACCAGCGGGTTCGAAACCCCGGTATACGACTTTGTGACGCTGTATAGCGGCGAGACACGTACTCTCATGTGAGTACGGGGTCGATTATGATTGGGGACTATGGCTTAGTCCGACTTGCTGATACTGTGTTATGATATTAGGCTATTCATGAGCCGTCGAACCTCCTTCTCGGATGGTTGCATATTATACTGTGATATTGGCTACTCTTGAGCCGTCGAACCCCCTTCTTGGGTGGTTGAGTATACTTGTGGGCCGTGAGCCAGTTATTGGATCCCGCGAGGATCGTTATCATTGTCTTATCATATTGACATGCTAGTTACTACCAGTCCGTAGCTATTTCTGTTATCATGCTATTTCCAATCTCTGGAACTTTGACATACTGTTTTCAACTAAAAATGATAAAAGAGTTTTCAAAACTACTTTTGAGCCTACGAGGCTGCATTTGCATATTAGCTGACTGGTAGTGGATCGGACAGCGCGCCGCAGCGTATATTCATGATTTTGTGCTTGGGCTGTAGGAGCCCCTCCGAAGTCTGAACCCCCACAGTTAGCACGGGTACCAAATTTGGATCGGGCTACACGCCGTAGCGGTTATATCATGCATTGCATTGCATTTAGCTACATCTCGTAGTTGTTATACTGTTTTGCTCGTACTTGTTGGTACAGGTACAGTTGATATTGGTTCTGTTACAGGGTATTTGATTACAACTTTACATACTGCTTTATTGTGGATTTCTTGTCTACGCTGTCTTACCCCTGTTTATTACCACTGAGTCTGGCAGTACTCATTTTACTCCCTGCACCTTGTGTGCAGATCTAGGTACCTCTGAGCAGTCCTGATCCGGTAGTTGTTCGAGGCGACTTCTATGGATATTCGAGGTAGCTGCAGAGTCCCCAGGACCCGATATTCCTTCTTACTGTCTCTTGATTTTGTATTGACTTTTCTTTCCGCACTTGGTATCTTGCAAACCTTTATACACTCATGTTCAGTAGAGGCTCATGACTCTTGACCCTTCGGTCTATGGGAGTTGATGCATTATGGGACTTGGTTCCCCGTTTTCGTTATACGTATTACTATTGTTTCATATTTTGAAATGCGTAAATGGGTTAAAGAGAGCTTCTAGCTCCGTTGTTGATATTGATTAGTTAGGCTGGCTTAGCAATGCGCTGGGCGCCATTACGATCGGATTTGGGGTCGTGACAAGTTGGTATCAGAGCCTAGGTTTACTAGGCCTCATGAGTCTTGAGCCGGTTAGTAGAGTCTTGTGGATCGGTACGGGGACGCTCGTACTTATCCTCGGGAGGCTGCGAACCTTTAGAAAACACTTCACATTTCTTGGAATTCTTATCGTGCGTACTTGATGTTCTGAGAACTGAACTTCTATATTCTATTCTCTCGCAGATGGCGAGAACGCGAGCATCGGGACGAGGTGGACGACCTCTATTGCCACCTGTTAGAGGCCGTGGGCGCGGTCGTGCTAGAGGTAGAGGTAGGGCGGCTGAGGCAGTGCCAGCTGACCCGCCCGTTGTACCAGTTCAGGAGCAGCCCCCAGTGGTTGATGCTCCAGCAGCCCCAGTTCAGGGCCAGACTGTATCTATTGCTATTCCTGGTCTTCAGGAGACTCTTGCTCGGATATTATCGGTGTGTTCCGGTTTGGCTCGGGTAGTCTCAGCTACCGCTACTGTAGCGACATCTCGGACAGGGGGTGGTCGGCGGACCCCCGTAGCTCGCACACCCGAGCCGCGGTTGTTCGGGGACTTCGGACGCCAGAGGCGGTCCCCGCTCAGGTGGTTGCACCAGTTATTCCTCTAGCTGCACTAGCTCTAGAGCATATGGTTCAGGCTATGCCCGATGACGAGCATCGACGTCTAGAGAGATTTGGTAGAGTCCAGCCACCCCATTTCAGTGGCGCTGAGGGCGAGGATGCCTAGGGTTTCTTAGATAAGTGCCAGAGGATGCTACGTACAGGTGGTATTCTTGAGTCCGGTGGAGTTTCATTCACTACTTTTCAGTTTACTGGTCCAGTATTTGATTGGTGGGAGGAGTTTGAGAGGCGTAGGCCTGCAGGAGCAGCACCTCTCACCTGGCAGCATTTTTCTACTCTATTCCTAGAGAAGTATGTACCTCAGTCCCGTCATGAGGAGCTTCGTCGCTAGTTTGAGTGGTTGGTTCAGGGCGACATGTCAGTGACCCAGTATGAGCTTAGATTCACAAAGTTGGCTAGGCATGCCACATGGATGATCCCTACTGATAGGGAAAGGATTAGCAGGTTCATTGATGGCCTCAACTACTCCATCTGCATTCTTATGATCAGAGAGAGAGTTCTATAGTTATCATTTGAGCGGGTTGTGTATATGGCACGCTCCATTGAGGCGGATCATCGCCGAGAGAGGGAGGAGCAGGAGGCCTAGAGGCCTCGTAGTTCTGGTAGCTTCAGTGGTGCTCCATCTAGAGGGCATTTCCAGCAGGGCAGAGGTCGCTTATCTAGACCTTCTCATTCAGGCCGCCCTGAGCAGAGCGGAGGTTCTTCTGGTCGTGGTCGACAGGGATTCCAGCAAGTCCAGTCTTCACTTAGCGCCCTCCCAGCCTAGAGTGCAGCACCTACTTCTTCAGCCCAGGGTTCTTCTACGGCGAGGGGTTCCCTTCAGTCCCCTTCTCCGGTGCCAGGTGGCTGTTATAAGTGTGGTGAGTTTGGCCACATGAGGAGGCAGTGCCCTCGACTCTGTAGGGATAGGGCTCAGCAGAGGGATCAGCCCTCCTCTTCAGCACCATCTCAGGCTAGTAGAGGTGGAATTTAGTCTTATCGTGGTCGCCCTAGAGGCGAGGAGAGATCCAGTGGAGGCCAGGCACAATTCTATGCACTCCCTGACGGGCGTGATGTAGTTGCCTCCGATGCAGTGATTACAGGTATCATTTCTGGTTGTCACAGAGATGCCTCTGTTTTATTTGATCCAGGGTCCACATATTCTTACGTGTCCTCTTTCTTTGCACATCACTTGGGTGCGACTCGTAGTAGTCTTGATTTACCTGTTCATGTATCCACCCCCGTGGGTGATACGATCGTTGTGGATCATGTTTATAGATCCTGTGTTATATCTATTGGGGGTCTGGAGACCCAGGCAGATTTATTATTGTTGGGTATGGTGGACTTTGATGTTATATTGGGTATGGACTGGTTGTCTCAGTACCATGCTATATTGGACTGTCATGCTAAGACAGTTACGTTGGCCATTCCTGGTATTTCTCAGATCGAGTGGCGGGGTTCGACCGATTTCGTCCCTAGCCGTGTTATTTCGTTCTTAAAAGCTTAGAAGATGGTTGAAAAAGGGTGTTTATCGTACTTAGCTTTTGTGAGAGATGTGGGAGCTGAGTCTCCTAGCATTGATTCTGTACCTGTTGTGAGGGATTTTCCAGATGTATTTCCCTCAGACCTGCCGGGCATGCCGCCGGATAGGGATATTGATTTTGGCATTGACTTGGTGCCGGGCACTCAGCCCATATCCGTTCCTCCTTATCGGATGGCACCAGCTGAGTTGAAAGAACTGAAAGAGCAGCTTCAAGAGCTTCTGGATAAGGGTTTCATCCGCCCTAGTGTGTCCCCGTGGGGTGCGCCGGTATTATTTGTGAAAAAGAAAGATGGTTCCATGCGAATGTGTATTGATTATAGGCAATTGAACAAAGTGACAGTGAAGAACAAGTACCCTCTACCGCGCATAGATGATTTGTTTGATCGGTTACAGGGTGCGAGGGTGTTTTCTAAGATCGATCTTCGTTCAGGCTATCATCAGCTGAAGATCAGGGACTCGGATATTATGAAGACTGCATTCAGGACAAGATATGGGCATTATGAGTTTTTAGTTATGTCTTTTGGGCTGACTAATGCCCAGCCGTGTTCATGCATTTGATGAACAACGTGTTCTGGCCATATCTGGATTCCTTTGTGATTGTGTTTATTGATGACATCCTGGTATACTCGCGTAGCCAGGAGGAGCATGCTCAACATTTGAGAGTGGTATTGTAGAGAATGAAGGAGGAGAAACTTTATGCAAAGTTCTCCAAGTGTGAGTTATGGCTTGGGTCTGTGGCTTTTCTGGGACACGTGGTGTCTAGTAATGGTATTCGAGTTGATCCAAAGAAGATAGAGGCGGTGTAGAGTTGGCCTAGATCGACCTCAGTCACTGAGATTTGTAGTTTCTTTTGGTTGGCAGGGTATTATCGCCGGTTTGTTTAGGGATTTTCATCCATTGCTTATTCATTGACTAAATTGACTCAGAAGGGTGCACCATTCGTGTGGTCGGATGAGTGCGAGGAGAGCTTTCGGAAGCTCAAGACAACTTTGACCACAGCTCCAGTGTTAGTATTGCCATCAGCTTCAAGTTCATATACTGTTTACTGTGATGCCTCGAGAGTGGGGATAGGTTGCGTGTTGATGCAGGAAGGTAAGGTGATTGCTTATGCTTCTCGGCAGTTGAAGCCACATGAGAAGAACTATCCTGTTCATGATTTGGAGCTAGCCGCCATTGTTCATGCATTGAAGATTTGGAGGCACTACTTGTACGGTGTGTCTTGTGAGGTGTATACCGACCATCGTAGTCTCCAGCACTTGTTCAAACAGAAAGACCTTAATTTGAGACAGCGGAGATGGCTTGAGTTGCTGAAGGATTATGACATTACTATTCTATATCATCCGGGAAAGGCCAATGTGGTGGCCGATGCTTTGAGCCGAAAGGCGGTCGGTATGGGGAGCTTGGCATATATTCCAGTTGAGGAGAGGCCATTTGCTTATGATGTTCAGGTGCTAGCCAATCGGCTAGTGAGGTTAGATATTTCGGAGCCCAGCACGGTATTGGCTTGTGTTGTATCTCGGTCATCTCTATATGATCGTATTCGTGAGTGCCAGTATGATGATCCGCATTTGGCTGTCCTGAGGGACAGAGTTCAGCATGATGATGCTAGAGATGTCACCATTGATAGTGATGGCGTATTGAGGATGCAGGGCCGGATATGTGTGCCCAATGTTGATGGCCTTCGTGAGTTGATTCTGGAGGAGGCCCATAGCTCGCGGTATTCTATCCATCCAGGAGCCGCGAAGATGTATCAAGATTTGAAACAACACTATTGGTGGAGAAAGATGAAAATGGACATTGTTAGACATGTAGCACGATGCCTCAACTGTCAGCAGGTTAAGTACGAGCATCAGAGGCCCGGTGGCGTGTTTCAGCGCATTGTTATTCCTGAGTGGAAATGGGAGAGGATCACCATGGACTTTGTTACTGGACTCCCTCGGACGGCAAGGAAGTTTGATTCCGTATGGGTGATTGTGGATAGACTGACCAAGTCAGCTCACTTCATTCCAGTTAGTACTACCTACTCATCGGAGCGGTTGGCATCGATCTTTATTCGAGAGATTGTTCGGTTGCATGGAGTTCCAGTGTCTATCATATCCGACAGGGGTACTCAGTTCACTTCTCAGTTTTGGAGAGCATCTCAGCGAGAGATGGGTACGCGGGTTGAGTTGAGCACCGCATTTCACCCCCAGACAGACGGGAAGTCTGAGCGCACTATTCAGATTCCGGAGGATATGTTGCGAGCATGTGTGATTGACTTTGGTGGTTCGTGGGATGAGTTCTTACCACTTGCTGAGTTTGCCTACAACAACAGTTATCAGTCGAGTATTCAGATGTCCCCGTACTAGGCATTGTATGGCAGACGGTGTAGATCTCCCGTGGGATGGTTTGAGCCTGGTGAGGATAGACTGATAGGGACTGAGTTAGTTCAGAATGCTCTGGATAGAGCGAAGTTGATCCAGGAGAGGCTTCGCACAGCACAGTCTCGCCAGAAAAGTTATGTAGATCGTAGAGTTCGAGAGTTGTCTTTCATGGTTGGTGACGGAGTATTGTTGAAGGTTTCACCCATGAAGGGTGTCATGAGGTTCGGGAAGAAAGGGAAGTTGAGTCCCGGGTACATTGGTCCTTTTGAGATACTTAGGAGAGTTGGAGAGGTGGCATATGAGTTAGCCTTGCCGCCCAGCTTATCCAGCGTCCATCCAGTATTCCATGTGTCTATGCTCCGGAAGTACATTGGAGATCCGTCTCATGTTTTAGACTTCAGTACCATTCAGCTTGATGGTGATCTATCCTATGATGTGGAGCCTATTGCTATTTTGGGTCGTCAGGTGAGAAAATTGAGGTCTAAGGAGATTGCATCAGCTAAGGTTCAGTGGAGAGGTCGACCCGTGGAGGAGGCCACTTGGGAGATCGAGCGGGAGATGCGGAGTAGATATCCTCACTTGTTTGAGACTTCAGGTATGTTTCTTGACCCGCTCGAGGACGAGCATTTGCTTAAGAGGGGGAGAATATGACGACCCGGCCCGTCGTCACGGGAATTACCACCCCGTTATGTTGAAATTGTATGTTTTATGCTTTTATATCAGTGTTAGAGTCTATCGGGTGAGTTAGGAGTGAATTGGATTGAAAATGAGGCATATAGCCTTTTTGAAGGAAGCTTGAATAAGGAAAGTCAACCCGGAGTTGACTATTTGGTTAGAAGGCTCGGAATCGGATTCGATGATTCGGTTAGTTTCGGGAGGTGATTTGTGACTTAGGGGAGCAATCGGAATTGAATTTGGAGGCCCGGTGTAGAAATAGGCTTGAATTGGCTAAGGTTGAATTTTGGCGAAATCCGAACGGTAGGTGAGATTTTGATCCGGGGGTCGGAATGGAATTCCGACGATTTCAGTAGCTTCGTTAGGTGATTTTGGATATGTCCGCAAAATTTCAGGTCATTCGGGCGTCGTTTGATCGGGTTTTTGATCGAATGTGTAATTCGGAAAGTTTTAAGAAAATTTAGGCTTGAATCCGTGGGTAATTGGTGATTTTGATGTTTAGGATGGTGTTTTTATGATTGGAACAAGTTTGTATCGTGTTTTGGGGTATGTTGGTGGTTTTCGTTGGGGTCCCGGGGCCCTCGGGGTGAATCCGGACCATTATCCGGCACTTTGAAACAAGAAAGGGTCTGCTGTAAATTGCAGATCACTGGGTAGTGATTTAGCCTTCGCGTTCGTGAGGGCAAGGCCCGCGTTCGCGTAGGCCAGGTTCAGCATGCATCGCGTTCGCGAGGGAGGTATCGTGTTCGCGTATTGGAAAGGCCGTGAAGCATCGCGAACGCGTGGGTGAAGGTCGCGTTCGCGTATGATGGAGTTGGAACGCATCGCGTTCGCGTGGGGTTAGGCCGCGATCACGAAGAAGGTTTTGGCGAAGCCACACGTTCGCGTGGGAGACTACGCGTTCGCGTAGAGTAAAAGTCCGGAGGCTGGGAAATTGACCTTCGCGGACGCGTGAGGGCGTGTCGTGTTCGCGATGAAGAAGAGGAAAAAGGCATCGCGTTCGCGTGAGAGGCGTCGCGAACGCGATGAAAAAAATAGGCTGGCAGTGAAGTTAAAACCAGAACTGGTCGGTCGCGGGTTTAATACCCAAAACCTCCATTTTTGAGTTCCAAGAGAAGAAATTGACGGGAGATTGCTGGGAAATCATCGGGGCTTCGTTGGAGGTAAGTATTGTGGCTTAATTACATCATTTTTACATGAAATCCTTGGTTAAATCCTTGTAAATGGAAGATTAAAGGTGGGTTTGAGCCCTAGGCCTAAATTTAAGAAAAACACTGATATGAGTGGGCAAATGGAGTCCGATTTTGGTAAATTTTATATGCCTAGACTCGTATCGAGATGAGGATTCCGAATAATGTGACTTTTGTAATTTTTCGACAAGTGTACCGAAAGTCGAGTTTTGACAACTTTGGGAATTTTGATGTAAATTGAGTTGTATTGATTGGGTGTCATCCCATTGGCCTAATTTGTTGTATTTCTACTGTATTTGATCAGAGATTCTACGCGTGCGGAGCTTGATTCTCGTGGCAAGGGCATTGCGGAGTAGTCGTCGCGCCGTATTGAGGTGAGTAATAGATGTGGGTGATGACCGGCGGGTTCGAAACCCCGGTATACCACTTTGTGACGCTGTATAGCAGCGAGACACGCACTCTCATGTGAGTGCGGGGTCGATTGTGATTGGGGACTATGGCTTAGTCCGACTTGCTGATATTGTGTTATGATATTAGGCTATTCATGAGCCGTCGAACCTCCTTCTCGGATGGTTGCATATTATACTGTGATATTGGCCACTCATGAGCCGAGGAACCCCCTTTCTTGGGCGGTTGAGTATACTTGTGGGCCGTGAGCCGGTTATTGGATCCCGCGAGGATCGTTATCATTGTCTTATCATATTGACATGCTAGTTTACTACTAGTCCGTAGCTATTTCTGTTATCATGTTATTTCCAAATCTCTGGAACTTGGTATTACTATTTTCCAACTGAAAAATGATAAAAAGGTTTTCAAAACTACTTTTGAGCCTGCGAGGCTGTATTTGCATATTAGCCGACTGGTAGTGGATCGGGCTGCGCGCCGCAGCAGTATATATGTTGGATCGGACTGCACGCCGCAGTGATATTGTGCTTGGGCTGTAGGAGCCCCTCCGGAGTCTGAACCCCCACAGTGAACACGGGTACCCAAATTGGATCGGGCTACGCGCCGTAGCGGTCATATCATGCATTGCATTGCATTTAGCTACATCTGCTAGCTGTTATACTGTTTTGCTGGTACTTGTTGGTACAGGTACAGTTGATATTGGTTCTGTGACAGGGTATTTGTTACAACTTTACATAGTGCTTTATTGTGGATTTCTTATCTACGCCGTCTTACCCCTGTTTATTACCACTGAGTTTGGCAGTACTCATTTTACTCCACGCACCTTGTGTGCAGATCCAAGTACCTCTCAACAGTCCTAATTCGGTAGCTGTTCGAGGCGATTTCTGTGGATAATCGAGGTAGCTGCAGAGTCCGCAGGACCCGATATTCCTTCTTACTGTCTCTTGATTTTGTATTGACTTTTCTTTCCGCACTTGGTATCTTGCAAACCTTTATACACTCATGTTCAGTAGAGGCTCATGACTCTTGACCCTTCGGTCTATGGGAGTTGATGCATTATGGGACTTGGTTCCCCGTTTTCGTTATATGTATCGTCATTGCTTCGTGATTTAATATGCTTAAATGGGTTAAAGAGAGCAACAGGATAGTACGAATACAGTGGCTTGCCTAGCTACCACGAGTAGGCGCCATCACGATCCCGATATTGGGGGAAAATCCGGGTCGTGAAATTTCAATACACGAGTGGATGCAAAAGAACATATGACATAGGCTCCAACTGAATAAATGCCGCACGATAAGGAATTCAAAGAATTGAAGAGTTTCCTAAACAGTTACATAGCCCCTCGTAGATAAATACAGACGTCTCTGTATCGATCAGCGAGAATCTAAGTAACCGGTCCGTGTCCCGTGACTTCTACGAACCTAGAGCTCTGATACCAACTTGTCACGACCCTAGTACACAAATCGTGAACATGTCAAGATGGCACCCAGTCCCCACGACTAGGTAAGCCTAACACGTTGCAGAATATACCAGTTTATGAACATTAAATAAGAAATAGCGGAAAACGATATAAATAGGAACGTAATCCGTGCCGCTTGGCACATACACTCGTCAACACACTGTATAAAAACATCACCAAGACCCGGAACCCCACGGTAACACAGACTAAAAGAAATACAACTGTGGCTCTATGTATAAAGAGTATCTAAAACAACGAAATGAAAGAAAGACATCTACTAGAACTATCAGAATAGAAGGAGGGCCTCCGGATCCACGGACGTAGCAGATCATACCTCGAGGTCTCCAAATGTGCTGCTAATATCACCTAGTATGGGCATGTCCTGATGTACCTGGATCTGCACAACAAAAGTGTGCGGAAGAGTAGCATGAGTACACCACGGCGGTACTCAGTAAGTGCCAAGCCTAACCTCGATGGAGTAGTGACGAGGAAGGTCGTGGCCCTACTGAGAGAACAATAACAAAAAGACAATAACAATAATAAGCAGCTTATAAATAATAATGAATTTGAAATAACAACAATAAAGTGATTACTACAACCGTCTACGATTAAGCTAACAACAAGTAACCAACTCAACAAAACTCAATCAGCAAGTCCAGGACCTGTGGGAATTGAACCCACAGTCCCACCCTATAATCAACAATCCAGGAGCTACGGGAATTTAACTCGCGGTCCCAATAACAGTATCTCCGGGTCTCCGAGAATCGAACCCGCAGCCCATGTCTCAATACCTCAGGATGTGTCTCAATGATCTCAGGATCTCCGGGAATCGAACCCGCAGTCCACATCTCAATAATATATCAATAGCGCAGGATCTCCGGGAATCGAACCCGCAGTCTATATCTCAATAACTCGGGATCTCCGGGAATCGAACCCGCAGTCCACAAACAATATCACTCCGGGTCTCTGGGAATCGAACCCACAGCCCTGGGATCTCCGGGAATTGAACCCGCAGTCCACGAACACATCAAATAAAGAAAACACACAGACCATAAACAATACCACTCCGTGTCTCTGGGAATCAAACCCACAGCCCTGGGATCTCCAGGAATCGAACCCGCAGTCCACCAACACAACAAATAAAGAAACGCACGGGGAGAATATAATATGCTAAACTACAACTTCACCAAAAACTAGTATCAACAATTTTTCAAGAAGTTCAAATAAGACAATTAGGCAAATAGACAGATAAATCCTATCTAGTCATGCTTTTCTAGTGAATACCAGGTAAATGTAACAATTTAATCAACTAAGAACAGGAATATCACTAATCGAACAATTCAAGTAAAGTGAGTTACAACAACCAGCGCATGTACACGCCTGTCACCTCGCGTACAGGGCTTTTCAACTATCACATAATATCCTAGGGGTGAAGGTTCCCCCACATGAGGTTGGACAAGCCACTTACCTCGACTCCGGTACAAAACCGCTAAGAGACAACTCTTTTGCCGCGAATGTCAGCCTCCACAGGTGTAGTATCTGATAAAAATCAATGGAATCACATCAAAATAGGCTAATTGGGCATTACCCAATCGAAACAACTCAAAATACACCAAAAACCACAAGTTGCCAAAACCCGACTTTTGGTACGCTTCTTGAAAAATTATGAAAGTTATATATTCGGGTTCCTTATCTCAACACGAGTCCATGCATATAAAAAATCGAACTCCGTTTGCCCATTCAAATCAAAGATTTCCTAAAATTTAGGCCTAGGGCTCAAACCCTCCATTAATCCTCCATTAACAGTGAAATAATAATGGAGAAACATCAAAATAAAGTTCTTATATTTACCTCCTTGATGAGACGAGAACAACACCGCGAAAATCACCTCAATCGGAGCTCTAGAACTCAAGATATGCCCAAAATACTAAACTTCTCGGTTTTAAACACTGACCTGGCCCATTTTCCGCTTTTGCGGAACTTTTCGCATAGGCGGGACCGCTTTTGCGGTTCTATTTGCGCTTTTGCGGTTCCGCATCCGCGGTCAAATTCCGCTTCTGCGGTTCTGACAGACACCAGCACTTTTCCTCGGCACGGAAATGAGCATAACTTCCTCATACGATGTCCAAATTCGACGATTCTTTTTGCTATGGCTCCGAAATTATGATACGGATCTAATGGTTCAAACAAAACTGAATTTGGAGATCATTTACCTAATATGGTACCCCTTTATGTTCAAAGAAGCAAAGGTTGAAACATCAAATAAGAGCGTGATCACAACCCGAAACACACCCGAGGCCCCCGGACCCCAATCAATCATACCAACCAACCCCAAAGCACATTACGGACTTGCTTGAAACATCAAATAACAGCGTGATCACAACCCGAAACACACCCGATTCAAACTTTATGAACTTTGAAGTTTCCAACTTCTATTTCCGATGCCGAAACCTATCAAATCGCATCCGATTGACTTCAAATTTTGCACACACGTCCAAAATGATATATCGATGCTACAGAAACTTTCGGAATTCCATTCTGACCCTCGGATCAAAATCTCACCTAACAACCGAAATTCGCCAAAATACTAACTTTGCCAATTCAAGCTTAATTCTACACCGGTCATCACAAAAATATTCCGGACACACTCCTAAGTCCCAAATCACCTAACGAAGCTATCTGAACCATAAGATTTGCATTTTGAGTCCGATATCAAAATTTCCACTTCCGGTCAAGGTTATGAAAGAATTATATGTAACGACCCGACCGGTCATTTTAGAAAATTACGCCCCAATCCCTAATTTAACTGTTCCCCTAAGTTCATTTCTGCTATTGTGGGTTGTCGGGAGAGTCGGTTCCGAAAATTTGAGCATTTTGGGACACTTAGTCCCTAAATAAGAGCTTTGAAGCTAGAAAATGGTCCGTAGCCGGAACAGTGTTAAGACGATCTCGGAACGGAAATCCGATGGTTCCATTAGCTCCGTTAGGTGATTTCGGGGTTGGGAGCGCGTTCGGAATGTATTTTGGTGGTCCGTAGCTCAATTAGGCTTGAAATGCCGAAGGTTGAAATTTTGGCGAATCCGAACGATAGGTGAGATTTTGATCCGGGGGTCGGAATGGAATTCCGACAATTTCTGTAGCTTCGTTATGTGAATTTGGATATGTCCGCAAAGTTTCAAGTCATTCGGACGTCGTTTGGTCGGGTTTTAGATCGAATGTGCAATTCGGAAAGTTTTAAGAAATTTAGGCTTGAATTCGATGTGAATTATGGGTTTTGATGTTGTTAGACGTGTTTTTATGATTTGAACGAGTTCGTATCATGTTTTGGAGTATGTTGGTGGTTTTTGTTGGGGTCCCGGGAGCCTCGGGATGAATTCGGGGTCCAAACGGACCAATTTGTGCCAAAAGGCACTATTGTTTCTGCCGCAATAATTGCAGAGCAATTTTGCTCTCCTCGATCGCGGAGATGGTCACGCGATCGCGTAAGGTGTGGTGGTAATGCATCGTGATCGCGATGCCTAGGATGCGATCGCGTAAGTCTGGAGGTTGAACCAGTGCGATCGCGTGAGGGAGTATGCGATCGCGTAGGGTATTGGTCGGAAGCAGTGCGATCGCGTGAGAGAGTATGCGATCGCGTAGGGTAGTTGGGGAGCCGGACGAGTTTGTTCTTCGCGATCGCGTTAGTACGTTTGCGATCGCGTAGTATTGCTGAGTTGTTCACTGCGATCGCGTCCAGGGTCACGCGATCGCGTAGAGGAAAATATTTTGTGCATCGCGATCGCAAGCCCAGTGCTGCGATCGCGTAGAGTAAAATGGCCTGGCAGTGACTTTAAGTCCAGAACATTTCAGTCGCGGCCTAACACACCAAAACCGCCATTGTTGAGCTCCAAGAGAGGATTTTGAAGGAGAAACGCTGGGATATCATCGGGAAATCATCGGGGGTAAGTTTCTTGACCTTAATTCGTTGGTTTATCATGAAATCCGTGATTTTTTCACTGAAATTGGAAGATTAAAGGTGGGTTTGAGCCCTAGGCCTAAATGTTAGAAAATCTCTGATTTGAGTGGGCAAATGGAGTCCGATTTTGGTAAATTTTATATGCCTAGACTCGTATTGAGATAAGGAACCCGAATATATAATTTTCGTGATTTTTCGATAAGCGTACCGAAAGTCGGGTTTTGGCAACTTGTGGGTTTTTGGCGTATTTTGAGTTGTTTTGATCGGGTAATGCCCAATTGACCTATTTTGATGTGATTCTATTGATTTTTATCAGATTCTACACTTGTGGAGGCCGACATTCGCGGCAAGAGAGTTGTTTCATAGCGGTTTTGTACCGGAGTTGAGGTAAGTGGCTTGTCTAACCTCGTGTGGGGGAATTTTCACCCCTAGGATATTATGTGATAATTTAAATGCCTTGTACGCGAGGTGACGGGCGTGTACATGCGCTGGTTGTTGAACACGTACTTTATTTAAAATGTTCGATGAGCGATATTTCTGTCTTTGGTTGTTAATTTGATATTTTTACCCGGTAGTGGTTAGAAGAGCATGATTAGGTAGCACTTAGCTGTTTAGTTGCCTAATTGCCATATTTGAACTCCTTGATAATTATTGGCACTATTTTTCGGTGAAGTTATAGTTAAGCATAATTATTCTCTCCGTGGATTCCTTTATTGGTTGTGCTTGTGGACTGCGGGTTCGATTCCCGGAGACCCAGGGCTGTGGGTTCGATTCCCAGAGACCCGGCGTGATATTGGTAGGGACTACGGGTTCGATTCCCGAGATCCTGAGTTATTGGTAGGGACTACAGGTTCGATTCCCGGAGATCCTGAGATTTATTGAAATATGGACTGCGGGTTCGATTCCCGGAGATCCTGAGATTTATTGAAATGTGGACTGCGGGTTCGATTCCCGGAGATCCTGAGATTTATTGAGATGTGGACTACGGGTTCGATTCCCGAGATCCTAAGTTATTGGTAGGGACTACGGGTTTGATTCCCGAGATCCCGAGTTATTGGTAGGGACTACGGGTTCGATTCCCGGAGATCCCGAGTTATTGGTAGGGACTATGGGTTCGATTCCCGAGATCCTGAGTTATTGGTAGGGACTACGGGTTCGATTCCCGAGATCCTGAGTTATTGGTAGGGACTGTGGGTTCGATTCCCGGAGATCCTGAGTTATTGATTATTTATTGAGACATGGGCCGCGGGTTCGATTCCCGGAGACCCAGAGGTACTGTCAATGGGACTGTGGGTTCGATTCCCACAGGTCCTGGACTGGTTTTATTGAGTTGACTATTTGTTGTTAGCTTAATTGTAGACGATTGCAGTAATCATTTATTGTTGTTAATTTCATTTCATGGTTATTTACTGTTTTTCACTGTTCGATAGTGTTATGTTATTATTATTCTCGGTAGGGCTCTAACCTTCTTCGTCACTACTCCATCGAGGTTAGGCTTGGCACTTACCGAGTTCCGTCGTGGTGTACTCATGCTACTCTTCTGCACACTTTTGTTATGCAGATATAGGTACATCTGATCAGGCACACTATCGTTGATTCAGCAGCGCTTTGGGAGACCTCGAGGTATGATCTGCTACGTCCGCGGATCCGGAGGCCTTCCTTCTATTCTAGTGCTAGTAGATGTCTTTCCTTCATTCCGTTGTTAGATACTCCTTTTACATAGAGCTACAATTGTATAATCTCTTTTAGTTTGTGTTACCCGTGGGATTCCGGGTCTTGGTAGTGTTTCAAAACAGTGTATTTGACTGGTGTATGTGCCAAGCGGCACGGATTGCATTCCTTTCATCTTATTTTCCGCTAATTCTTATTAAATATTCATAAACTGGTATATTCCGCAATGTGTTAGGCTTACCTAGTCGTGGGGACTGGGTGCCATCACGACATGTTCACGATTGGTGAACTAGGGTCGTGACAAGTTGGTATCAGAGCACTAGGTTCATAGGAGTCACGGGACACAGACCGGTTACTTAGAGTCTCGCTGATCGATACGGAGACGTCTGTATTTATCTACGAGGGGCTATGTAACCGTTTAGGAAACTCTTCATTTCTTTGGATTCCTTGTCGTGCGACATTTTTGGCATCAAAATCTAAACTATTGATTTCTATTCTCTCACGGATGGTGAGGACACGAGCTACTCGCGACGATCAGGGTACCCGCGCCCCCTGTTGCCGCCATCAGAGGCCGGGGCCAAGGTAGAGGACGAGGACGCGCCCGAGGTGCAGCCACGGCACCCGCGCGCGCTGCCGCTGAGGTGCCACAGGTAGACCAGGTTAGAGCGCAGGCACCTGGTACACCGACTACAGCTGCTACTACTCCAGCACTACAGGAGACCCTGGCCCAGTTCATGAGTATGTATACCACTTTAGCTCAGGCAGGACTGCTTCCTCTCGTCGCAGCTACATCTCAGGCCGGGGGAGGGGCCCAGACTCCCGCAGCCGTTACACCGGAGCAGCGTGTGCCAGTGGGACATGTTCCAGATGTTTTGGTTATGCCTCCTGCCGCCCCAGCACAACCCGGAGGTGGACCAGCTGCCTCTGAGGACGAGCAGCGTAGATTGGAGAGATTCAAGAAATATGACCCTCCAGTGTTTAGTGGTTTGGCTTCAGATGATGCCTTGGGTTTTCTAGAGGAGTGTCATCGTATTCTTCGTACTATGGGGATTGTGGAGACCAGCGGGGTTTCCTTCACTGCTTTTCAGTTTCGTGGGGCCGCTTATGATTGGTGGCGCACGTACGAGTTGGATAGTCCAGAGGAGTCTGCTTCATTGACTTGGACGCAGTTTTCATATATGTTTTTGAGGGAGTTTGTTCCACAGAGCCTTAGGGATTCTTGGCGCTCGGAGTTTGAGCGGCTGCGACAGGGCTCCATGTCAGTATCGGAGTATGCTATCAGTTTCACCCGTCTAGCCAGGCATGCACCGGCTTTGGTAGCCACGGTTCGGGAGAGAGTGTGGAGATTTATTGAGGGCCTTGTTCCGCCTATCCGATCCGGCATGGCCAGAGAGCTTGAGACAGATATATCTTATCAGCAGGCAGTTAGCATTGCCGAGAGGATCGAGAGTATGCTCCCTAGAGAGCGGGAGAGAGAGAGCCAAGAGGTCTCGTGAGTCGGGCCATTTCTCCGGTGCCCGCACTTCAGCAGTCGGTCGTTTTGGCGGGGGTTATTCCGGTCGTCCGGTTCACTGAGCATTGCCCGCAGCCGGTAGTACCCCGGCTCTTCCCAGACCTCGCGAGCCTTATTATGCTCCCCGGTTTCCGATGCACCTCCTCGCACGGGGTCCGTCCGGGGTCGACTAGTGGGGGTGAGGCCGGTCGATCTCAGCCACCGTGTCCTCCCACAGCTTGCTTTGGGTGCGGGGATACTCGCCATCCGGTCAGGGAGTGCCCCAGGCGTAGGAGGGAGCACATCACCAGTCTTCGCAGCATCGGCGTGGCTCTCGTGGTCGGCAGGCTATCATTCCGGCCTCCGGCTGCTATTCCACCGCCCGGCGCGCCCGGGGGCGGGGGTCGTGGTTCTAGAGGCCGCCCTCGAGAGGGGGACAGGCAGATTCTATGCTATTCTCGATCGCGCTGCGACTGTTGCATCTGATTCCGTTATCACAGGTATTATTCTGGTTAGTCACAGGGAGGCATCGGTTCTATTCGATCCCGGTTCCACTTTTTCATATGTGTCTTCTTACTTTGCTTCTCATCCGGGTGTGCCTCGGGATTCTTTGAGTGCCCCCATTTATGTTTCCACTCCGGTGGGTGATTCTTTGGCTGTGGACCGCGTATATCGGTCGTGTTTGGTTACCATTTGTGATTTTGAGACCAGAGCGGATCTATTGCTGCTCGGGATGGTCGATTTTGATATTATTCTGGGCATGGACCGGTTGTCGCCCCATTATGCTATTCTTGATTGTCACGCCAAGACCGTGACGCTGGCTATGCCAGGCATTCCACGTATTGAGTAGAGTGGTACTCTAGATCACACCCCTAGCCATGTTATTTCTTTTCTCGGAGCTCAGCGTATGGTTGAGAAGGGGTGTGCTGCTTATCTAGCCTATGTGCGGGACGTCAATGTTGACACTCCCTCTATTGATTCTCGTTCATGTGGTACGTGACTTTGCTGATGTATTTCCGACTGATCTTCCGGCATGCCGCCCGACAGAGATATTGACTTTGCTATTGACTTGTTGCCGGCACTCGGCCCATTTCTATTCCACCATACCGTATGGCTCCTCCCGAGTTGAAGAAGTTGAAGGATCGGTTACAGGAGTTATTGGGCAAGGGTTTTATTCGACCCGAGTGTTTCGCCTTGGGGTGCTCCCGTATTGTTTGTGAAGAAAAAGACGGTTCTATGCGTATGTGTATTGACTATCGTCGGCTGAACAAGGTAACGGTGAAGAACCAGTATCCTTTGCCCCGTATTGATGATTTATTTGACCAGCTACAAGGCGCACATGTGTTTTCTAAGATTGATTTGCGCTCCGGGTATCACCAGCTGAAGATTCGGGAGCCAGATATCCCGAAGACTGCCTTCAGGACCCGTATGGTCACTATGAGTTCCTCGTGATGTCTTTTGGGCCGACTAATGCCCCAGCAGCCTTTATGCATTTGATGCACAGTGTGTTCAGGCCTTATCTGGACTTGTTCGTGATTGTATTCATTGATGATATTCTAGTATATTCCGGAGCCGGGAAGAGCACGAGCAGCATTTGAGGATAGTGCTTCGATTCTGAGGGAGAAGCAGCTTTATGCCAAGTTCTCTAAATGTGAATTCTGGTTGAGTTCGGTGGCATTTTTGGGCCACGTGGTGTCGAGTGATGGTATTCGAGTAGATCCGAGGAAGGTGGAGGCCGTGCAGAGTTGGCCCAGACCCTCCTCCGCTACTGAGATTCGCAGTTTCCTTGGTTTGGCGGGCTATTACCGTCGTTTCGTAGAGGGGTTCTCTTCGATTGCAGCACCTATGACTAGATTGACCCAAAAGGGTGCCCTTTTTCAGTGGACAGACGAGTGTGAGGCGAGCTTTCAGAAGCTCAAGACAGCTTTGACTTCGGCCCCTATATTGATGTTGCCTACAGGTTCGGGGTCCTATACCGTATATTGTGATGCCTCACGAGTTGGACTCGGTGCGGTATTGATGCAGGACGGTAGGGTGATTGCCTACGCATCGAGACAGCTGAAGGTGCATGAGAAGAATTACCCTGTTCATGATTTGGAGCTAGCTGCCATTGTTCACGCCTTGAAAATTTGGCGTCATTATTTATATGGGGTTCCTTGTGAGATCTACACCGATCACCGGAGCTTGCAGCACTTGCTTAAGCAGAAGGACCTGAATATGCGTCAGAGGAGATGGTTGGAGCTACTGAAGGACTATGATATTACTATTCTCTATCATCCGGGCAAGGCTAATGTGGTTACCAATGCCTTGAGTCATCGGGCAAAGAGTTTGGGGAGTTTGGCATATCTACCAGCTTCGGAGAGGCCTATGGCAATGGATGTTCAGGCTTTAGCTAGGCAGTTTGTTAGACCAGATCTTTCGGAGCCCAGCCGGGTTCTGGCTTGTGTGGTTTCTCGGTCTTCTCTATTTGACCGCATCGTAGAGCGTCAGTTCGACGACCCTCATTTGCTTGTCCTTCAGGATAGATTTCGGCGTGGTAATGCTCGAGATGTTACCATTGGGAGATGATGGAGTTATGAGGATGCAAGGGCGTATCTGTGTGCCCAATGTAGATGATCTTCGAGAGCTGATTCTAGTAGAGGCCCATAGTTCGCGGTATTCCATCCATCCGGGTGCCGCGAAGATGTATCAGGACTTGAAACAGCATTACTGGTGGAGGCGGATGAAAAGGGATATAGTTGATTATGTTTCCAGATGCCTCAACTGCCAGCAGGTGAAGTATGAGCATCAGCGTCCGGGTGGATTGATGCAGTAGATTGAGATTCCCGAGTGGAAATGGGAGCGCATTACCATGGACTTTGTATCTGGACTTCCACGGACGGTTAGGAAGTTTGATTCTATTTGGGTCATTGTGGATCGGCTGACCAAGTCCGCCCATTTTATACCGGTGAGCACTACTTATTCATCGGAACGACTGGCAGAGATCTATATCAGGGAGATAGTTCGGCTGCATGGTATTCCAGTTTCCATCATTTCAGATAGAGGCACCCAGTTCACTTCACGGTTCTGGAGGGCTGTACAGCAGGAGTTAGGTACTCGGGTGGAGCTGAGCACGACGTTTCATCCCCAGACTGATGGTCAGTCCGAGCGCACTATTCGGATTTTGGAGGATATGCTCTGTGCGTGCGTGATTGAGTTTGGAGGTTCATGGGATCATTTCTTACCACTGGCGGAGTTTGCTTATAACAACAACTACCAGTCTAGTATTCAGATGGCACCGTACGAGGCCTTATATGGTAGGAGGTGCGGGTCTCCCGTGGGTTGGTTTGAGCCGGGCGAGGCCAGGTTGCTAGGTACTGATATGGTTCAGGAGGCTATGGACAAGGTCAAGGTGATTCAAGACAGACTTCGTGCAGCCCAGTCTAGACAGAAGAATTATGCGGACAAGAAGGTTCGCGATGTGGCTTTTATGGTTGGCGAGCGGGTTCTGCTTCGAGTCTCGCCCATGAAGGGTGTTATGAGGTTTGGGAAGAAAGGAAAGCCGAGTCCTAGATTTATTGGCCCTTTTGAGATTTTGAGGCGTGTTGGGGAGGTTGCTTATGAGTTGGCCTTACCTCCCAGCCTAGCCGGAGTTCACCCCGTATTTCATGTCTCCATGCTCCGGAGATACCATGGTGACCCGTCGCATGTGTTGGATTTCACATCTGTTCAGCCAGACAAAGATCTGTCTTATGTTGAGGAGCCAGTAGCCATTCTAGACAGGCAAGTCAGAAAGCTAAGGTCAAAGAACATCGCTTCGGTAAAGGTTCGGTGGCGGGGCCAGCCGGTCGAGGAGGCGACTTGGGAGACCGAGCAGGATATGCGCAGCCAGTACCCTCATCTTTTCACTACTCCGGGTATGTTTTCTATGCTCGTTCGAGGACGAACGAATCTTTAAGTGTGGGAAGATGTAACGACCCGACCGGTCGTTTTAGAAAATTACGCCCCAATCCCTAATTTAACTGTTCCCCTAAGTTCATTTCTACTATTGTGGTTTGCCGGGAGAGTCGGTTCTGAATATTTGAGCATTTTGGGACACTTAGTCCCTAAATAAGAGCTTTGAAGCTAGAAAATGGCCCGTAGCCGGAACAGTGTTAAGATGATCTCGGAACGGAAATCCGATGGTTCCATTAGTTTCGTTAGGTGATTTCGGGGTTGGGAGCGCGTTCGGAATGTATTTTGGAGGTCCGTAGCTCAATTAGGCTTGAAATGTCGAAGGTTGAAATTTTGGCGAATCCGAACGATAGGTGAGATTTTGATCCGAGGGTCGGAATGGAATTCCGACAATTTCTGTAGCTTCGTTATGTGATTTTGGATATGTCCGCAACTTTTCAGGTCATTCGGACGTCGTTTGGTCGGGTTTTAGATCGAATGTGCAATTCGGAAAGTTTTAAGAAATTTAGGCTTGAATTCGATGTGAATTATGGGTTTTGATGTTGTTAGACGTGTTTTTATGATTTGAACGAGTTCATATCGTGTTTTGGAGTATGTTGGTGGTTTTCGTTGGGGTCCCGGGAGCCTCGGGATGAATTCGGGGGTCCAAACGGACCAATTTGTGCCAAAAGGCACTCTGTTCTGCTGCAATAACTGCAGAGCAATTTTGCTCTCCGCGATCGCGGAGATGGCCATGCGATCGCGTAAGGGAGAAATCTTGAGCTCTGCGATCACGAAGTAAAGCCTGCGATCGCGTAAGTCTGGAGGTTGAACCAGTGCGATCGCGTGAGGTTTCATGCGATCGCGTAGGGTATTGGTCGGAAGCAGTGCGATCGCGTGAGGGAGTATGCGATCGCGTAGGGTAGTTTGGGGAGCCGGACGAGTTTGTTCTTCGCGATCGCGTTAATACGTTTGCGATCGCGTAGGGTTGCTGAGTTGTTCACTGCGATCGCGTCCATGGTCACGCGATCGCGTAGAGGAAAATTAGGCCGCCCATATTTTGTGCATCGCGATCGCAAGCCCAGTGCTGCGATCGCGTAGAGTAAAATGGCCTGGCAGTGACTTTAAGTCCAGAACATTTCAGTCGCGGCCTAACACACCAAAACCGCCATTGTTGAGCTCCAATAGAGGATTTTGAAGGGGAAACGCTGGGATATCATCGGGAAATCATCGGGGGTAAGTTTCTTGACCTTAATTCGTTGGTTTATCATGAAATCCGTGATTTTTTTTCACTGAAATTGGAAGATTAAAGGTGGGTTTGAGCCCTAGGCCTAAATGTTAGAAAATCTCCGATTTGAGTGGGCAAATGGAGTCCGATTTTGGTAAATTTTATATGCCTAGACTCGTATTGAGATAAGGAACCCGAATATATAATTTTCGTGATTTTTCGATAAGCGTACCCGAAAGTCGGGTTTTGGCAACTTGTGGGTTTTTGGCGTATTTTGAGTTGTTTTGATCGGGTAATGCCCAATTGACCTATTTTGATGTGATTCTATTGATTTTTATCAGATTCTACACTTGTGGAGGCCGACATTCGCGGCAAGAGAGTTGTTTCATAGCGGTTTTGTACCGGAGTCGAGGTAAGTGACTTGTCTAACCTCGTGTGGGGGAATTTTCACCCCTAGGATATTATGTGATAGTTTAAATGCCTTGTACGCGAGGTGACGGGCGTGTACATGCGCTGGTTGTTGAACACGTACTTTATTTAAAATGTTCGATGAGCGATATTTCTGTCTTTAGTTGTTAATTTGATATTTTTACCCGGTAGTGGTTAGAAGAGCATGATTAGGTAGCACTTAACTGTTTAGTTGCCTAATTGCCTTATTTGAACTCCTTGTTAATTATTGGCACTATTTTTCGGTGAAGTTATAGTTAAGCATAATTATTCTCTCCGTGGATTCCTTTATTGGTTGTGCTTGTGGACTGCGGGTTCGATTCCCGGAGACCCAGGGCTGTGGGTTCGATTCCCGGAGACCCGGCGTGATATTGGTAGGGACTACGGGTTCGATTCCCGAGATCCTGAGTTATTGGTATGGACTACGGGTTCGATTCCCGAGATCCCGAGTTATTGGTAGGGACTACGGGTTCGATTCCCGAGATCCCGAGTTATTGGTAGGGACTACGGGTTCGATTCCCGAGATCCCGAGTTATTGGTAGGGACTACGGGTTCGATTCCCGAGATCCCGAGTTATTGGTAGGGGCTACGGGTTCGATTCCCGAGATCCTGAGTTATTGGTAGGGACTACGGGTTCGATTCCCGAGATCCCGAGTTATTGGTAGGGACTACGGGTTCGATTCCCGAGATCCCGAGTTATTGGTAGGGACTACGGGTTCGATTCCCGAGATCCCGAGTTATTGGTAGGGACTGTGGGTTCGATTCCCGGAGATCCTGAGTTATTGATTATTTATTGAGACATGGGCCGCGGGTTCGATTCCCGGAGACCCAGAGGTACTGTCAATGGGACTGTGGGTTCGATTCCCACAGGTCCTGGACTGGTTTTATTGAGTTGACTATTTGTTGTTAGCTTAATTGTAGACGATTGCAGTTAATCATTTATTGTTGTTAATTTCGGAAATTATTATCATTTAAACTGCTTATTATTGTTATTATCATTATATTATTTGTTTCTCAGTAGGGCCCTGACCTTTCTCGTCACTACTCCATCGAGGTTAGGCTTGGCACTTACTGAGTACCGCCGTGGTGTACTCATGCTACTCTTCTGCACACTTTTGTTGTGCAGATCCAGGTACATCAGGGCAGGCTCACACCAGGTGATTCAGCAGCATTTTTGGGAGACCTCGAGGTATGATCTGCTACGTCCGCGGATCCGGAGGCCTTCCTTCTATTCTAGTGCTAGTAGATGTCTTTCCTTCATTCCGTTGTTAGATACTCCTTTTACATAGAGCTACAATTGTATAATCTCTTTTAGTCTGTGTTACCCGTGGGATTCCGGGTCTTGGTAGTGTTTTAAAACAGTGTATTTGACTGGTGTATGTGCCAAGCGGCACGGATTGCATTCCTTTCATCTTATTTTCCGCTAATTCACAAAAATATTCCGGACACACACGAAGCTATCCGGACCATGAAATTCGCATTTCGAGCCCGATATCAAAATTTCCACTTCCGGTCAAGCTTCTTAAAAAACCTTCAAATTCCTACCTTTACCCAAACGACTCCAAAATGACCTATGGACTTTCAAATTCATTTCCAATCGCGCTCCCAAATCCATAATCACTATACGGAGCTACGTCCAGTCTCGAAATTCCAAACGGACATCGATAACGCTGAAATGCACTTCAAGTCAAACTTATAAAATTTCTTCCAAAATTCTAACTTCCACAATAGGTGCCAAAATGCTCTCGGTTTATCCAAAACCTGAACCGGGCATACGCCCAAGTCCAATATCATTATACGAACCTGCTGGACCCTTCAGATCCCGATTCCGAGGTCGTTTACTCAAAAATCCAATCCAAGTTCATTCTTTCAACTTAAAGCTTCTGAAATGGAAATTTTCATTTAAATTTAACTCCGTCTCCCTGAATTTAGAATTCGATCGTGCAAACAAGTCATAATACCCGAAATGAAGCTTACAGTTGGTTAGTTATTGGTAATTCTTTGATGCATTCATTGGCTAATTGTTGCTTTGACTTCGTTGGCCAAAAGTAGAAACCACTTATCCAAGATATTTTTCCATTTTGGTTTGTTTTGTTTTAATTACAGGTTTTGCTCTTTGTTGTGTTGTAATAGCTATATGTTCGGGCGATTTAGTAGCAAATCACTGGTGGTAAGTATTCATCTTTTGCTGAATTTATTTTTTCCGCTTGCCTTCTTCGCATTAAGGAGGTGTTTGTCATTTTATTCATTTCATGTTGTCTCAATCATATTTCAACTCTTTTCGATTACATACCTTGTATGCATATCATTCATCAATGATAAAAATATATCTAAAATTATAATTTCTCCTTTTTTAAGCACCAATCACTAAAAAGAATATTCAGGCAATAAAAGAGCTGCCTTAATGACGGATATAAATCATGAAAATGATCAGACTTTTGGAAAAACATGTGATGACAAAAGAGCTAGGAGATGCGAATTATATAGACTTATGCCACCTGATAAAAAAGAGGCCCTTTTGGCACGACGACGTGCAAACAGAGCTGAATTGAAAAGACGACGACTTGCGGCAAGTACAATTAGTGTTGATGCTGCTAATACATCATCCTCTAATGCTGTCTATTTTTCAACCAACCAGAGGTCTCTTAATATAAAAGACTCATTGCCTTTTTCAAAGAGAAGAACAGGTAAGATTAAAATTTAAAAGTGGCTTAAACTACATCTATTAATAACAATAGTAATTATTTATTTTCTAGGTTAATAATCTCCTCATAACTAGAATTCTCATATGCAGGTTATGTTTTCACAGAACCTGGTTGTTCGAATAGTATGCAAGCGAAAAATATGTATGTCAAATTAAAAGATGTACCAAAATGCCAATTTTGTGGAGCAAAAAAGTTTGAATATGAACCGCCTGCATTTTGTTGTGGCAACGGTTCTATTCAATTAATATCTCATGAAATGCCAATAGAGTTAAGAAACCTTTATATTGGAAATACTGATCAATCAAAACATTTTCGAACTTACATTAGAACATACAATAACATATTTGCGTTCACATCCCTTGGAGTAACATATGACAAAGAGCTAGCAAAAAGAAATAACGGTATTTATACATTTCGTGTTCAAGGGCAAATGTATCACTTTATAAATGACTTGATACCAAATGATCAAAAAGGAAAAAACCTTCAGTTATATTTCTTTGATAGTGAAAATGAAGTAAGAAACCGAATGGCTTGTTCAAACAAACTGAATGAAGATATTGTAAAAAGTTTGATGGATATATTAAAAATTAATCCATACTCAATGTTTCTGAAATCCTTAATAAATATTTCACCATTATCTGATTTTTACATTGCGCTAAAAAGTGATGCTGGTTTAGATCAACGAGTATATAATTTACCAACTGTATCAGAAGTTGCGGGTATATGGGTTCAACATGATATCAATAACTATATTCCTTCACCACATATTCGTATATATACAAAAAGTGATAGAAGTCAACTGGTAAATTATTATTATGGCTGTTACGATCCATTACAGTATCCATTGTTGTTCCCTTACGGTCAAAATGGATGGCATTGTGGTATTAAAAAAATTAAACATACTACTGATAAATCAACAACGCGATTATACTGTGAACACGAACAATTACCGAGTGTAATGAATATGTGCTCAATTAATGGATTGCTCGATCTGGAAGCTGAAGTTATGCAAAAAGGAAAACGAAAAAGAGACACAGTTTCTTGTCGTGAATATTACTGTTACAAACTTCAAATAAGAGACGATGAAAATATACTTTTACATGCTGGCAGATTATTTCAACAATATACTGTGGATGAATGGATAAAAATTGAAAGCCAAAGATTAGACTTTGCTTCTTTAAATCAGGATTTGTTCAGGGTTGATGTATTAGGTGGGCTCTTAGATATCCTACGCTGTGGGGAAAGAGAAGCATCACATGTTGGAAAACAAAAAATACTCCCACTTAGCTTTACGGGAGGCCCAAGAGATATGCGCCGAAGATATATGGATGCTATTGCATTAGTGCAACGCTTTGGAAAACCTGATATATTTTTGACTATGACCTGTAATCCTTCTTGGCCTGAAATAAAAGAAAACCTCCTACCAATAGATGAAACACAAAATAGACCGGATTTAATAAGTAGAGTATTTCGAGCGAAATTAGAAGAGTTGAAAAATGATATTGTCAAAACACAAATATTTGGTAAAGTTGCAGCATTTATGTATACAGTGGAATTTCAAAAACGGGGACTTCCACATGCTCATTTCCTTATAATCCTTGATGAAAAATATAAGTTACTAACTCCTGAAGCATATGACCGTTTTGTATATGCTGAATTACCCGATGAAAAAGAAAATCCTACTCTATATTCACTTGTTATAGATCACATGATGCACGGTCCATGTGGAGAATTAAATCCAACAAACTCTTGTATGAAGAAAAAGACAGGTCAATGTAAATTTAAGTATCCTAAAGAGTTTGCAGAACAAACAACTAAAGGAAAAAATTCGTATCCAATTTATAGAAGGCGAAACACAGGAAAGAAAGTGAAAATTAGAGGACACCTTCTTGATAATTCATGGGTTGTTCCTTATAATCCATATTTACTTTATAAATTCAACTGTCATATAAATGTCGAGATTTGTTCTGATATTAAAGTTGTCAAGTACATCTATAAGTATATTTGCAAAGGACATGATAAAATTGCATTTCATATACATGCTAATGATACAAATGTAGAGATAGATGAAATAAAGGAATACCAATCTGCTAGATGGGTATCACCGCCTGAGGCTACATGGCGTATATTTGCTTTCCCTATTAGTGAAATGTTTCCAAATGTATATCATCTTCAGCTACATCTTGATGGACAACAACTTGTTTCCTTCAAGAATACAGACAATATTAGTAAAATAGTGAACAATCCTATGATAAAAAAAACAATGTTAACCGAGTTCTTTTTAATGAATAGAGAAAACAAAGATGCTAAGAACTTGAATTTATTATATCGAGAATTTCCCGAATACTTCGTGTGGTCATCAACAGATAAAATATGGACACGCCGTCAACGAGGAAGTGCTATTGGTCGCATTGTGACATGTCATCCAACCGAAGGAGAAAGATACTATCTTAGACTACTTCTAATGAATGTAAGAGGACCAAAATCATATGAAGATTTGCGAACAGTAAATGGAATATGTTGTACTACATTTAGAGAAGCTGCGGAAAGAAGAGGTTATGTTGTAAATACATGTTTTATGCTTTTATATCAGTGTTAGAGTCTATCGAGTAAGTTAGGAGTGAATTGGAATGAAAATGAGGCATATAGCCTTTTTGAAGGAAACTTGAATAAGGAAAGTCAACCCGGAGTTGACTATTTGGTTAGAGGGCTCGGAATCGGATTCTGATGATTCGGTTAGTTCCAGGAGGTGATTTGTGACTTAGGGGAGCAATCGGAATTGAATTTGGAGGCTCGGTGTAGAAATAGGCTTGAATTGGCTAAGGTTGAATTTTGGCGAAATCCGAACGGTAGGTGAGATTTTGATCCGGGGGTCGGAATGGAATTCCGACAGTTGCAGTAGCTCCGTTAGGTGATTTTGGATGTGCCTGCAAAATTTCAGGTCATTCGGGCATCGTTTAGTCGGGTTTTTGATTGATTGTGTAATTCGGAATGTTTTAAGGAATTTAGGCTTGAATTCGATGTGAATTATGGGTTTTGATGTTGTTAGACGTGTTTTGAGGATTTGAGCAAGTTTGAATAAGGTATTAAGATGTGTTGGTGTGTTTGGATGAGGTCCCGGGGGCCTCGGGGTGTTTTCGGATGGCTAAACGGGAGAAAATGTGGAAAATTGCAGGTTTGGGATTCTGGTTCTGTTGTTTTCGCTCCTGCGGAAATGGGGGCACAGGAGCGAGTCCGCAGAAGCGGATACTGGAGCGCAGAAGCGCTGTTGATCGCGGAAGCGGAGTTTCGTCCGCAGGAGCGGCACCGCTGGTGCGGAAAGTGAGCCGCAGAAGCGGAATTGGCCGGCTAGGCCTGGAAACGCAGAAGCGACCCTCCGGTCGCGGATACGGGCTCGCAGGAGCGGACTCCTGTACGCAGAAGCGGGAAGGACCGCAGAGGCGGAGGGTATTTCGCAGAAGCGGTTCCGCAGGGGAGAAAATGGTCCGCAGAAGCGAAAATCGCAGTGAATTAATTGTATCAGAAGTTAGAAAATTTCAGAAACATTTCACACATTTGGGTCTCGGCTTTAGAGGCGATTTGGGTGATTTTGAAGAGAAACTCAAGGGAAATCATCAGGTAATCAACTATGGACTTAAACTATGATTAGTATTGATAATATTATGCAATTATATCATGAAAATGGAGGAATTTGGGGTGATTCATGGAAGATTTAACCCTAGGCTTGAACTTTAGAAAATCAAGGTTTTGAATGGGCAAATGGAGTCCGAATTTGCTAAAATTGATATGCTTAGACTCGTATTGAGATGAGGGTTCTGAATATGTGACTTTTGTAATTTTTCGAGAAGCGTTCCGAAAGTCGGGTTTTGACAACTTTGGGAATTTTGATGTAAATTGAGTTGTATTGATTGGGTGTCGTCCCATTGGCCTAATTTGTTGTATTTCTACTGTATTTGATCAGATTCTACGCGTGCGGAGCTTGATTCTCGTGGCAAGGGCATTGCGGAGTAGTCGTCGCGCCGTATTGAGGTGAGTAATAGATGTGGGTGATGACCGGCGGGTTCGAAACCCCGGTATACCACTTTGTGACGCTGTATAGCGGCGAGACACACACACTCTTGAGAGTGCGGGGTCGATCATGAACTGGAGACAATAGATTAGTCCAACCTGTTGATACTATATTATTGGCTATTCTCGAGCCGTTGAACCTCCTTCTTGGATGGTTACATACTATATATGCTGATATTGGCCACTCTTGAGCCGAGGAACCCCCTTTCTTGGGCGGTTGAGTATACTTGTGGGCCGTGAGCCAATTATTGGATCCCGCGAGGATCGTTATCATTGTCTTATCATATTGACATGTTAGTTACTACCAGTCCGTAGCTACCTCTATTATCATGCTATTTCCAATCTCTGGAACTTGATATTTCTGTTTTCAACTGAAAAATGATAAAAGAGTTTTCAAAAACTACTTTTGAGCCTGCGAGGCTGTATTTGCATATTAGCTGACTGGTAGTGGATCGGGCTACGCGCCGCAGCGGTATATATATTGGATCGGACTGCACGCCGCAGTAATATTGTGCTTGGGCTGTAGGAGCCCCTCCGAAGTCTGAACCCCCACAGTGAGCACGGGTACCCAAATTGGATCGGGCTACGTGCCGTAGCGGTCATATCATGCATTGCATTGCATTTAGCTACATCTGATAGCTGTTATACTGTTTTGCTGGTACTTGTTGGTACAGGTACAGTTGATATTGATTCTGTGACAGGGTATTTGATTACAGCTTTACATAGTGCTTTATTGCGGATTTCTTATCTGCGTTGTCTTACCCTTGTTTATTGCCACTGAGTCTGGCAGTACTCATTTTACTCCCTGCACCTTGTGTGCAGATCCAGGTACCTCTCAGCAGTGATCCAGTAGCTGTGCGAGGCGACATCTGTGGGATATACGAGGTAGCTGCAGAGTCCGCAGGACCCGATATTCCTTCTTACTGTCTTTTGATTCTGTATCGACTTTTCTTTCCGCACTTGGTATCTTGTAAACCTTTATACACTTATGTTTAGTAGAGGCTCATGACTCTTGACCCTTCGGTCTATGGGAGTTGGTATATTTTGGGAATTGGTTCCCCGCTGTTGGTATATGTATCACTGTTGTTTCATATTTTGATATGCTTAAATGGGATAGAACGAGCTTCTAGCTCCGTTCTTGTTATTGATTGGTCGGGCTGGCTTAGCAATGTGCTGGGCGCCATCACGACCGGATTTGGGGTCGTGACAAGTTGGTATCAGAGCCTAGGTTTACTAGGCCTCATGAGTCTTGAGCCAGTTGGTAGAGTCTTGTGGATCGGTACGGGGATGCATGTACTTATCCTCGGGAGGCTACGAACCTTTAGGAAACACTTCACTTTTCTTGAACTCTGTCGTGCGATCTTGTTGTTCTGAGAACTGAACTTCTATATTCTATTCTCTCGCAGATGGCGAGAACGCGAGCATCAGGACGAGGTGGACGACCTCCATTGCCAACTGTTAGAGGCCGTGGGCGTGGTCGTGCTAGAGGTAGAGGTAGGGCGGCTGAGGCAGTGCCAGTTGACCCGCCCGTTGTACCAGTTCAGGAGCAGCCCCCAGTGGTTGATGCTCCAGCAGCCCCAGTTCAGGACCAGACTATATCTATTGCTATTCCTGGTCTTCAGGAGACTCTTGCTCAGATATTATCAGTGTGTTCCGGTTTGGCTCAGGTAGTTTCAGCTACCGCTACTGTAGCGACATCTCAGTCAGGGGGTGGTCAGCGGACCCCTGCAGCTCGTACACCTGACCCGGTTGTTCAGGGACTTCAGACGCCAGAGGCGGTCCCCGCTCAGGTGGTTGCACCGGTTATTCCTCCAGCTGCACCAGCTCCAGCTCTAGAGCATATGGTTCAGGTTATGCCCGATGACGAGCAGCGTCGTCTTGAGAGATTTGGTAGACTTCAGCCACCCCATTTCAGTGGCGTTGAGGGCGAGGATGCCCGAGGTTTCTTGGACAAGTGTCAGAGGATGTTGCGGACGGCTGGTATTCTTGAGTCCAGCGGAGTTTCATTTACTACCTTTCAGTTCACTGGTCCCGCATTTGATTGGTGGGAAGAGTTTGAGAGGCGTAGGCCTACAGGAGCAGCACCTCTCACATGGCAGCAGTTCTCTACTCTCTTTCTAGAGAAATATGTACCTCGGTCTCGTCGCGAGGAGCTACGTCGCCAGTTCGAGTGGTTGGTTCAGGGCGACATGTCTGTGACCCAGTATGAGCTCAGGTTCACACAGTTGGCTAGGCATGCCACATGGATGATCCCTAATGATAGGGAGAGGATCAAGAGGTTCATTGATGGCCTCAACTACTCTATCCGCATTCTTATGACCGGAGAGAGAGTTTTGTCATCATCATTTGAGCAGGTTGTTGATATGGCACGCTCCATTGAGGTGGATCGTCGCCGAGAGAGAGAGGAGCGGAAGGCCAAGAGGCCTCGTGGTTCTGGCAGTTTCAGTGGTGCTCCATCTAGAGGGCATTCCCGGCAAAGGAGAGGTCGCTCGTCTGGACCTTCTCGTTCAGGCCGCCCTGAGTAGAGCGGAGGTTCTTATGGTCGTGGTTGGGAGGGATTTTCACAGGGTCAGTCTTCGCTTAGTGCCCTCCCAGCCCAGAGTCCAGCATCTACTTCCTCAGCCCAGGGTTCTTCTGCGGCGAGGGGTTCCCTTCAGTCCCCTTCCCCAGCACCAGGTGTTTGTTATGAGTGTGGCGAGTTTGGCCACATGAGGAGGCAGTGCCCTCAAATCCGTAAGGACAGGACTCAGCAGAGGGATCACCCCTCCTCTTCAGCACCATCTCAGGCTAGTAGAGGTGGAGGTCAGTATTCTCGTGGTTGCCCCAGAGGCGATGAGAGATCCGGTGGAGGCCAGGCACGATTCTATGCACTCCCTGATAGGCATGATGCAGTTGCCTCCGATGCAGTGATTACATGTATCATTTCTGTCTGTCACAGAGATGCCTCTATTCTATTTGATATAGGGTCCACATATTCTTATGTGTCCTCTTATTTTGCACATCATTTGGGTGCGACTCGTGGTAGTCTTGATTTACTTGTTCATGTATCCACCCCCGTGGGTGATACGATTGTCGTGGATCATGTCTATAGATCCTGTGTTATTTCTATTGGGGGTCTGGATACCCAGGCGGATATGTTATTATTAGGGATGGTGGACTTTGATGTGATATTGGGTATGGACTGGTTGTCTCCGTACCATGCTATATTGAATTGTCATGCTAAGACAGTTACATTGGCTATTCCTAGTATTTCTCCGATTGAGTGGCGGGGTTCGACCGATTTCGTCCCTAGCCGTGTTATTTCGTTCTTAAAAGCTCGGAAGATGGTTGAAAAAGGGTGTTTATCGTACTTAGCTTTTGTGAGAGATGTGGGAGCTGAGACTCCTAGCATTGATTCTGTACCTGTTGTGAGGGACTTCCCAGATGTATTCCCCTCAGACCTGCCGGGCATGCCGCCGGACAGGGATATTGATTTTGGCATTGACTTGGTGCCGGGCACTCGGCCCATATCCATTCCTCCTTATCGGATGGCACCAGCTGAGTTGAAAGAACTGAAAGAGCAGCTTCAAGAGCTTCTGGATAAGGGTTTCATCCGCCCTAGTGTGTCCCCGTGGGGTGCGCCGGTATTATTTGTTAAAAATAAAGATGGTTCCATGCGAATGTGTATTGATTATAGGCAATTGAACAAAGTGACAGGTGAAGAACAAGTACCCTCTACCGCGCATAGATGATTTGTTTGATCAGTTAGAGGGTGCGAGGGTGTTTTCTAAGATCGATCTTCGTTCAGGCTATCATCAGCTGAAGATCAGGGACTCGGATATTATGAAGACTGCATTCGGGACCCGATATGGTCATTATGAGTTTCTTGTGATGTCGTTTGGGCTGACCAACGCCCAGCAGCATTTATGCATCTGATGAACAGTGTGTTCGGGCCTTATTTGGATTCATTTGTGATTGTGTTCATTGATGACATTCTAGTCTACTCCCGTAGTCGGGAGGAGCATGCTCAGCATTTGAGTATTGTGTTGCAGAGATTGAGGGAGGAGAAGCTATATGCTAAATTCTCCAAGTGCGAGTTTTGGCTCGAGTCCGTAGCATTTCTGGGGCATGTGGTGTCTCGTGATGGTATTCAGGTTGATCCTAAGAAGATAGAGGCGGTGCAGAGTTGGCCTAGACCGTCCTCAGCTACAGAGATCAGGAGTTTTCTTGGTTTGGCGGGATATTATCGCCGGTTTGTTCAGGGATTTTCATTCATTGCTTCTTCATTGACTAAATTGACCCAGAAAGGTGCACCATTTGTGTGGTCGGATGAGTCCGAGGAGAGCTTTCTGAAGCTCAAGACAGCTTTGACCACAGCTCCTGTGTTAGTATTGCCATCAGCTTCAAGTTCATATACTGTTTACTATGATGCCTCGAGAGTGGGGATAGGTTGTGTGTTGATGCAGGAAGGTAAGGTGATTGCTTATGCTTCTCGGCAGTTGAAGCCACGTGAGAAGAACTATCCTGTTCATGATTTGGAGCTAGCCGCCATTGTTCATGCATTGAAGATTTGGAGGCACTATTTGTACGGTGTGTCTTGTGAGGTGTATACCGACCATCGTAGTCTCCAGCACTTGTTCAAATAGAAAGACCTTAATTTGAGACAGCGGAGATGGCTAGAGTTGCTGAAGGATTATGACATTACTATATTATATCATCCGGGAAGGCCAATGTGGTGGCCGATGCTTTGAGCCGGAAGGCGGTCAGTATGGGGAGCTTGGCATATATTCCAGCTGAGGAGAGGCCATTTGCTTATGATGTTCAGGTGCTAGCCAATCGGCTAGTGAGGTTAGATATTTCGGAGCCCAGCCGGGTATTGGATTGTGTTGTATCTCGGTCATCTCTATATGATCGTATTCGTGAGCGCCAGTATGATGATCCACATTTGGCTGTCCTTAGGGACAGAGTTCAACATGATGATGCTAGAGATGTCACCATTGATAGTGACGGCGTATTGAGGATGCAGGGCCGGATATGTGTGCCCAATGTTGATGGCCTTCGTGAGTTGATTCTGGAGGAGGCCCATAGCTCGCGGTATTCTATCCATCCAGGAGCCGCGAAGATGTATCAAGATTTGAAACAAGACTATTGGTGGAGAAAGATGAAAATGGACATTGTCAGACATGTAGCACGGTGCCTCAACTGTCAGCAGGTTAAGTACGAGCATCAGGAGGCCCGGTGGTGTATTTCAGCGCATTGTTATTCCTGAGTGGAAATGGGAGAGAGTCACTATGGACTTTGTTATTGGACTCCCTCGGACGGCGAGGAAGTTTGATTATGTATGGGTGATTGTGGATAGACTGACCAAGTCAGCTCACTTCATTCCAGTTAGTACTACCTACTCATCGGAGCGGTTGGCAGCGATCTTTATTTGGGAGATTGTCAAGTTGCATGGGGTCCCAGTGTCTATTATATCTAACAGAGGCACTCAGTTCACTTCTCAGTTTTGGAGAGCATTTCAACGAGAGATGGGTACGCGGGTTGAGTTGAGTATCGCATTTCACCCCCAGACAGACGGACAGTCGGAGCGCACTATTCAGATCCTGGAGGATATGTTGCGGGCATGTGTGATTGACTTTGGTGGTTCGTGGGATGAGTTCCTACCACTTGCTGAGTTTGCCTACAACAACAGTTATCAGTCGAGTATTCAGATGGCCCCGTATGAGGCATTGTATGGCGAGCGGTGTAGATCCCCCGTGGGATGGTTTGAGCCTGGTGAGGTTAGATTGATAGGGACTGAGTTAGTCCAGGATGCTCTGGATAGAGCAAAGTTGATCCAGGAGAGGCTTCGCACAGCACAGTCTCGCCAGAAAAGTTATGCGGACCGTAGAGTTCGAGAGTTGTCTTTCATGGTTGGTGATAGGGTGTTGCTGAAGGTTTCGCCCATGAAGGGTGTCATGAGGTTTGGGAAGAAAGGGAAGCTGAGTCCCAGGTACATTGGTCCTTTTGAGATACTTAGGAGAGTTGGAGAGGTGGCATATGAGTTGGCCTTGCCGCCCAGCTTATCCAGCGTTCATCCAGTATTCCATGTGTCTATGCTCCGGAAGTACCTTGGAGATCCGTCTCATGTATTAGATTTCAGCACCATTCAGCTTGATGGTGATCTATCCTATGATGTGGATCCTATTACCATTTTGGGACGTCGGGTGAGAAAACTGAGGTCTAAGGAGATTGCATCAGTTAAGGTTCAGTGGAGAGGTCGACCCGTGGAGGAGGCCACTTGGGAGATCGAGCAGGAGATGCGGAGCAGATATCCTCACTTGTTTGAGACTTCAGGTATGTTTCTTGACCCGCTCGAGGACGAGCGTTTGCTTAAGAAGGGGAGAATGTGACGACCCGGCCCGTCGTCACGGGAATTACCACCCCGTTATGTTGTAAATACATGTTTTATGCTTTTATATCAGTGTTAGAGTCTATCGAGTAAGTTAGGAGTGAATTGGAATGAAAATGAGGCATATAGCCTTTTTGAAGGAAACTTGAATAAGGAAAGTCAACCCGGAGTTGACTATTTGGTTAGAGGGCTCGGAATCGGATTCTGATGATTTGGTTAGTTCCGGGAGGTGATTTGTGACTTAGGGGAGCAATCGGAATTGAATTTGGAGGCCGGTGTAGAAATAGGCTTGAATTGGCTAAGGTTGAATTTTGGCGAAATCCGAACGGTAGGTGAGATTGTTGATCTAGGAGTCGGCATGGAATTCTAACAGTTGCAGTAGCTTCGTTAGGTGATTTTGGATGTGTCTGCAAATTTTCAGGTCATTCGGACATCGTTTGGTCGGGTTTTTGATTGGATGTTGGTTTCGGAAGTTTTAGATGAAACTTAGGCTTGAATTCGCTTTGATTTGATGATTTCCGTGTTTAAGGACTTGTTTTGATGATTGGAACAAGTTTGTATAATGTTTTAAGACATGTTGGTGCTTTTGGTTGAGGTCCCGGGGGCCTCGGGGTGTTTTCGGATGGCTAAACGAGAGAAAATGTAGAAAATTGCAGGTTTGGGATTCTGGTTCTGTTGTTTTCGCTCCTGCGGAAATGGGGGCGCAAGAGCGAGTCCGCAGAAGCAAATACTGGAGCGCAGAAGCGTTGTTGATCGCGGAAGCGGAGTTTCGTCCGCAGGAGCGGCACCGCTGGTGCGGAAAGTGAGCCGCAGAAGCGGAATTGGCCGGCTAGGCCTGGAAACGCAGAAGCGACCCTCTGGTCGCGGATACGGGCTCGCAGGAGCGGACTCCTGTCCGCAGAAGCGGGAAGGACCGCAGAGGCGGAGGGTATTCCGCAGAAGCGGTTCCGCAGGGGCGGAAAATGGCCCGCAGAAGCGAAAATCGCAGTGAGTTAAGTGTATCAGAAGTTAGAAAATTTCAGAAACATTTCACACACATTTGGGTCTCGGCTTTAGAGGCGATTTGGGCGATTTTGAAGAGAAACTCAAGGGAAATCATCGGGTAATCAACTATGGACTTAAACTATGATTAGTATTGATAATATTATGCAATTATATCATGAAAATGGAGGAATTTGGGGTGATTCATGGAAGATTTAACCCTAGGCTTGAACTTTAGAAAATCAAGGTTTTGAATGGGCAAATGGAGTCCGAATTTGGTAAAATTGATATGCTTAGACTCGTATTGAGATGAGGGTTCCGAATATGTGACTTTTGTAATTTTTCGAGAAGCGTACCAAAAGTCGGGTTTTGACAACTTTGGGAATTTTGATGTAAATTGAGTTGTATTGATTGGGTGTCGTTCCATTGGCCTAATTTGTTGTATTTCTACTGTATTTGATCAGATTCTACGCGTGCGGAGCTTGATTCTCGTGGCAAGGGCATTGCGGAGTAGTCGTCGCGCCGTATTGAGGTGAGTAATAGATGTGGGTGATGACCGGCGGGTTCGAAACCCCGGTATACCACTTTGTGACGCTGTATAGCGGCGAGACACACACACTCTTGAGAGTGCGGGGTCGATCATGAACTGGAGACAATAGATTAGTCCAACCTGTTGATACTATATTATTGGCTATTCTTGAGCCGTCGAACCTCCTTCTCGGATGGTTACATACTATATATGCTGATATTGGCCACTCTTGAGCCGAGGAACCCCCTTCTTGGGCGGTTGAGTATACTTGTGGGCCGTGAGCCAGTTACTGGATCCTGCGAGGATCGTTATCATTGTCTTATCATATTGACATGTTAGTTACTACCAGTCCGTAGCTACCTCTGTTATCATGCTATTTCCAATCTCTAGAACTTGATATTTCTGTTTTCAACTGAAAAATGATAAAAGAGTTTTCAAAAACTACTTTTGAGCCTGCGAGGCTGTATTTGCATATTAGCTGACTGGTAGTGGATCGGGCTGCGCACCGCAGCAGTACATATGTCGGATCGGACTGCACGCCGCAGTGATATTGTGCTTGGGCTGTAGGAGCCCCTCTGGAGTCTGAACCCCCACAATGAGCACGGGTACCCAAATTGGATCGGGCTACGCGCCGTAGCGGTCATATCATGCATTGCATTGCATTTAGCTACATCTGCTAGCTGTTATATTGTTTTGCTGGTACCGGTTGGTACGTGTACAGTTGATATTGATTCTGTGACGGGGTATTTGATTACAACTTTACATAGTGCTTTATTGCGAATTTCTTATCTGCGCTGTCTTACCCCTGCTTATTACCACTGAGTCTGTCAGTACTCATTTTACTCCCTGCACCTTGTGTGCAGATACAGGCACCTCTCTGCAGTGATCCAGTAGCTGTGCGAGGCGACATCTGTAGGATATTTGAGGTAGCTGCAGAGTCCGCAGGACCCGATATTCCTTCTTACTGTCTTTTGATTCTGTATTGACTTTTCTTTCCGCACTTGGTATCTTGTAAACCTTTATACACTTATGTTCAGTAGAGGCTCATGACTCTTGACCCTTCGGTCTATGGGAGCTGGTACATTTTGGGACTTGGTTCCCCGTTGTTGGTATATGTATCACTGTTGTTTCATATTTTGATATGCTTAAATGGGATAGAACGAGCTTCTAGCTCCGTTCTTATTATTGATTGGTCAGGCTGGCTTAGCAATGTGCTGGGCGCCATCACGACCGGATTTGGGGTCGTGGAATATGTTGTACTACATTTAGAGAAGCTGCGGAAAGAAGAGGATTACTACTTTGTGATAATAATTTGGTAGAATGCATGTCTGAAGCTGTAAGTTACCAAATGCCATCCAGTTTAAGACAATTATTTGCTATGTTATTGATCTATTGTAACCCAACTAATCCAAAAGAACTATGGGAGAAATTTGAAAGCCCAATGTCTGAAGATTTCAAAAGAAATTTGAATATAGATGCAAGGGAAATCCGTTACAAAGTATTAAACCATATTAATAATATTCTTCATTCAATGGGGCGTGATATTAATGAATTTGAACTAATTTCAGAAGTGATAAAGCCATATGCAATAGCAAAAGAAGCTAAAGATGTTGATTTTGAGAGAAATATTATTGTTAGTGATGAAGATTTACTGTTGAAAAATAAATTAAACATTGAACAAAGAAGAGCTTACAATATGATTCTCGATAGAATATTTTCAAATAGATCAGGGGCATTCTTTATTGACGGTCCCGGTGGGACCGGTAAAAGCTTTTTATATCGTGCTTTATTAGCTACTGTGAGACACAAAGGATTTATAGCATTAGCAACTGCAAGTTCTGGTGTTGCGGCTTCACTTCTTCCTGGAGGTCGAACTGCTCATTCCCGCTTTAAAATTCCTATTGATGTCAGTGAGAACTTCAGCTGCAATATTAGTAAACAAAGCTCATTAGCATCTTTAATACGAGATGCAAAACTAATTGTATGGGATGAAATTTCAATGGCCAAAAAGCAAACAGTGGAAGCTTTTGATTTACTTTTAAGAGATTTAATGGACACAAATATACTATTTGGAGGAAAAGTAGTTGTTTTTAGTGGTGATTTTAGACAAACTCTTCCCGTAGTTCGTAGTGGCAAAAAGGAAGATTTTATTCGTGAAAGTTTATTGTGCTCTGAAATTTGGAATCAACTTGAAAAATTACAACTATCTGAGAATATGCGTGCTAAAACGGATCCTGCCTTTTGTGAATATTTAATGAGAATTGGTGATGGAAAAGAACAATAAAATGATCGTGGAAAAATTAAAATTCCTCATTCCCTCATTATTCCTTATACTTCTGAAAAAGAATCCTTGAATTTGCTCTTCCGAGTTACTTATCCTGATCTATACAAATGTCATTCAAATGCTTCCTTTATTACTTCTCGTGCTATTCTAACAACCAAAAATAATTTTGTTGATGAAATAAATGACATGTTGCTTGCTCAATTTCCAGCTACTGAAAAAGTTTACATTGCTACTGATGAGACAATTGATCCAAAAGATCAGAGTGAGTATGAAGATTTTTTGCACACTTTAAATCCTGCAGGTCTACCTCCTTATAAATTATCTTTGAAGAAAAATTGCCCCATTATATTATTAAGAAATTTGAATCCCAGTGAAGGTTTATGCAATGGAACACGATTAATTTGTAATGACTTTAAAACCCATGTTATCAGTGCAACAATATCCAGCGGCGATTTTAAAAATACACATGTATTTATTCCGCGAATACCACTCATGACATCAGAAGATGAGAAATTACCTCTCCCTTTTAAACGAACGCAATTTCCAGTACGATTATGTTTTGCAATGACAATAAATAAAGCACAAGGTCAAACATTAGATTTTGTGGGTATCTATTTGCGCGAACCTGTCTTTTCTCACGGTCAATTGTATGTTGCTTTATCAAGAGCAAAAAGTTCTAATTGTGTGAAAGTATTAATTAGACCACCTACTGCTGACGACGACGATGATCACTCTACATATAATATAGTCTATGATGAAATTATTAAAAAGGCTTTTTCCTGACTTCTTGCTATAATTTCTTATGGTAAATCTAATTATAACTTAACTTTTTGTATTCTTCTATTTTATATTAAACTCATTTTATCTTTATTGTTAATGTATACTCTTTTACTAATATTAGCATATTGCAATTGCAGATTAATTCCAGCATGGGTGAAAGGTTAACTATCAATGCAATCACTCCCAAAACGGAAGAATGGACTTGTAAGATCCAAGTAGTTGACAAAGGTCGTCCCAAAGACAACAAAGAGAAAACCAAAAAATATCAACTCATGACATTACAAGATGAAGAGGTATTCTTTATTAAATATTAAATAAATTCATAATTCTCTCAAAAATAATCAAACTAAATCATTCGTTAGCTCATATATTCGAGCTTTCTAATATTTTAATTTTATTAGCACTAATGCCATTATTTTTGTCAATTTGTTTGAATATAATAATATTAAGTGTATCTTATTTTCTTACAGGAAAATCAAGTCGAAGCAATCATGTTCAATACTGATATAACACATTTTGAAGATCTATTTGATCTTTTCCATACTTACTTGGTGTCAGTTGCACAAGTGAAGGAGTCTTCTTATTTGTATGGAAATCCAATTAACAAATTCACTTGGACAATTGATAGAAGCACCATTGTCGAGCCAATTGAAAAGGTCACTCCTCCAGAGGATCCATTACCGCCACCAACGCGGCTAACTCTTACTGCATTTGACACATTTGAGTATCAAGCCAAAGAATCTGAATTTGGTATTTAAAGATTTAATTGTCTATGTTTGTGCAAATGAAATTCCTTTATTATACCTTTTAAATGGTGTTTTATTATTATTAAGACACAGTATGTGTCACGATATATTAACTTATTTGTTATTTTATTAATGCAAGATGTTCTTGCTATTGTGATTAACGGAGGCCCTTCAACACATGCTACAAATGGAAGAAGAATTCAAGAATTTATTATTATGGATAATCAGTAAGTATATATCTCCTGCTATTCTTATCCTCCTTTTTTTCCGCTGCTCCTTCTCTTCCTGCTCATCTTCGACCTCCTCACCTCTTTCGACTGCTTCTATTGGTTACTTCATACAACTATCAAAACTTCAGTATTTTAAACACCTGTAGCATTTTCATGAGGCTTTAATATTTTATTTGAGTATATTCTTTTCATGATGTGCAGGAAAAAACCAACAAAACTTACACTGTGGGAAGATTTCATTGATCTTTATGGGAATAAACTTTCGAAACAACTTAATGAATATCCAGTTATTCTTGCTAGAAAAATTGGCAAATCATTATCAGGTATATCGCACATATATTTTATCTTTTTCCTTTTCAAAATGAAATAATAAAATTAAACCTTCATATTTCAATGCATGCAGGAGGATCGTCAAACAAATTCAGTGGACTTTCAAGCAAATTTAGTACAACAATCCAATTCAATCCTCCATATCCCCAAGCTACTGAGTTGAAATCATGGTACTGTGCATTTATTTCTTTATGACTAATGCATGTAAAGAAATATGTTATTCATATAATGCATGAATGTGTACAAGAACAAATGTTTAGATCTTAACCTGCTTGTAGGGCCAAAATAATTGAACCAATGCTTAATGCATACACGGCGAAGAGTACATCTTCATCTGGCTCTGTTATGGTAGTCCCCTTTGAAGATGAAATCATAGCTATTTCCAATATTCAAGCGCAACCTCAGGTAAGAACAACAACAAGTTATGTTATTCTACAAATTTAATTTTTTTTGTTTTGGGTGATTTCAAAAAAAGAAATCTGTTTCATTCTTGAATTTTCTAGGGACAAGTGTTTTATGTCGAGGCTGAATTTTCTCTACCAAATGAGAACCAACGCTTTTGTGTGTTAGCTTGTTCTGAACTGTAAGCAATTGTTCACGAGATCTTTCTCCTGGAGAACAATTTACTGTACAAATTGTCAGCGGTCCACACATCTCATTCCAAGGTAAAAATGCTACTAAAATCTTCTCCGATGATCAAAGTTCACAAATTATTTTGTTATTTATTCATCTAACCAACCATTTGCTTTACATCAAAATAGATGTCAATTTGAAGTCACTGTTAGAGACAATAGCGGTTCTGCAACAGCTATTATTTCTGACAAACCTGCAGAAAAAATGTTATTCCTCAACTCAGAAGAAATTTATGACATCTGCCATATCAAGGTACATTTTACATACTATTGTTAGCTTCAAAAAGATACCGATAAGTATCATTGGCAAGATAACCCTTTTTTGATTTATAAATATCTGACTTGGTCCTCCCAGAAACAACTTTTACCCCTTGCAGATGTGCAAAAGCAATTGCGCGGAAAAATATTCAAAATTCAAATGAAAAAATTGTTTACAAGAAGTCAAGATGCAATGCAGAAGTTATCCATTTTATCTTACATGAACAAGGAAAATGAGATCCACCAACAGTTTACCCCAAACATGATGGATGTTTTCAAAGGGAGCAAACGTAAAATTGAATCTCTTGGCTTAGAGGGAGGAGAAGCTCAAGATACAACCAAGCGTAGCTTGGAAATGAAAACTCCTCATTTGAAAAAATAATTTTAAAGGTATTTGATCTTTTTAATTCAGTCATTACTTTATCTGCTAATATTATAAATTTTGAGATGTAACTAATACAATAGCTTTAAAAAGTAGCCCGATACATGTGTAGTTTCTACATACACATGTTATTATATCTTTTAGCATTGTTTAATTTTCTCTTGCAAAGTTATAGTAATTTTAATTGATGTGCAGCATATTTACTTAGTTTTATTTGCTTACTAATCTCAAATTAGAAGTGCATAAAGTAATAACTCTAAAATATTCCAATTATTAGTTTATGGATTGGTTCCTCGATTTTTAATTTTATAACTTTTTTACTAAATCCTTTGTTTTGTTCAAGGTCACAAAAACAATATCGATAAAAATAAAATTGCAACTAAGAATTATGAAAGAAAGAAGTTTGATTTCGTGTAACCATCGATCTTTATTTTCTAATATAAAATTATAGTGTTTAAAATAGTGCTAGAATATTACTAGAACTAAGGCACGAATATATATATATATATATATATATATATATATATATATATTCTTGAGGATTCATATATTTTATATACTAGGACATGAGCTCAGGTTTTGGATAAGGGGACTCTGCTCAGGCTCATTATCTACCTGTTGCTCTAAGTAAGGTTGAAGCATTGGTGACTTAAACTTTGAATTAGTGGTTGTGTGCTGAAATAGCTGGTAAAGAGGAGAAACAGTGGCCATGGACAGGGATTAGAAAGAGGTTTTAGGAAGTTATCAAGCTTAAGTTCAAAGCTAAACGGATAATGTTTTCTATCAGATAGTCACCACCACATTCACGGCCATCAATCTACATCAGAAAGACATTTATGTTAAGCTTATCTCACATCCAAATAGGAGCCCCACCTTACCCTCAAGGCTAAATGTAGTTAGTTGTTTCTCCTGGAATTTGTAAAATATGTTATGAAGTAGTAGTACCTTATATTAATGGAAACTTTGCAGAGACTTGTGAACACAAAAGAATTGAAATTTGTTGTGAATGTGAATGGGGTCAAATTCATCATCTTGCTGTAGCTTATTTTTTGACTTCATTTTCATTACTTAAAAAAGATAAAGCGACGTGAATTATTCAACCTTGACTTAATATATATATATACATATATATAAACTTAATATATATAAATGCATGGCATCTATCTTCATATACATTTTGTTTCACGTTCCTTTGGAAGATCAAATGGGTTCCTGTTCGGTTGTTGATTTGGAATGTTGTGGCAGGCTTATTTACAGCTATTTATTTACCATTGTTGAACATTTTTTTTGTTGCCTCTTCAAAATATTATACTACTATAGACGCCTTTGCCTTTGTTGTTGTTTTGCGTTGTAGTTGAAGCCACTTTTTGCTGCTATTTTTGGATGCGATAAAGGCTATCTTGTTACTATTTTGGGATGCGGTTGAACACATTTTGCTGCTGTTTTGAAATGTTGCTAAAGCCAATTTTGCTGTTGTGATATTAGGTAAGCTTACTTAATTACTATTTGTCTACGGTACTACCCTAGCTCTCGTATTACTAAATTAACTCATCTTTCAAGTACTATATATTTTTTTCAAGTGTTAGATTTACTATCGTGTCTCCATAAGAAAATAATAGCTTACTTTTTAATTTTAATCTTAAAATTGCATCATGCCATTTCATCTTTATAGATGCAAAGATTGACTTATTAGCAATGTAGTAAGCATTCTCCATCTATATTTATTGAACTTTGAATTCAAACCAGTTGGAAGATTTAAAATTATGCTTGATCTCTATCTTGGAAAAACTGATGTCCCATATTGGAAAAAAACCTTGTTCAAATGTAAATATCACGTGATCTAACATGATAGCTTCTTGTTTCCTAGGCGAGCAAACAGATTCAAAAGCTGCCTATACAAAAGAGCAGCAGTAATTGCTCATTGTCTTGTAAAGATAAATAAGATGATGAATTGGTTGAAAAGGTGAAAATAGGTGATCGTTTAGGCTGTAGCATTCCTGTTTCCCCTCACTCTCAGACTGCATAGCTGAAAGAATATTTTCAGCACATCAATATCTTTTCTTCTGCATCTGCTACAAATTAGACTTGGCCTCAGTTCTACCGACTATGACAGTGGATATGCCTGAATTCTCTAAAGTGCTTCCTGAGATATTCCCCCCCCCCCCAACCCCAAAAAAGAATTATACTCTTTCACATTTCTAAGTAAAAAGCTTAGAAAATTTTATTAATACCTGCGGCACCGGGGAACAGTGGATATGCCTGAATTCTCTAAAGTGCTTCCTGAGATATTCCTCTAACTTTGGAACATCTTGCCTTCTAAAGATGTCCCAGAGTGCACCACCTTCTAAATCCTCAAATACTTCACCTTCTCTAAACACTGGGGTACATTTGCACTCATCACTTTTACCATGATCAATCTTATTTCCTCCACTTGCTTAATAAGTGCTTGTCGTATTGATTGCACCATCTGTTACCACCTCAGCATTAGTATCTCCCTCTGGCTTGACACAGGAAGCAGATGCAACAATTGATTGATTGTCACTATGTGGTCCAATACTCAAGCTCTGATTTGGAAGTACATCAGTTTTTCCTTTATCTATTCTACTATGTCTCTCACCTAGGACTGAGTCACCCTCAATCAACTCAGATGATGCTTCATTTTCACATTCTTTCTCTTCCTCAGACATCTGAAGTTGAAAGTTGTCTTGCAGCTGACTCCTTTATGATGATTCGGTCAGCTTCTGGGAGGTCATTTGTGAGCTAGGAGAGCGATCGGAAGTGAATTTGGAAGTCCGGTGTAGTTTTAGGCTTGAATTGGCTAAAGTTAAATTTTGGCGATATCCGATCGATAGGTGAGATTTTGATCCGAGAGTCGGAATGGAATTCCGACAGTTGCAGTAGCTTCGTTAGGTGATTTTGGATGTGTCTGCAAAATTTCAGGTCATTCGGAGGTCGTTTGGTCGGGTTTTTGATCGAATGTCGGTTGCGGAAAGTTAAAGTTAAACTTAAGCTTGAATTTGTTGAAAACGGACGATTTTGATGTTAACGATAGAGTTTTGATGATTGGAATAAGTTCGAATAAGGTTATAGGGCGTGTTGGTGCTTCTGATTGAGGTCCCGGGGGCCTCGGGTGAGTTTCGGGGTGGTTTCGGACCATTTCTAGGCCATTTTTAACTGCTGGTTTATGTATGTAGCAATGTGCTACGCGATCGCGGACAATGGGACGCGTTCGCGGTGAGTAAAATGTGCGAAAGATATTAATTAATCGCGATCGCGTGAAATGCTCCGCGATCGCGAAGAAGGGCAATTTCTGTTGATTAATCCTACTTCGGAAGCTCATATCTTTTTATCTACAAGGTATTTTAAGATGATTCAAAAATAAAAGTTGTAGCTCATCGTATCTAGTTTTCAGGAAGCTAAACTAATCTTTAGTTGGACATCTGTGTAAAAAGTTATGGACGTTACACTATAGGGTGTCCGAGAAGAATCTCTAATACACATGTATAAATTGGGAAGCTTATATCTCGAAATGTATATGGATTCAAATGAAAGTTATAGCCCTATGTGTCTAGTTTACAGAATATTAAACCATTCATCATTCGGAGTTGTGTGGAAAATGTTATGACCATTATACTGAAGCATGTCCGGAGGAACCGGAATTTGTTCACCGCGATCGCGAAGCCTTTCCCACGATCGCGAAGGGTAAATTTTGGGCCAAATTTTGTTCTCCGCGATCGCAGAGCCATTCCCGCGATCACGATGAGTAATATGCCTGGGCAGAATGTTTTTAAAACATTCCAGTCGCGAAATCAACCCATTTTTCCACCATTTTTGGTCATTCTTGAGAGCTTTTGGATGGGAATTGAAGGGATTTCGACGGGGAATCGTTGGAGGTAAGTTTTATGAGTTAAATACATGATTTTATCAAATAATCTTCCATTAATTCTCTGAATTTGGGTAAGAAATCAAGAAAAGTAGGGCTTTGAGCAAAAATCTTAAAATGGGGATTTGAAGGACCATTTGTGGTCCGAATTGGGAGTTCTTGGTATGTACGGACTCGTGGAGAGACGAGGATTCCGAAAATGTGAGTTTCATAATTTTTCGAGAAGCGTACCAAAAGTCGGATTTTGACAATTTTGTGGGTTTTGGTGTAAACCGAGTTATTTCGATTGGGTTATGTCTAATTAGCCTATATTGATGTATTCTTATTGATTTTGAGCAGATTTGGCATCCGAGGAGATTGATTTTTGAGGCAAGAGCAAGGAGAGCTAGGACTTCTACCGGTTCGAGGTGAGTGGTGGTAGTAAATAATGTACTGAAAGTTTGAAACCCCGTACTAGCACTTTACAGTGCTATGTTGACGTGAGATGCGCGTCTTGTGATGAGCGTGGTGACATTGTGATTGGGCACTTGGACTTGGTCCTTCCCGACTTATAGAACACTGTGTATTATGACCGTTAACGAGATTATAACTGTGAAATTGGGCTAATAGCCATGTTTGGGGCCTTGTGCCGTTCTGTAGAGCATTAGGGGACCTGTAGAGCTAGGTGACCCTTATATCGTATTGAAAACTTACATTCAGCTGTAAAACTAGATGAATAGCATACTAAGAGCCAGTGCTAGATGTGTACCTTGGGAGATAGATTACTTAGGGTGGAAATTCATTCACTTAGCTAAGTAAGCCTGAAAGGGCAATCCTATACTAATTGGGACAGGGTCGAGGACCCATTATGAGGTATCATATATATACCTATATTGGATCGGGCTGCACACCGCAGCAGTATATATATTGGATCGGACTGTATGCTACAGTAATATACATGTGGATCGGACTGCACGCCGCAGTATTATTGCGCTTGGGCTGTAGGAGCTCCTTCGGAGTCTGAGTCTACACACATTCTCAGTGAGCGCTGGAGTATATTATGGGATCGGGTTGCACGCCGCAGCACTATAGTTATATATGCTGCACGCCACAGCAGTATATATATTGGATCGGGCTGCACGCCGCAGCAGTATATATATTGGGTCGGGCTGCACACCGCAGCAGTATATATAATATTGGATCGGGCTGCACGCCGCAGCAGTATATTTATGTATATGTATATATATATTGGATCGGACTGCACGCCGAGGTAATATATGTGTGGATCGGACTGCACGCCGCAGTATCATAGCGCTAGGTCCTAGGGAGCCCTTCCGAAATCTGTATACACCCCCAGTGAAGCGTCGTCGATGTTAAATGGAGCGGGCTGCGCGCCACATTGATATATGTATTGGAGCGGGCTGCACGCCGCAGCATTATACTTATTCATATCCTTATACATACTTAAATACTTACACATTATAGACATATGTATATATTTTCATACATTGAGATGGTTGTACACCGTAGTGGTACGAGTGAGGATTTGGTAAGTGTGGAACCTTGTTGAGATAGATGTGGACTGGAGATCAGAGTAGCGATGACTTACCTGTGGGGGTTTACCTTAGAACTGTTTAGTGATAATACAAGAGTTCTTATTTTCAGTTATTATTTATTATTATTACTCACTGAGTTGAAATATACTCACGCCACTCCCCCGCACTTTTTGTGCAGATATACAGGTTCAGGAGGGCAGTTGAGCTATCGCAACTGCTTTATTATCCCCATTCTGTGGAGACTTCGAGGTAGCCGCCGACGTCCGCAGTACCCAACCTCTTCCTTTTTATCATTTTGTTGTCTCCATTCTGCTATGACTTGATTGTGTAGTAGATCTCAATTGTAGAGGCTCAGACTCGTGACACCACGATTTGGTTGGGACCGTATTTTGTATGTTTCTACTATTACATTTATCATTTTGATATGAACACTTGCCGTTTAAGTTTAACTTGATTAACTGGAATTAATAATTGGCTGGTTAAGAGATAATATGGTCGGGCTTGCCTAGCATTGTGTTGGGCGCCATCACGACCAGGGTTTGGGTCGTGACAAGTTGGTATCAGAGCCTAGGTTAACAGGTCTCGCGAGTCATGATCCGGTTTAGTAGAGTCTCGTGGATCGGTACGGGGACGCCTGTACTTATCCTCGGGAGGCTGCAAACCTTTTAGGAAAGTTTACAAATTCTTGGAATTCTTATCGTGCGTGTTTGATTCAGCTTGAGATGTAATTCTTGAAATTCCTCCTACACGTTGATGTGCGCACTCGAGTGCTTAGTGATAAATTTGCCTTGATGGCTTATTATTCCCCAATCGAGGGATGAGATATAATCTCTATGAGTTCATGTTGGGCTAGTCTGGAGGACTTGAGGCCGGATCCTTGTCTATGGCTTAAGCACCAAGGTGCTAATTTCGCGAGCCGGTATTATGAAATTCATGCGATCGGTATTGATCTTAATTGTGAGAATGGCAGTTTGATAATGGGAGAGCTGTAAGGTATTCAGTTCTTGTTGTGATTTGATATGTAGCCCTAGTTATGGGCGTGAGAAATATGTTCAATGCCTCTTAGCGGAAATATAAAGTGCACTACGTGTGGTAGTATGAGTTCAGACACAGGAAGACCAAATTGGTTGTGCTAGGTGTATCATGGTGAAAGGTATATGTGTTATGATTTGAGCAGGTGCAGCGCATGTTCATGTACTAATGCTGATGATATAATTGTGTAGTATTGAGATTTATGTTGTTGATATGCATTGTGATGTCTTGTCGAGTTGCGGATGTATTGTTAGGATAATTTTGGTGATTCGCTGGCAGGTGGATAGGCCAAATTACAAAGGAAACTCTGTCGAAATTTCTGGAAAATTTGGGGCTTAGAAAATAATTTTGTCACCTGGAGAATAGGCTTAAATGGTGTGTGTATAAATGCAAGAGTTGCAAAAGAGTTAAGATGTGTGATGATTCGAATCTCCGCCGAAGCTTGTAAATGACTTGAGTTTAATCTAACTAGAACATTGTGGCATCATTTGAGTAAGAATGCTATGAGTGGCTGAAAGTGCTTGGGTGTATGGCTCCGAGCCAAGTTGGGGAGGTTGTTATTGATTAACTAATTGCACTGTGGTGTGCTATGTTGGTCCTGTCTCTGGGTATGTTGGGAAATTTTGATAAAGGTTATGGTGCTTCGTAGATGTGAAGAAATACTAGGATGTTTTGAACTTATGTTGGTAAAGAATGTTCGGTGTATAGAAAAGAAAGATAGCTAATTGTATCTGAATGTAATCATGTTCTGCGGTGTCAGAGTTCTAGTAAGGCGAGTGGTTCTGTTCAATAAGGCAGTTGAATTATACCCTGTTGAGGGTGAATGACGCCCGAGAAGAGCCTTGCGGTGTTCAAGATCTACGCTTGCAACAGTCAGGTGCCTTAAGACTATGTACGTGGCTAAAGACCGTGGTTTCGTTAGAAGAAATCGAGACTTTTGTTATGTTATGTGGATGATGAGATTCTATGTATCTATATTGGAGAGTAATGATAACGAATTCAAAATTGCAGGAAGTTCTTCAAGGTAAAGTGTTGTAGATTGTGGTACCTCGGGGAAACATCTGAGGGAGTATTCAGCGGCCTGTGAGTCTTAGACGGTGTGGTCTTATGTACGAGTCTCATGTGGTAACATGAGTTGATGTATTATGGTGCTACAGTAAAGGCTAATATTAAATTAAAGATGAATCATAAAGGAAACTAGGTAAATGGAACAACTTGTTAGTAAATTGGAACAGTATGAAAAGGGCACGAGTAACTCCCGGTGTGTGTTCGAGGTAATGAGCCTTGCAGTTATGGTGCAACAAAGCTCTTGATGAGCTGGCAGTTGCGTAGCTCGATGTGGGTAAAAGGACTCAGTCTTGGCAGTTAAGCTTATGCAATGAATGGGGGGAAAGAGTTGTGATGTGTTTTATCATGGTTTGAAAATGAGTATATTCCTATCGGTGTGCGAAGCATGGAATGGGCAATGAGTTTTCTCTATATGGGATCATGAAAGTTCTTGACTAGTTGAGTGCGCCGATGTTTGCGGCGTAGGAAAGGAATATGAATTTCCATGTTATCTTAGTGTGGTATGGTATATGCGATGTGTTATGGAAAGTTGATAATGACATATTCAAGGCTTTGAGATTTGTTCATAATATATGGGAAGTCATTAAAATTATTGAGCAGCGCGGGCAGCTGCAGGTGATTTAAAAGTCGATCTTTCTGGTGATTATAGAAAATGGTACTGCTATTCTAGTGATTTGACAGGGTATATGGTCCAAAAGAACAAGGTAATGTAAACTGATAATATCTAGTGGTATTGTGGTATCCTCTTGTTGGATTGACGGTGATGATTGAGTTGTTGATGGCATAGGGAAATATTTGAATGGCTTTCGTGGTATGAATGGATGCTTGATGTGTGTTATGTATTCGCAAGGTGGAGTGTGGAATCAGGCATAGCGATTCATGTGTTATATATGTGTTGGAGACTAGAAGTTCTCTTAATCCGCCTACGCAGTGGTGGTATGTCGTGTGTATCGACACCGTTTAGCGAATATTGGAAATTGGAAGCCCTAGTGGCTCCCTCGTTACTTGATATGACGAATTTGAATAATGATATACGATTGCGGACTGGTTGTCATAAGTCAGGTTGTCTAGACTAATGTGATATGGACTATGTCAGAAAAATGTCACAAACCATGTGGCAGAGTGCATCCGATCATGCTCCAGCAGGGTAGATGTACCCGAGGGCCAGAGGATGGTTGGTAGGTATTGCTTTGTCAGTTGGGCCTTCGTGATGGATGTTAGTGTAGAGGTATCTACCATTGATTCGGTTTCGGTATTGAGGAACTTTGTCGGATGTGTTTCATGTGGCCGAGCTTGAGGCTATACATATGTTTGTTGCAGTGAGCAACTTGACTCGATGTGCATTCCCTTTTTCTAGATTATACTTCCTAGCTTCTAAGGAATAGTCTGTATTGGGTATCGCTCGGGGAATAGCACATCGGTTGTGTCCTTTCAGGATTTGATAGCGTACATCAATTGTATCACAACAGGTGTAATTGATTGCTTGGGTTCAGACCTAGATCGGTGCATGGATGACCGTTCTGAGCATGGTGACTTGAGGTGCTTCGCGAGTAATAGTGTTTGGATAGAATCATGAGTCATGGCAAGGCCACGTGATGTTATGACCTTTCGAGAAGGAGTCATGTACTCTATTCCTATGATGTGAGACGGGATCTCAGTTTTATGATATGATGGTACAGAGGAATTGAATTACAGCTCTTTTGTTTGAGTCAATTGTTATGATTTGACTATGTTCAGACGTTTCCTATTGGAGCTTGTGTTGTGCTTGTCGCGGCTTAGGCCGGTGTTGAGGCGTCATATCACCAGTGTGGTGTATTATAACCTAAATGATCATTTGAGTCATTAATGAGTGCGAGCATGTATGATTTCAGTTGGTTAGAATGGTAATATCGAGATTTGGCTTCGAATTCTGTTGTAGTATCAATTAAAAGGAAATGGATTCATGAATGGTTGACCTGAGAGATGAGTTCTATATATCGCGTGTGCGGTTGCCGTGGGCAGGATATGAAGGTGTTGGAATAAGACTCTATCTAATGAGAAAGGTTCTTTCTGCTAGTATTTGGTTATTGTGGCCAGTTGTTGTGATTAGAGACTATCGTCTCGAGTGATTGGGTTGTTTGATACATCATGTGATCTCACCCGGAGTGGCGAGTTTGGCTATTACAGTTGGATCGTGTGTACTCTGAGTATAGATGTGGGATTCAGATTTGGTATATGATTTCGGAAAGTGCAATGTGGTTTATGGTTTAGATAGACTGTGGAAATTCAGCTATACTATGTTATCGGACTTATGAAAGATAGGGTGAAGTGGTATCACCTCGAGTATATGCTTGGTGAGGTCATTCAGCTATTGTGTTGAATCTAGTACAACTCTGGGTCCGCTCGAGGACGAGCGTTTGCTTAAGTTGGGGAGAATGTGATGACCCGGCCCGTCATCATGTGAGTTATCACCTCGTTACCCCCGTTATATGCTTGTTAATGTTGCAATATGTATGTCGGGTAAGTTTGAGTCAATCCGGGTTGAGTTTGGTTGAAATTGAGACAAATAGTCTCTTAGAAGAAGGAATAGTTGGGAAAAGTCAACTGGACATTGACTTGTGAGTTAGAGAGCTCGAAATCGAATTCTGATGATTCGGTTAGCTCCGGGAGGTCATTTATGAGCTAGGAGAGCGATCGGAAGTGAATTTGGAAGTCCGGTGTAGTTTTAGGCTTGAATTGGCTAAAGTTAAATTTTGGCGATATCCGATCGATAGGTGAGATTTTGATCCGGGAGTCGGAATGGAATTCCGACAGTTGCAGTAGCTTCGTTAGGTGATTTTGGATGTGTCTGCAAAATTTCAGGTCATTCGGAGGTCGTTTGGTCGGGTTTTTGATCGAATGTCGTTTGCAGAAGTTTGAATGGAAACTTAAGCTTGAATTTATTGAAAACGGACGATTTTGATGTTAACGATAGAGTTTTGATGATTGGAACAAGTTCGAATAAGGTTATAGGACGTGTTGGTGCTTTTGGTTGAGGTCCCGGGGGCCTCGGGTGAGTTTCGGAGTGGTTTCGGACCATTTCTAGGCCATTTTTAACTGCTGGTTTATGTCTGTAGCAGTGTTCTACGCGATCGCGGACAATGGGATGCGATCGCGGTGAGTAAAATCGCGATCGCGTGAAATGCTCCGCGATCGCGAAGAAGGAAAACTTCTATGCATTGATCCTACTTCGGAAGCTCATATCTTTTTATCTACAAGGAATTTTAAGGTGATTCAAAAAGAAAAGTTGTAGCGCATTGTGTCTAGTTTTCAGAAAGATAAAGCAATAGTGATTTGGACATCTATGTAAATAGTTATGGACGTTACACTATAGGGTGTCCGAGAAGGATCTCTAATACACATGTATAAATTGGGAAGCTTATATCTCGAAATGTATACGGATTCAGGAAATGAGCATCAAATGAAAGTTATAGCCCTACGTGTCTAGTTTCCATAACATCAAACCATTCATCATTTGGAGGTGTGTACAAAACGTTATTACCATTATACTGAAGCCTGTCCGGAGGAACCGGAATTTGTTCACCGCAATCGCGAAGTATTTTACCATTTCTATGTGTCCTTATTTAAAGCCAGTTATTATTAAAGTTAAATTGAATTATATGATTCTTTTATTATCAAAACGTTTAAAATTAAGTATTCGAATTTCCACCATTTTTTGTCATATTCGCACGACTTTAAAGATACTAGAAAATAGGCACACAGAAGCTAAAGTAAAATGCTAATTAATCTTCTATTTCTTTCATCAACTATAGTTTTATTAATTCTCTGAATTTGGGTAAGAAATCAAGAAAATTAGGGCTTTGAACAAAAATCTTAAAATGGGGATTTGAAGGACCATTTTTTGTCCGAATTGGGAGTTCTTGGTATGTACGGACTCGTGGAGAGACGAGGATTCCGAAAATATGAGTTTCATAATTTTTCGAGATGTGGGCCCGGGGCTCGGGTTTTGCCAATTTCGTGATTTCTGATATTTTTCGAGTTCTTTCGATTGGGTTATGTCTAATTAGCCTATATTGATGTATTCTTATTGATTTTGAGCAGATTTGGCATCCGAGGAGATTGATTTTCGAGGCAAGCGCAAGGAGAGCTAGGACTTCTACCGGTTCGAGGTGAGTGGTGATAGTAAATAATGTACTGAGGGTTTGAAACCCCGTACTAGCACTTCACAGTGCTATGTTGAGATGAGACACGCGTCTTGTGACGGGCGTGGTGACATTGTGATTGGGGAATTGGACTTGGTCATTCCCGGCCAATAGTATATTGTGTATTATGACTGATAATGAGATTATAACTGTGTAATTGGGCTAATAGCCATGTTTGGGGCCTTATGCCGATCTGTAGAGCATTAGGGGACCTGTAGAGCTAGGTGACCCTTATATCGTGTTGGAAACTTACACTCAGCTGTAGAACTAGCTGGATAGCACATTAAGAGCCAGTACTAGATGTGTACTGTGAGAGATAGACTACTTAGGGTGGAAATCCCCTGATTTAGCTGAGTGGGCCTGGAAGGCCAATCCTATACTAATTGGGACAGGGTCGAGAACCCGTTATGAGGTATTATATATATATATATATATATACCCATGTTGGATCGGGCTGCACGCCGCAACAGTATATATATATTGGATCGGGTTGCACACCGCAGCAGTATACATATGCATTGGATCGGACTGCACGCCGCAGTGATGTATATGTTGATCGGAATTCACGCTGCAATAATGTATACAAGTGGGACGGACTGCACGCCGCAGTATTATTGCGCTTGGGCTGTAGGAGCCCCTTCGAAGTCTGAGTATACACACATTCTCAGTGAGCGCCGGAGTATATTATGGGATCAGGCTGCACGCCGCAGCAGTATAGTTATATGTGTATATATATATATGGGATCGGACTGCACGCCACAGTAATATATGTGTGGATGGGGCTGCACGCCGCAATGTCATAGCGCTTGGGCCTAGGGAGCCTCTCCGAAGTCTGTATACACCCCCAATGAGCGCCGTCGACGTTAAATGGAGCGGGCTGCGCGCTGTATATATGTATTGGAGCGGGCTGCACGCCGCAGCATTATACTTATTCATATCCTTATACATACTTAAATACTTACACATTATAGACATATGTATATATTTTCATACATTGAGATGGCTGTACACCGTAGTGGTACGAGTGAGGATTTGGTCAGTGTGGGATCTTGTTGAGATAGAGTACTCACTGTAGTAATGACTTACCTATGGGGGGTTTGCCTTAGAACTGTTTAGTGATAGTACGGGAGTTCTTATTTTCAGTTATTGTTTATTATTATTACTCACTGAATTGAAATATATTCACCCCACTCCCCTGCACTTTTTGTGCAGATATACAGGTTCAGGAGGGTAGTTGAGCTATCATAACTGCTTGTATTATCGCCATTCCGTGGATACTTCGAGGTAGCTGCCGACGTCCGCAGTACCTGACCTCTTCCTCTTTATAATTTTGTTGTCTCCATTCTGCTTAGACTTGATTGTGTAGTAGATCTCATTTGTAGAGGCTCAGACTCGTGACACCACGATTTGGTTGGGACCGTATTTTGTATGTTTCTACTATTATGTTTATCATTTTGATATGAACACTTGTTGTTTAAGTTTAACTTGATTAACTGGAATTAATAAATGGCTGGTTAAGAGATAATATGGTCGGGCTTGCCTAGCATTGTGTTGGAAGCAGATGCAACAATTGATTGATTGTCACTATGTGGTCCAATACTCAAGCTCTGATTTGGAAGTACATCAGTTTTTCCTTTATCTATTCTACTATGTCTCTCACCTAGGACTGAGTCACCCTCAATCAACTCAGATGATGCTTCATTTTCACATTCTTTCTCTTCCTCAGACATCTGAAGTTGAAAGTTGTCTTGCAGCTGACTCCTTTATTTTTTGATTTTTTTGGCTTTTTTGGTATTGTCAATATTGTTGTCGTCTTTAACTTTTGGTGATTAAAATTTTCAGCTCATTACATGAAATTTCTTTTTCAAATAGGCACAATTACAACTATATGTGCAAAGATGGACAACATTTAAAAAGGTATGTAATTCACAGCTAAAATGTGCAAACATCTATTACACTTCTGTATATTTGAATAGATAGTTGTTACTGAAGCAGTTTTGTTAAGGATATGAGGAAAGCTTAATAACACATATTGCCATTTTCACTTCTTTAAAAATGAGAGAGAAGCTTAATAACACATACTACGATTATCCTATATTTACATACATGTTATTATTACCAATCATAGGTACATATTACTCCACTAACATGGAAATTGAAATCCAGGATGATGCAGAGAGAACATATAGAATATTGTAAAAATAATTTTCATGGTTGTTGTAATTGAACATTTGTAATTGAAACAATGTTGAAAATAAGATATTGAAGAGCAATTGTGCTTGAAAGCTGAAGTTTGTTGCATTTATATATTGTCTTCCATGTGTTTACATATGATAGAGAGACTTTAACATTTCCAGCCCATAGGGATTTTGAGAATGATATTTTTGTATATGAGAAACAACATTTTTGTGTTGAATTGTTACGTTCCATTTGTACTGAAAGAAGCCAATGTCATTACAGCTGAGAAAAAATTTATCAAGTTACATACTTTAGGTGTTATTGTTATGCTATATGGGTACTAAAACACAATTTTTTTCCTATGATTTTGCAGATGTCAATGCAAACACTTTTGTTGCACCGTAAAGGAGAAGAGCAATTATAGTATGGAGAAAAAATCACCTTTTATGAAAATATAGGTTGTACTTTCATGGATGTAAAAATTATGCCACTTTCGTAGTAAAATGGATCTCAATTTGTCAGATATGTAAATGGGTATATGTATTTATGTGTATTCTCATGGATATGAATATTGTGTTACTTTCCAACGATACCTTAATTTCCTGTCTCTTTTTGCAATTACATATTAACATAAAATTAATTACAAATAGTGCTTCCAAATTTTACAATGTTGGGCCCGTGCTATGCACGGGCAATACTTATCTAGTTACCATAAGAAACGTAATCAAATTATGTCAATCCCCAAAAAAATATTTAATACAGGTCTTGTAGCTCAGTGGGTAGAGCGCCTATTTCCTAAGCAGATGGTCGCAAGTTCGACCCCTACCTAGCGCAATGGAGAATTTTTTTTTTTGCAATGTATAAATATTGTATCCTAAGTTCGATAGTGTATCATTGGTGTACATTGAGCCTATCTCAACTGCGCTTGTGTATCTAAAGTGTATATATTTGTGTATCCCAAATATAACTTGTATCGTGAATGTATAATCTGTCTAAAAATATATAACAATTGTGTATAATGTGTATTTTCTAATATTTTGGAGTGTATCATGTATTTTTGTGTAGTGACAGTCGTTTTGTATATATTTTGTATAGTAACATCTATTTTGTATATTTTTTGTATAGTGACAATCTATTTTATATATTTTTTGTATAGTTACATCTATTTTGTATATATTTTGTATAGTTACATCTATTTTATATATTTGCTGTATAGTGACAATCTATTTTGTATAATACTAATTATATTGTAGATATTTCAACTTTATGTATACCTAGAGGAGTTTCTCTTTCAAACGAACCATTTGAAATATTTAAGAGTCTTTCAGATTATCTCTAGAATTTCTATTGGGGGACTCAATATTCAAACTATATTTTTTTTTGTGGCTAAAGCAAAATATATGTATTGTTTTTTCTCTTTAAAGTCCAACCAAATTGGAAAATAGGACCACAGGTCCTTAATAATGTATGTAACCGTTTGGATGGTGTGATTTGATCCTTTAAATATTCTGGTTAACTTATAATGTTTGCACATTTATTCACATACCTAACGAAAATTGAACCTTTTCTTTTTATGTGGGAATTTTCGGATTTATCTCAATTAGAACAACACAGTGGAAAAGTTGGTTTCAAGAAAAATTACAATCCTGTTTTAAATATACTTCGAATTCAATAATATACAAAACATGTCATTTGAATTTCTAAAAGTTTAAAATATATGAATAAGAAATTTATCCTAAATGTCTCTGTCCAAACCACCCTTAAAACGCAAACAATGTTTACTGTTTAGTACCAACTAATACTAACAATCAAAGCGTCAGTGAAACGATCGATATGGACCCCTTATATTGAACAGTTAATTCATGTAATTATTTTTGGGCTATAAAATGTATGTTGTAGTTTTTGGGCTACCGGACAAAATATGTTTGGGCTTATGGGGGCTACAAATGAAGTTTGCTCAAGAAAAAACACTGTAGCAGCGATCTTCTATATATATATATATATATATATATATATGGTGAGTGCAATAGTATAGAGAGAAGATTACATTTTATGAATACTTTGGTAAATATAGAGGTGAGAAACAATTTAAGTTGGCAAAAGAAACAATTTAGGTGGGGCTGGGCATCTGGTCCACGTGTGGAGTGCAAAGTGAGACAGCAAAAGCTAGTGTATGAAAAAGTGTGTAGTGATGGATGATGACATAATTATAGGGCAATTTAGTCAAGTCTTTTACAAATTTAATGGTGGCCTACAGTAATATTCTATTTTAACCAATCATTTTGTTCCATTTTAATTGAGGTTACGATTTTACCCTTTGAATTCCAAGCAGACATGTTGACCTGTTGTCATTAGAATTCCAAATATTTTTATGTAGTTTTCAACTTTTAATTCACATCCAGTGCACTCAAACTAAATTATAGTCCGGAACCCAATTATTAGTTTTTGGATTCAAACTACTTATAAAAAGTTATATATATCGTCAAAATACAAGATGTTATATTTTAATGGTAATTTTTACTGTTAAGATATAGCATCTTGTATTTGAACGTTGTATAGCCTGAATTGCACTGATATATATATATATATATATATATATATATAATATATCGCGCTTAAAATTTATATAACGTACAGCAAAAAATGTTATAACCGAGGAAGTTGATAAGAAAGTGTAAAATGAACAAATTGCTCTTTTCCCCTTTTTTGCCACCTATTATGATTACTTGCTGACACGGCATGTGTCTGAATTTTCTTTTTGGGAATTTGTGAATATTCTCAAATTTTATGTTTGTGCAAAATTACTATAAAGTGGTTGTTAGTTTGATTAAGATTTGTGTACTCATACATTATCTTCCGCTCTGTAAAATAAATATATATCACATATTTTACATCAACCAAATATTGTAATTTGTAAATGATCCCAGACAATTATTTTCTAAAAGGTAGACAGATCTTTGTGTAAAATATTTTTTATGAAAGATGTTTTTATCCATACCAAGAAATTGAATCTTATTCACAAAGAGCTTTGCTCGTGAAATCCAACATTACTGCAAAAAATTGAAGAGAAAGCATATATAGATATTATATCACGATCCTCGTTCACCTTCCATGAACATATCGTGATGGCACTTAGTTCCTACAACTAGGTAAGCTTAACAGTGCAAACAATTTAACATAATTTGCGAAAACAACTAATTATGACTGAATAACTTAAATATGTATATAATTGCCACTCAGCATACACAACTCATAATAAGTGCGAAAGTCAAAATCTCAACCCAAAACCCAGACAACTCGTAATAAGTGCGAAAGCAAAAATCTCAACCCAAACACTGAAAACTCATTGGAACCACAGGCTAACAAAAACATAGTAAGCTGCTCTAACTCCAGAATATCTAAACAACCGAGAGAAAAGCACTAAACTAAATACTAAAGCTGGAACAGAATAGAGACTCCTGATTTGCGGACGCGGAAGATATAGCTTGAAGTCTCCATGTATCTCCTCGCCTCAAGGATAGTGGGCCTGAGTAGAGGTACCTGGATAATCTGCACATGAAAAACATGCGTAGTAAGGGCATGAGTACACTACAGCGGGACTCAGTAAGTGTCAAGACTAACCTCGGTTGGGTAGTGACGAGGAAGTTCAGGGTCCTATTGAGACAAAAATATAATAATAATTAACAATATGAAAATCTGACAGAAATATAAATACAACAATGAGATAGGACAGGTCAACGAGGCAATAACAACTACACAAGAACAGAGTCAACACACAGTAAATACAACTTAAACCAATGATAACAATAAATGGTCTCCCAGGATACCATCCTGTAGCCCTTTTCTCAACTATCCAATGGGTCTTCCGGGATACCGTCCCGTAGTCCGTCATATGTGTATATCCGAAGGATCTCCCGGGATACCGTCCCATAGTCCAACTATCAATGTGCAGGGGGATCCATCAAGAATCTAACCCGCAGTCCCAAAGTAAAAGTACAGGGGATCTTCCGGGAATCGAACCTGTAGTCCAAAAGTAAACAAACAAGGGGAGCTACCAGAATCCCACATCCGTAGTCCCAATATAAATGTGCAATCACAACCAGAAGGTACACAAAAATAAAGTACAAAAGCCAAACAACAAGTAATACTAGCCTAGCATGCTTCACATAGTACAGTTAAGGCATTTTAGGTAATTAGGCAAATTAAATCAACAAAACATACTTTCCCAGTCTAGCATAAGTCGTAACTTCAAATAGAACAAGGCAAATAAGGATAAGAACTAAGTTTTTCATAGTTATAGCAAAAATCAGGTTTTCATCAATTGGCTCAAGTACGCGCTTGTCACCTCACGTACATGGCACTTAATTATCAAGTAAAGTCTTAAGGGGAAAGGTCCCCCACACAAGGTTAGACAAGCCACTTACCTCGAACCGACTCAAAATAAATTAGGAACCATGCCTTTGCCACGAGTATTCAACTCCAAATTGCCCAAATTTATTCAATTCAATTACACATTATAAATAATATCGGAAACAAGTAATTTTACTATTAAATTCAAAGCTACAACATAAAATTAGGTAAATGACCAAAACACCCCTCAGAATAATGTCTCAAAACGGTTAACTTTCACATTTTCAGAACCCTCGTACTCACATGAATCTAACAATATAAAATTCTCTCATATCGGAGGTCAAATGCTCACTCAAAACTAATAGTTTGGTTGAAGATGTTTTTCCCCATTCTGATTCCAAATTCGAAATTAGATGATGGATTAAGCTATATATTGGTGGAATACAACCAAAAGGGATTAAGGAAACGTTACCCAATGATCTTCTCTTCAAAACCCACTCAAAATCGCCCTCTCCCGAGCTCTCAATTGATTTTTTCAACTTTTAAAACACAACCCTCGAAAATTCCTTTCTGAATAGCGAATAAACAAACCACTTCTGCGGTCAACAAACCACTTCTGCGGTCCCGCTTATGCGGAACTCTTGCCGCTTCTGCGGTTTCCTTTGAAATCCCAGCTTCCTCTTATGCAGTTCCCATTTCGCAGAAGCGGATCCGCTTCTATGGAATTCCTACCGCTTCTGCGAGTTCCTGGAGGATGACCAAAAGTCGCTTCTGCAAAGCCAAGGCCGCTTCTGCGGCTCCGCGGTTCCCAAGCCGCAGAAGCGAAAATACCAGATGGTAGAAACCTTCAACTACTGCACACTTTTCCAATACTAACAATTGCCCGTTGAGCATCCGAAAACACACCCGAGGCCCCTGAAACCTCAACCAAAGCACCAATAACACCTAATACCTCATTCAAACTTGTATCAATCTTTGAAACACCTAAACAACGTCCAGAAACTCGAATTAATCAATGATTTAAGCCTAAGAACTTCAAATTTCATCAAAACACGCTTTCGATAAAAAATCTAACTAAAACACTGTGAGCACGTAATTTTTGCCTCATATGAATTACTCCCATAAATTCAAAACAAATAATTTTTTTCATTGGTTTGCAATTCCGTGGATTTTTATGGCATTTTCTGTTTTTTTGTGAATATTGTCTGTGCATGTTTATTTCATTCAAATAATAAAAACTATAAAAAATGTTTTCAATTATTTTAGATAATTGGGTTTTACTATCAACTTTTAATTTTTCTTACTTCTTGAATATGGGAAGTCAACCTAGAGTCGACTATTGACTTAGAGTGCTCGAAATCGGATTCTGATGATTCAACTAGTTTCGGGGGATCATTTATGACTTAGGAGAGCAATCAGAATCGAATTCGGAGGTCCGGTGTAGTTTTAGGCTTGAATTGGTTAAGGTTGAATTTTGGCGAAAACCGGACGGTAGGTGAGATTTTGATCTGGGGGTCGGAATGGAATTCCGACAATTTCAGTAGATTCATTATGTGGTTTTGGGTATGTCTGCAAATATTTAGGTCATTCGGTCGTCATTTGATCGGGTTTTGGATTGAATGTTGGTTTCGGAAGTTTTGAAGAAACTTAGGCTTGAATCCGTGTGAAAATGGTGATTTTGATGTTTAGGATGGTGTTTTTGTGATTGGAACAAGTCCGTATCATATTTTAGAGTATGTTGGTGGTTTTTGTTGGGGTCCCGGGGACCTCGGGATGATTTCGGACCATCAACCGGGCATTTTAAACTTGGCAAAATCTACAGAAAATTGCAGGTTACTGTGCAGGCATTTAAGCCTTCGCGTGACATGGGTCGTGTTCATGAAGGCCAGGCGAGTCAAAGCATCACGATCGCGAGACTGGGTATCGCATTTGCATAGGCCAGGATTCTTGAGCTTCGCGATCGCGTTCAGGGGGTCGCGGTCACGTAGGTGCGTGAGGGTGTGCATCGCTTTCACGTGAAGGGTGTCGCGAATGCGTAGAAGGAAAATCAGGTGGCCGGGAACTTGTTCATCGCGAACGCGTTGGAGAGGTCGCATTCGCGAAGGTTAAGCTGGAGCTAGGCATCGCGAATGCGTGGGAGGTCACGCGAACGTGTAGGTATATAGGTCTGTCAGTGATATTAAATTTACGGAACAGTGTAGTCGCGGGTTCATTCACCCAAAACACAATTTTGAACCCTAGAGAGGAGAAATCACGAGGAAAACACTGGGAAATCATCGGGTATTCATCGGAGGTAAGATTCTTGACTCAAAAACATAATTCTATGGTAGAATTAACATCAATCTTCATGAATTTGGGTAGAAATTGTGAAGAATTGTGGCCTAGGTATTGAAAACGGGATTTTGAGTTTTGAGAGGCCATTCGAACTCCTATTTTGATAAATTTTATATGCACAGACTCGTGGCGAGACGAGGATCGCATTGGTATAATTTTCTGAATTTTTCGGACAGCGGGCCCAGGGTCGGGTTTTTACCAACTTTGCGTATTTATGCGTTCTTCATGTAAATTGAAATGGGTTATGTTTGCTTGACCCGTAAATGATATAATTATTGTGGTTTGAATAGATTCTACACACGAGGCAGCGAATTCTAAAGGAAAGGGCATTGCGGACGAGTCTACGACCAGCTAGAGGTGAGTAGTTTGTGTATTTGGTAGCATGAGGGTTCGAAACCGCGGCTTAGCACATTGTGACGCTAGTAGGGCGTGGCTCGCACCCCGTGGCACGTGTGGGATTGATCGTGACTGGGGATTGAGACTTGGTCCATCCCGGATATAAATAATATGCTTTTAGTGATGGAAATACACCGTGTTGACATATTTGTGGGCTGTAAGCCTTGTTTGGGGCCTTGTGCCGACCTGTAGAATCCCTAGGGGATAATATTTATGTGATAGATGTACTTGCTTATTCACTGATCTGAGTCTCAGAATTGAAATCACACCATTGTTATGCTAAGTCACCGATTTTTGCAAATTAAATAAAAGTTAAAGTATTTTTCATAAATTATGAACTGGAAACTGGAATTAAGAAAAATGAATTTTTTTTGTGACTTATCTGATTAATGTGGAGTGAGGATGGATCGGGCTGCACGCCGCAGCGGTTATGAGTATGGATCAGGCTGCACGCCACAGCAACTGATATGAATATATTGCGCTTGGGCTGAAGCAGCCCCTCCGAAGTCTATACATACCCCCAGTGAGCGTCGTCAACGTTAAATGGATCGGGCTAGACGCTGTAGCGGTCATGTGCATTGCATTGTTATTTACTTGTGCTATCTGTGGTTTGTTGTTGTTGTTGTTGTTAGTTCATAGTAAAGTGTCGGACTGTTAGATGTAGCTTTACTTTCTGGCATTTCGTGAATTTCTTACCTTCAGACATTTTATATACTTTTTACTCACTGAGTACTTAGTACTCACCCCTACTCCCCGCACCTTTGTGTGCGGATTCATGTACGCTGGAGGTTTAGCTGAGGAGTCTCGTTTTACAGAGTTATCAGACTTGTTGAGGTAGCTGCTGACATTCGCAGGACCTGGCTACTCTTTATCCCAGTTTTATTTATATATTCAGACTTGAGTATTTCTATATAGTACTCTCTATTCCTGTTGGGTTTTGTTAGAGAATCTAGACTTGTGACTCCGGATCTTTGGGAGTGTCAGTATTTTGTTCACTTTTATTATTATTGGAGTTCTTAAACTCATATATTCTTCTTGGGATGTCCATTTGGGACTGGTATTTAACTGTGAAAATAATTGTTGGTCTGGCTGGCCTAGCATTAGTGTTGGGCGCCATCACGACCGGTTTTGGGTCGTGACAAGTTGGTATCAGAGCCGCGTTACTAGGACTCGCGAGTCACGAGCCGGTTTAGTAGGCTTTCGCGGATCGGTACGTAGACGTCCGTATCTATCCTCGGAGGGCTACAAAACTTTAGGAAAAACCTCACTTTTCTTGGATTCATATCGTGCGGTTTATGTTATCGTGAAACTAAACTTTTCCCTATTCTATTCTCTCGCAGATGGCGAGAATACGTGCTAGCGGACGTGGCGGACGACCACCATTGGCATCCAGAGGCCGTGGTCGTGGTAGAGGTAGGGCAGCAGTACCAGCACCTGCTGACCCACCAGCTGACCAGGCTCAGGGTCAGGTTCCTGCACCAGTGGCCCAAGTTCAGGATCAGGTTCCAGTTGCAGATGCTCCGGCAGCTCAGGTTCAGGCACCGGCAGTGCCCATTATGATACCGGGTCTTCAGGAGACCTTGGCTCAGATCCTATCAGTATACACAGGCTTGGCTCAGGTAGTTGCAGCCTCTACTACATCGTCTTCTTCAAAGGCTGGGGGAGGGAATCAGACCCCCGTGGCTCGCACACCCGAGCCGGTGATACAGGGTATTCAGGCACCGGGGGCAGCTCCAGTTCAGCCAGTTGCGCCAGTAGTACCAGCTCCTACTCATGTGGTTCCAGTTATGCCCGACGATGAGCAGCGTCGTTTGGAGAGGTTTGAGAGGCTACAGCCTCCGGCATTCGGTGGTGCTGAGGGCGAGGACGCCCAGGGTTTTCTTGACAAGTGTCAGCGCATGCTTCGCACCGCAGGTATTCTAGAGTCCAGCGGTGTTTCATTCACCACTTTTCGGTTCACAGGTGCAGCATTTTCAGTGGTGGGAGGATTTTGAGAGGCGTAGGCCCGATGGGGCAGCGACCCTCACTTGGCAGCAGTTCTCCACGGTATTTTTGGAGAAGTATGTGCCTCGGTCCCAGAGAGAGGAGCTGCGTCGTCAGTTTGAGTGGTTGAAGCAGGGGGACATACGGTTACTTAGTATGAGATGAGATTCACACAGCTGGCCCGTCATGCCATGTGGATGGTTCCTACGGACAGAGAGAGGATCCGGAGATTTATTGATGGCCTTATTTATCCCATCCGCACATTGATGACCAGGGAGAGAGCTTCGGCAGTTACCTTCAAGGAGGTGGTTGATGCTGCCCGTCATATTGAGACAGATCGCCGCAGGGAGCCGGAGGAGAGAGAGGCTAAGAGGCCTCGTGGTACTGGCGGTTGCAGTGGTGCTCCGTCTAGGGGCTAACCTCAGCATAGCAGGGGTCGTTCTTTCAGGTCTCATCAGTCTAGACGTGCAGAGTCCAGTGGGGTTTCATCAGATCGTGGTCGTCAGGGCCATCAGGGTTATCAGGGTCAGCAGAGTCAGCCTGCACTGAGTGCTCTTCCAACTCATAGCTCTGCTCCTGCTTCCTCAGCACAGGGTTCATCTGTAGCGAGGGGTCCTCAGCAGCCCCTTCTTCCATCTTCAGGCCGTTGTTTTGAGTGCGGTGATTTGGGCCATATCAGGAGAGAGTGTCCTCAGTGGCTTCGTAAGCTGTCTCAGCAGAGGGATCAGCCCTCGTCTTCTACTCCTGTTTCTTCGGTGCCAGCACAGTCGGCTAGGACTGGTGGCTAGGTATCCAGAGGTCGCCCTAGGGGTGAGGATCGTACTGGTGGAGGCCAGTCTCGTTTCTATGCTCTTCCGGATATGAAGGATGCTAGTGCTTCAGATGCGGTCATTTCAGGTATTATCTCAGTCTGCCACAGGGATGCTTTTGTCTTATTTGATCCCGAATCCACCTATTCCTATGTTTCTACTTATTTTGCACATCGCTTGGGTATGACCCGTGGTATTCTTGCTTTTCCTGTACATGTGTCACGCCGGTGGGGGATACTGTTGTTGTGGATCAGGTATATCGATCCTGTCTTATTACTATTGGGGGTCTGGAGACCCGAGTTGATTTATTACTACTAGGCATGGTAGATTTCGATGTGATTCTAGGCATGGATTGGCTATCTCCTTACTATGCGATTCTGGACTGTCATGCTAAGACAATCACACTAGCTATTCCAGGTAATCCGAGGATCGAGTGGTGTGGCTTGACTGATTATGTGTCCGACGGGGTGATTTCTTATATAAAGGCCCAATGAATGATTGGCAAAGGTTGTTTATCTTATTTGGCCTTCATTAGAAATGTTGTGGATGAGTCACCCAGTCTTGATTCGGTCCCCGTTGTGAGGGATTTTCCGGATGTATTTCCAGCAGACCTGCCGGGCATGCTGCCTGACAGGGATATTGACTTTGGTGTTGATTTGGTGCCGGGCACTCAGCCCATTTCTATTCCTCCATATCGCATGGCACCAACTGAGTTAAAAGAGTTGAAAGAACAGCTTCAGGAACTCTTACATAAGGGTTTCATTCACCCGAGTATGTCACCTCGGGGTGCACCGGTATTGTTCGTGAAGAAGAAAGATGGCACAATGAGAATGTGCATTGATTACAAGTAGCTAAACAAGGTAACAGTGAATAATAAGTACCCATTGCCTCGTATTGAGGACTTGTTTGATCAGCTTCAGGGAGTTAGCGTATTCTCTAAGATTGATCTTCGATCAGGCTATCATCAGTTGAAGATCAGGGACTCAGATATTATGAAGACAGCGTTCAGGACGCGATATGGGCACTACGAGTTCCCGGTGATGTCTTTCGGGCTGACTAATGCCCCAGCTGCATTCATGCACTTGATGAATAGCGTATTTCGGCCGTACCTTGATTCTTTCGTGATTGTGTTTATTGATGATATTCTGGTGTATTCACGTAGCCAGGAGGAGCATGCACAACACTTGAGGGTGGTATTGCAGAGGTTGAGAGAAGAGAAGCTTTATGCAAAATTCACTAAGTGTGAGTTCAGGCTTGATACTTTGACTTTTCTGGGACATGTAGTGTGCAGTGATGGTATTTGGGTTGATCCTCAGAAGGTTGAGGCAGTGCAGAATTGGCCCAGACCTTCCTCAGCTATAGAGATTCGGAGTTTTCTCGGCTTGGCAGGCTATTATCACCGGTTTGTTTAGGGTTTCTCATCTATTGCTTCACCGTTGACTAAGTTGACACAGAAGAATGCTCCATTTGTGTGGTCCGATGAATGTGAGGAGAGCTTCCAGAAGCTCAAAGAGGCTTTGACCACAGCTCCAGTACTTGTGTTGCCATCAGCCTCAGGGTCATATACGGTGTATTGTGATGCTTCTAGAGTTGGACTCGGTTGTGTGTTGATGCAGGAGGGTAGAGTTATTGCATATGTTTCTCGTCAGCTAAAGCCCCACGAGAAGAACAACCATGTTCATGATTTGGAGTTAGCTGCTATTGTTCATGCCTTGAAGATTTGGAGGCATTACTTATATGGTGTATCTTGTAATGTATATACGGACCACCGCAACCTTCAACATTTGTTTAAGCAGAAAGATCTAAATTTGAGGCAGCGGAGATGGCTTGAATTGCTTAAAGACTATGATATTACTATCTTGTACCATCCCACGAAAGCCAATGTAGTGGCTGATGCATTGAGCCGGATGGCTATTAGTATGGGCAGCTTGGCGTATATTCCAGTTGGGGAGAGACCCCTTACAGTTGATGTTCAGGCATTAGCTAATCAGATAGTGAGGCTAGATATTTTTGAGCCTAGTCGGGTGATGACTTGTGTGGTAGCTCGTTCTTCCTTATATGATTGTATCCGAGAGCGCCAGTATGATGATCCACACTTACTTGTCCTTAAGGACAGAGTTCAGCATGATGATGCCAGAGATGTCACTATTGATAGTGATGGTGTATTGCGGATGCAGGGCCGGATATGCGTGCCCAATGTTGATGGCCTTCGTGAGTTGATATTGGAGGAGGCCCACAGCTCGCGGTATTCTATTCATCCAGGAGCCGCGAAGATGTATCAGGATTTGAAGCAGCATTACTGGTGGAGAAAGATGAAGAAAGATATTGTGAGCCATGTGGCTCGGTGTCTAAACCGTCAGCAGGTCAAGTATGAGCATCAGAGACCTGGTGGTGTATTCCAGCGTATTGATATTCCTAAGTGGAAGTGGGAAAGGATTACTATGGACTTTGTTAGTGGACTCCCTCGGACAGCGAGGAAGTTTGATTCGGTTTGGGTGGTGGTGGATAGGTTGACCAAGTCAGCTCACTTCATCCCAGTGTGTACTACATACTCCTCGGAGCGGTTGGCAGAGATATTCATCCGTGAGATTGTGAGATTGCATGGAGTTCCCATTTCTATTATATCAGACAAAGGTACCTAGTTCACTTCTCAGTTCTGGAGGACATTTCAGCGAGAGTTGGGTTCACACGTAGAGCTGAGCACAGCATTTCATCCACAGACGGATGGGCAGTCTGAGCGTACTATTCAGATATTGGAGGACATGTTGCGTGCATGTGTCATTGATTTCGGTGGTTCATGGGCTGATTACTTGCCTCTTGCGGAATTTGCTTATAATAATAGCTATCATTCCAGCATTCGGATGGCACCGTATGAAGCTTTATATGGGAGGCGGTGTAGGTCTCCAGTCGGTTGGTTTGAGCCCGGCGAGGCTAGGTTGTTGGGGACAGAGTTAGTCCAGGATGCCTTAGACAAGTTGGTTCAGGATGCCTTAGACAAGTTAAAGGTGATTCAGGAGAGACTTCGCACAGCTCAGTCGCGTCAGAAGAGTTATGCGGACCGGAAGGTCCGAGATGTGTCTTATTTAGTGGGTGAGAAGGTGTTGCTGAAGGTTTCGCCTATGAAGGGCGTTATGAGATTTGGGAAGAAAGGAAAGTTGAGCCCTAGGTTTATTGGACCTTTTGAGGTGCTTAGGAAAGTTGGGGAGGTGGCCTACATGCTTGTTTTGCCACCTAGTTTGTCGGGCGTTCACCCGGTGTTCCATGTATCCATGCTCCGGAAGTATGTCAGAGACCCGTCTCATGTATTAGACTTCAGCACGATACAGTTAGATGAGGACTTGACCTATGATGTGGAGCCGGTAGCCATTTTGGGTCGACAGGTTCGTAAGCCGAGATCCAAGGACATAGCTTCAGTGAAAGTGCAGTGGAGAGGTCGTCCCGTGGAGGAAGCAACTTAGGAGACCGAGCAGGAGATGCGGAGAAGATATCCTCATTTGTTTGATGCTCCAGGTATGTTTCTTAACCCGCTCGCAGACGAGCATTTGTTTAAGTTGGAGAGAATGTAACGACCCGGCCCGTCGTTACGGGAATTACCACCCCGTTACCTTGCATTTACATATCTTATGCTTTTATATCAGTATTAGAGTATATCGGGTGAGTTAGGAGTGATTCGGGTTGAAAATGAAACAAATAGCATGTTTGAAGGAAGCTTGAATATGGGAAGTCAACCTAGAGTTGACTATTGAGTTAGAGTGCTCGGAACCGGATTCCGATGATTCAACTAGTTTCGGGGGATCATTTATGACTTAGGAGAGCAATCGGAATTGAATTCGGAGGTCCGGTATAGTTTTAGGCTTGAATTGGCGAAGGTTGAATTTTGGCGAAAACCGGATGGTAGGTGATATTTTGATCCGGGGGTCGGAATGGAATTCCGACAATTTCTATAGCTTCGTTATGTGATTTTGGATATGTCTGCAAATTTTTAGGTCATTCGGACGTCGTTTGATCGGGTTTTGGATTGAATGTTAGTTTTAGAAGTTTTGAAGAAACTTAGGCTTGAATCCGTGTGAAAATGGTGATTTTGATGTTTAGGATGGTGTTTTTATTGTTGGAATAAGTCTGTATCATGCTTTGGAGTATGTTGGTGGTTTTTGTTGGGGTCCCGTGGGCCTCGAGATGAATTCGGACCATCAACCGGGCACTTCAAACTTGGCAAAATCTGCAGAAAACTGTGCAAGCATTTAAGCCTTCGCGTTCGCGTGACATGGGTCACGTTCGCGAAGGCCAATGGAGCTAAAGCATCGCGTTCGCGTGAGAATGGCTCGCGTTCACGAAGGAGGACCAGGCGAACTTACGCGTTCGCGTGGGTCGGTACGCGTTCACGTAGAAGGGATCAGGCGGCTGGGGAAGGGTAAGCTGGAGCTGAGCATCGCAAACGCGTAGGTATATAGGTCTGTCAGTGAAATTAAAATTACAGAACAGTGTAGTCGCAGGTTCATTCACCCAAAACATAATTTTGAACCCTAGAGAGGAGAAATCACGGGAAAAACACTGGGAAATCATCGGTTATTCATCGGAGGTAAGTTTCTTGACTCAAAAACATAATTTTATGGTAGAATTAACATCAATCTTCATGAATTTGGGTAGAAATTGTGAAGAATTGTGGCATAGGTATTGAAAACGAGATTTTGAGTTTTGAAAGGCCATTCGAACTCCGATTTTGATAAATTTTATATGCACGGACTCCTGGTGAGACGAGGATCACATTGGTATAATTTTCTGAATTTTTAGAACAGCGGGCCCGCGGTCGAGTTTTTACCAACTTAGCGTATTTATGCGTTTTTCATGTAAATTGAAATGGGTTATATTTCTTTGACCTGTAAATGACATAATTATTGTGGTTTTAATAGATTCTTCACGCGATGCACCGAATTCCAAAGGAAAGGGCATTGCGGACGAGTCTACGACCGGCTAGAGGTCAGTAGTTTGTGTATATGGTAGCCTGAGGGTTCGAAGCCCCGGCATAGCACATTGTGACGCTAGTAGGGCATGGCTCGCACCCCGTGGCAGGTGCGAGATTGATTGTGACTGGGGATTGAGACTTGGTCCATCCCGGATATAGATAATATGCTATTAAATGCTGGAAATACACTGTGTTGACATATCTGTGGGCTGTAAGCCTTGTTTGGGGCCTTATGCTGACCTGTAGAATCCCTAGGGGATAATATTTATGTGATAGCTGTACTTGCTTATTCATTGATCTCAGTACTGGAATTTGAAATCACACTATTGATATGCTAAGTCACCGGTTTTTGCAAATTAAATAATGGTTAAAGTATTTTCTCATAAATTATGAACTGTAAACTGGAATTTAGAAAAATGAAATGTTTTGTGACTTATTTGCTTATTATGGACTGAGAATGGATCGGGCTGCAAGCCGCAGTAGTTGATATGAGGATCGGGCTGCACGCCGCATCAGTATTGCGCTTGGGCTGTAGGAGCCCCTCCGGAGTCTGTACACACCCCCAGTGAGCGCCGTCGACGTTAAATGGATCGAGCTACATGCCGTAGCGGTTATGTGCATTGCATTGCATCTTTATTTGTTGAATTACTCTGTGGTAGCTGTATTGTATTGTTGATGCTAGTTCGTAGGAGATTCGGACTGTAGTGTAGCTTCATATTGTGGTATTTTGTGGATTTCCTACTTTCAGCTGCTTATATATATTTATTACTCACTGAGTACTTAGTACTCACCCCTACTCCCTGCATCTTTTATGTGCAGACTCAGGTACTCAGGAGCATTAGACAGGCATTTCCAGCGTTTGCAGAGTCATACCGAGTTGCTGAGGTAGCTACCGACGTTCGCAGAACCTAGCTTCTCCTCTCTTCCCAGTTGTTATTTTATATTCAGACTTGAGTATTTCTATACAGTATTCTCTACTTTTGTTGGGTTTTGTTAGAGGCTCTAGACTTGTGACTCCGGATCTATGAGAGTGTCAGTTGTTTTCGTACTTCTCAGTACTTTATTCATTATTATTATTATTGGAGTTCTTTGACTCATATATTCTTCTTGGGATGTTCTTTTGGGGCTGATATTCATTGTGATAAGTAACTGTTGGTCTGGCTAGCCTAGCTTAATTGTTGGGTTTTCAATTCCGTGTATTTTTATGGCATTTTCTGTTATTTTGTGAATATTTGTTTGTGCATGTTTATTTCATTCAAGTAATAAAAAATATAAAAAATATTTTTAATTATTTTAGCTAATTGGTTTTTACTATCAACTTTTAATTTCTTTTACTTTTTATAAAAAAAATACAAAAATGGTCTTGCATTTTATTTTTTTTATAAAAAAAGATAAGAAGAAAAAGTTCAAAAATATTTTACATTTAGTATATATTGAGTAGTATTTAAATTTTATTAATATAGTAGTTATATGTCTTCTCTAAATATTTTTTTATTATCTTAATATACTAGTATCTTTATAAAACTTATTATAATTCATATTTAGAATAAAAGAAAGAAAAAAAAGAATAAAAACATAAGAAAACAAGAAAAATGACTCTTCCAGTTTTTGCCTTTCAACGTTAGTTAAGTTATTTTTTTTATTATTTTAGTTGCTATTTTGATTAACCAAGAAAAGGTAAAAAAGAAAAAGGATTTTTTTTAAAAAAAAAAAGAGAAAAAAATTCAGATCGTCCCCTCTAGCACTTTCATAGTTTTTAATATTTTTCCATTCTTTAATTTGGTCTTCTTCCCATTACTTCCTAAAATTACGGATCACCTACCAATTTGAGGGAATCTTTATCATATTTTATTCCTTATTATATTGATGATTTTGGACCAAAATTTATTCTTTATTTATCTTAGGACCACCATTCCATTTTACCTCACATTATTTAACACACTACATATTAAAATGCAAGAAGATATTTTTTTGAAACGGGGGTTCTTCTTCAATTTGGAAAATATACACAATATACAGAGAACACATTTTTGACATTTTGAGAGGAATGAAAGCTCACGTTTTGGAAAGAACATACTATTCATGATCTTCTTCCTCAAGGACTAAAGTAAAAAAAAAACAAAAAAAACCCTCCAGCCGCCAGTACCCGTCAACACCCACCAAAAGACCCCTGAAACCAACCAGCCAGCCCCATCGAATAGCCGCCAGTGACGAACCAGTCGCTTCCAACTCCAACCACGAACTGGTCGATTCCACCATGTCCGACCAGCTGAACCAACGTCAACCAGTCGACCGTCCTCCATCGTCAGCCTAGCACACGACCAAGCATCCCCCAGGTCGTTTCTACTTTCGCTGCGTCACTGCTGCCCGTCGAACAGACCACCCTCCTCGTCGCCGCTTTTTCTTCTCGCCATTCTCACCGGAGAGGTCGTTCTCAGTTCCGGTTAAAGCGAGACTCGAGGTCTTTTGTTGAGGTTCTGGTCGAAGGCGCGTAGTCACTTGGTTTGAGTTGATGTTCGATTCTGCTATTTGGCATTGTATTCAAAGGCTTTAATAAGAACTAGTAGTAATGCAAGGTTATCTTATTTGTCAATATGATATACCAAATAATGAAATCTCTATTAAATCTAAGGTACTTATATAGTTAGTGAAAAAACTTTTTGTTCTATTCTTTTTTTTCATATTCTATAGCTTTGTTTTCTGTTTTTTTTATTTTAAAATAATTTAAAAACTGCAACTTGAAACTACTCCCACCCAATTTGAATGGGTAGTTATTTTTTTATATATTTATATTTTTGTTTTTTTTATTATAGTTCATTATAATATAACTATTTTTATTTTAAAACTCCAACTTTAAACTACTCCCCGATTTGAATGGGTAGTTTTTCTTCTCTTTTTTTCGTTTTTATAGATTTTTTTTGCTTTTTTATTTTAAAATAATTTAAAAACTCTAACTTGAAACTACTCTCACCAAATTTGAATGGGTAGTTATTTATTTTATATTTATATTTTTTATTTTATATATACTTTTTTATTATAGTTAATTAATTATAAGATATCTATATTTATTAATGTAATTATATATATATATATATATATATATATATATATATATATATATATATATATATATATATATATATATATATATATATATATATATATATATATGTGTGTGTGTGTGTGTGTGTGTGTGTGTGTTTTTATTTTTTATTTTTTAGATATATTTAATTTCAAAAAGAATAATCAATAATCAATTATTAACTAAATAACTAATTCTAACTATGCCATGTGGCTTTTTCTGAATCTGTCACTTAGGACTTATTTCTCTCCTTTTAATAATATATAGATTTTTTTTTGTTTTATAGCTTTTTTATTTTAAAATAATTTAAAAACTGCAACTTGAAACTACTCCCACCCAATTTGAACGGGTAGTTATTTTGTTTTATATATTTATATACTTTTTATTGTAATTAATTATAAAATATCTATTTTTATTTTAAAACTCCAACTTAAACTACTCCCTGATTTGAATGAATAGTTTTTCTTCTATTCTTTTCGTTTATTTTAAAACTCTAACTTGAAACTACTCCCCGATAATGGATAGTTCTTTTTTTTCATTTTTTATAGATTTTTTTACTTTTTTATTTTAAAATAATTTAAAAACTCCAACTAGAAACTAATTTCACCCAATTTGAACGGGTAGTTATTTTTTTATAAATGTTGACTTATAATTGTTATGCCTAAGTTGGATAAAGTGAGCTCATGGCTTCGTATTTGTTGTTGATTGGTCGGGCTGGCCTAGCAGTGTGCTGGGCGCCATCACGACCGGGTTTGGGGTTGTGACATTTAAATTCAAAAAGAATAACCAATAATTAATTATTAACTAAATAACTAATTTAATAACTCACTATGCCACGTGGCTTTTTCTTAAGCTGTCACTTGGCTCAAGGGGACAACTTTTTAATAATATATAGATTCTGAACAAAATTTCTGCTTAAAGGTTCGTTACTTATCCTACTTTTGCCACTATTTTCTAAAGACCTTCATTAATTTATCGCCTCAAGTAGATGCAGACTAACTTTCAGCTGTCTCATGAATGGCAGATAATGGTTACCTGACTAATTTATGGCAAAACAATTGCAGAAATGTAATATTTTGTGGATTGATTTTAACTTCGACTGCCTTGGCTAAAGTCATATAACTTTCTTTTCTCACACAAAAATCATAAAACTTTCACTTCTTTACTCAAAAAATCCTAGCTACCGGCTAAGACAATCCTTCGGTCATTTTTTGAATTTTTTTTTTCACTTTTTTCATTTTTTTTTAAATTAAAAATATTTTTTCTTTAAAATAAAAACTGAAAAACTAAGATAAAACTAAATTCTTTAAAAAAACTGAAAAAAAAATATTTTTCAAAAATGAAAATATTTTGTTGAAAATATTTTTTCAGCTTTTAAAAAATAAAAACATTTTATTAAAAATATTTTTTCTAGTTTTTACAAAATAAATGCTTTAAAAAAACTGAAAAACATTTTTTTTTGTAAAAATTGAAAAAAAAAACTTTACTAAATTAGTGGACTATTAGTTTTTTTAAAGCATTACTTTTGTAAAAACTAGAAAAAATATTTTTAATAAAATATTTTCATTTTTTAAAAGCTGAAAAAAATATTTTCAACAAAATATTTTTATTTTTTGCAAACTAAATAAAGTCCAACAAAGATACATTTTCAAGAAATGCAAAATATTTTTCGTTTTTTAAACTAATGCAACAATAGTCCACTAATTTAGTAAAGTTTTTTTTTTCAATTTTTACAAAAAAAAATGTTTTTCAGTTTTTTTAAAGCATTTATTTTGTAAAAACTAGAAAAAATATTTTTAATAAAATGTTTTTATTTTTTAAAAGCTGAAAAAAATATTTTCAACAAAATATTTTCATTTTTGAAAAATATTTTTTTTTTCAGTTTTTTTAAAGAATTTAGTTTTATCTTAGTTTTTCAGTTTTTATTTTAAGGGGACAACTTTTTAATAATATATAGATTCTGAACAAAATTTCTGCTTAAAGGTTCGTTACTTATCCTACTTTTGCCACTATTTTCTAAAGACCTTCATTAATTTATCGCCTCAAGTAGATGCAGACTAACTTTCAGCTGTCTCATGAATGGCAGATAATGGTTACCTGACTAATTTATGGCAAAACAATTGCAGAAATGTAATATTTTGTGGATTGATTTTAACTTCGACTGCCTTGGCCCCACGAACAGAATCCAGATCTGACTTTGGCTCCAAATGCTTGAATCCATGTTCAATATATTTAAATATATCATGTATGAAAAATGTTGTTTATGGTAGTAGCATGTGTTTTGAACTTAAAGTGTTTAGTTTTGGAATAGTTTTCCAATACATGTTCTTTCGTTATTTTGCTAGCCTTTCTTGTAAAATTGTTTGAAGATACCAGTAGTAGTACACTTGGAGGAATAATTTAACTGTCTTCATTTGTTTGGATTTAAGTTAAGATTGGCATGATATTATGATACTGTAACAACAGATTTTCGCGTCAAGAAAATTAAATAATCAAGACTGGAAAAATGCGTGACAAATGTAGTATTTGATTTCAATAAATGAAAGTGTTACAATCTCTATGGTATTCCTCTGATTCTTCAAGAATGTAAAGTATATTGATGAATTTGATTTTGATTTGATTCAAGGGCTTGTGAAGCTTGATCTTGAATCTCCTCCTTGAACTTGAATTTGTGCTTGATCACGAACAAGTAATTTGATCTTGAACGCCTTGGTATTTGATTTGGCTTCGTTCTTGATCTTGAACTTGAACTTGAACTTGTAGCTTGAGTGCTTGAACTTGTAGCTTGTAGAGAAATTTGCGGTGTTTGATTCACGAGCTCTCTGCTTGCTTCTTGTTATCACTTCTTGTGTCTTCTAGCTTTATGAAGACCTCTATTTATAGTTGTAGGGGGTGGTGTGGCTCTGCAATTTGATTGGTCCGTTTGAACTGACCAATACCATCCAGACACTGGGCATGATTTAATTGGCTCATTTATTTGTCTTGGATTGCCACATCACTTAACACGTGTCATGATTTCACTGGCTCATTTACTTGTCTTGGATTGCCACATCGCTTGACACATGACATGATTTTGTTGGCTCATTCTTTTGACTTGGATTGCCACATCACTTGACACGTGGCATGATCCTGGGCTTTAAGATGAGCTAATAGCCATTTGGACCTTGGGCTAAAGTAGTGGGCTTATCATTTAATTTGTAGTCCAATTAAATGGACTAACCCAATACATATATATATTGAGTTAACTCAATTTACTAGCCACGATATTTATCTGGACTATTATCTTCAATTTAATATAGTCCAAATTATTTTATCGATTTAAATACAATAAAATTTAAATGCTTATAAATGTCCCCTACTTCAAGATTTACTTGAGGTATAAATTTAATAAACCTCAAGGGCAGGCTTGAAGTACCGATGAATAATCCTCGGATCAACTTACTTCAAAACAAGTATTTTTGTGGTTCATTTGTATTGCCAGAAATTATGCCAGTTGCTTAAATAATTTGACTATGAGACTTATAAGTCAGGGAATAAAGTTAAGCCACGTTGATTAGGCAAACATTGGTATTTGAATCTAATATTACTAGGAAATGACACATTTTCATAATTTAGAAAAATACATCCACGTGATAACAGTTTGTATCCTGTTCAAAGTGCTTTCAATGTTTCATGGAATTTGGTATCGACGTTATTAGGTTAAAGGAACAATGATGCATTATTGATTCCCTGTTGCAAGCAAATTACTGTCGCCGCCAAAAAATCCAAATTGGTATCAAACAATTGCAGTTGCTTTAGTACTTGTTCCCACATCGACAAAGCCACTTAATTTGCTGCCTTGAGAAATCTATAAATAGCCGCATTCTCATGTGTTTTGAGTATCAATCAGCTATCGGCATGTGCTAGTACTTGAGGTAATTTCTTCTTTTTTTCTTTTCTGCGTTATCTTTGCTTGCTCCCTTTTTTTTTCTTTGAATATTTTCTTCTCGATTTTTTGCTATTAATCTTAGCGTTATATGTCTATATGTAGTTTCACTATATATAGCTCATTGAAATTATATGTTCTTTATTTATAGTTTTTTTCTATAAATTTACTTTTGAGTTTTTTGTTCCTTTTACAACTTTAAATTATTTATTATATTTAAATACGTTGATTAGCATAAGAAACTTTTTTCATAGTTCTTTTGAATAAATATTTTACTTGGTAATTTATTATTATTTAAAATTAATATGCATCTAATTTATTAAATGATAAAAAGTAATCATTTTTATTTTACTATTAAATAAATAATTTAAATTTTGCAGGACAGACAACATCATTTATGAAAGAAAAATTGGGTTATATTCAATAATATACTAACATATTATTATCTCATAATATAACTAACTTAACTGATTTGTCTATCTTTGCAAGCTTTGAAAATATCCAATTACTATTTACCTCTTTTAAAAATCTAATTATCTCACATATATCAAAGAAAGCAACAAATTTATTTGAAGGGGTGTGATCCTTGGGAACAAATATTATAATGTCCCGAAAACTTTCTGTCCTAAAAAGATAGCCAACAACAAGTTAGAAAAAAATTAAATTAAAATATCAATTTTGTATGAAGGGACGCATAACCTCATAATAGGTTACTACGATTATTGTCTTTTGAATCTTTGAGATGTTCTATTTTAAAGATCTTGTCATCATGGAATAAAAATTTACAAGTTACAATTATCTCTTTTGGATTTCATCCGCGATAATTTGGAAGGCTGATTGGCATGTAATTTACAAATCCTTTAATTATACTAATAACATTAGCGCCCCATCATCTTAATTTTTCATTATTCCGAAAAATGTATTAATTCAAAGTATTACTATCACATACTGTAACATTTATACATGTATTATGAATTAGTTATATCTCTTTCCCAAGAAAACAACTTCAGTGTTTGTTCTATTAGTAATGATTCAAAGCAAGTTGCCTAGCCATTTTTTTGGTAATTAGCAATTTATGCTTTTCTTCTCACGTTTTCATTATACTCGTTAAAATGGGAATAAATTTTATTGAATCATTTCGCATTAGAAAGAAAGATGGAGAACTGTTACTTAACAAAAAAACTAGGCAATTATCAAGTTCAAAGAAAAAGATCTTCAGAAGCATAAGAGGTTTGATAATTTAGAAAGCAGTTCGAATGTTATCCAAAGAATAGGTCCACTGCTGCTAAATTTTTGAGAGTTCAAAGGAGTTAGACGAAGGGAGACCTATGCATTAAGAAAGTCTTTGCCCTTTTCAGGGGAATAAATACCAATTTATTTATTTATTTATAATGTTTTGAATATTGTTTAAGGCTTGAAGTTTGTGATACAGATGTTGTATTCATGCTATACTTTTTGATACTAAAAAATATTTGTTAGGTTTTCATGTCACTATATTCAATCTATCTCTCAGAAGGTCAAAATATTATTTGTATAAATTTTAGTATATTAACAGATTAAAATACTTTAATCAAAAGAAGATAAGTCAAATAAACTTTTTTAAAATAAATTATCTCCAACATATGGACTATCTTTTAATGGTGTAGTAGCAAGAATCTAAATACTATCTCAAGTTGGTGTTGAGTAAAGAGAAAGAATTCACTTTTCTTCTCAAAATTGATACGACGGTAAAAATTCAAGTAGGAGCTTAATTAAGAAAAATTAGCAATGATATGAAGGAAGAGAATGAAAAGAAATAATCAAAAACACCCTCACAATTAATAAAATAATTAAAAATTAAAAATAAATTAGCGGCCTTTCTTTTACATGTAAATGAACTTAGAACTGGTTTGATTTTGAAGTTATAACGACGGGTCGGGTCGTTACAGCTTGGGTTTTGTTTTTGTTTTTAAAAAATTTCTTCATATAAAAGAGAAATTTGTGTTGGTATAATATTCCAAATTTGATTTGTATTCTTACCATCATTATTTTAAACGATAATTCTCCTAATGCTTTTATTCTTATTAATTTCCACAAAATATCTATCTATATTTACGCAAAAATAATTAGTCAATAAAAGGACTTCTACACAATATATACTATAGGTATAAGTGAATTTTATGTTATTATCTCTTTAGCTAAATGATTCACGATTTTCATAAATTAAGATATCAACAACAACAATACTAACCAGTATAATCTCACAAATGGAATTTGGAGAGGGTAGTATAACGACCCGACTAGCTATTTTGTGTTTTAGAACCCTGTACCCTTAAATAAAACTTTCCGCACTTGCTTTAACTAATTTATCACTTGTGGGGACGGGTGGTTCAAAAGTTGGAACAGTTTTGAGCAAGAATAAGTCTAGTTGCTTCTTTAAGTTTCTCTAATAAGGCAAGTTTGACTTCGGTCAACATTTTAGAAAAACATACCCGAAATCGTGATTTGACAATTTCAGAGGGTCCGTGGGAAAATATGGGACCTGGACCTATACCCGAAATCGAATGCCGAGGTCCCTAGCCCGAGTAATGAATTTTTATGTGAAATTGTTAAGTTAAAACTTCAAAGATTTAAATAAACTATGAAATTATTTTTTCCTAGGTATCGGGCTCAGATTTTAGTTTTGAAACTTGGTACAAGTCCGAAATATCAATTAAGACTTACCCGTAAAATTTGGTGTCAATCTGAATAGTTTAAGGGTGTTTTGACCCGTTAGAAGGAAATTAAGAACTTGAAATTCAATAATTTGTATTATTTTGGTTTTGGGGTTTGATTCCTCGATTTAGCGTTATTTTGAGTGTTTTGAGGGTTCGAGTAGGTCCGCCCCATGATATCAGACTTGCCGGTATGTTCGGGCGGGGCTAGAGAGCCTCGAGCGTCAAATGGCAGAGGCTCGAGTGAAGTTAGAAAGTTGAAAAAAGGCTGAAGGTAACCACACAAGACCGGAAGACCCGGTCCACAACCACAGAATCACCCACAGGAGTGGACACATGAACAGAAACATCAAAAGGCTCAGGAGAATTGACTAGGAATCGAGCAAATAGATATGACACATATGAGTAAGTAGACCCTGGATCAAATAATACAGAAGCACACCTGCCGCTAACGAAAATAATACCTTTGATGACGGCATCTGAGGCAAATGCATCTGCCCTAGCTGGAAGAGCATAGAATCTAGTTAGAGCACCGGTGGCCTGGCCTCCACCTAACAGAGTAGTAGCTGGTTGACCACTCCATGTCCGGCCTCCACCCCTGGGACGGCCTCTACCAGTCTGTCCTCCACCTCTAGACGGCTGGGCAGCTAGTGCTGAGCCCTTGGACTATTGACCCTGCTGCACCGCCTTGCCCCTAAGTCTGGGACAAGTCCTATTCATATGACCTGGATCTCCACACTCATAAACCCTTTCAGCACCATAGCCTGATGCCCTAAAGTCTGAGCTTGCTAACCTGAATACCCATTAGAATACCCCTGGATGGCCGGTGGGTGATACCAACTCTCTAGTGTGGCACTGGAGTGAGCAATAGAAGAACTTTGATAACCAGAATACCCACCAGGAAGGAACCTGAATAGTTGGGGGCGGTAAGAACTCTTTGGCATCGCACTGAAATAAGGCCTCGCTGGAGTACCTCAGGGAGGGGGTGGTGGTGGTAGTTATAGGGATCTGCCGGGTTGACCCCTCCCAAACTGACCTCTAACCCCTGGGGCACCTCTGAACTCTCCAGTGAATCTGGCCCTCATGTCCTAATGCATCTTCTCTCTACCTCTCATATGGTAGCCCTCAATCCTGGGGCGATCTCAATCACTAGCTGGTACCTTGTGCCCATCTCTACCTCTCGAGCCATACCAGATCGAATAGTGGGGTGTAATCCCGCAAAAAACCTACGCACTCTCTCTGTCTCTGTGGAAAGTAAAATGAGTTGAATGGCGAGACAACTTAGAGAACCTCGCCTCATATTCGATCACAGACATCTGACCCTACTCAAAGTGCTCAAAATGATGATGTAGTTCTTCCTTCTTAGAGGGTGTAATATACTTATCCAAGAATACTGACCCCCAGGTGAGGAGAGGGGAATCTGCTGGCCTGCTATGTGCATAGGACTGCCACAATCTACTGGCCCTTCCCTCAAGCTAAAAAGTAGTGAAGTCGACTCCATATGACTCCAATATTCTCATGGTGTGCAGTCTGTCCTTGCACCTGTCAACAAAGTCCTGGGTATCCACATGACGTTCACCCCCAAAGACTGGAGTGTGAAGTTTAGTCCATCTATCCGGTAACTTTTGTAGATTTCCGTCCACAGCTGGCCTGGGCTGGGCTGCCACTACAGCAACTGACTGAATCCTATCTACGGGTAGTGCACCCGGAGTCTGATAAACTGCGGCTGTATGACCTAGCGCATGGGCAGTGAGAGTCTGTGTTCCCCCTCTTGCCTGTGAGGTAGCTGGATCTGCTGGAAAAAAACCAGCTTGATTCATAGTATCCATGAACCGAAGCATGCGGCTCATGACCTCCTGAAATCCTGGTGCTGTCATGAAATCAACCGGGGTAGGCTCATCTACGGGCACCTCACCCTGCTCATCAATGACCGGATCCCTCGCATGATCTGCTGGTTGTGCAACTAGAATAGCTCTGGAATACCCTCGTCCCCTACCGTAGGTCGGTGCCCTCCCTTGGCCTCTACCTTGGCCTCTATCAATAGGGGGAGAAGCTCCTCCCGAGTCTGGAACGTCAGCGGTACGAGTCCTCATCATCTGTGAGAGAATAAAAGAGGAAATTTGGTATACTGACCATTGCACGATGAAAAATGAATAAAGAGTATTCTTTCCTAACACCCTATAGCCTCTCAAAGATAAATACAGACGTCTTCATATCGATCCACAAGACTCTATTAGTGTTTGATCATAACACTGTGAGACTTATGTGAACCTAGTGCTCTGATACCATATTGTCACCACCTATTTTCCATAATAGGTCATGATGGCGCCCGACACCGTTTGCTAGGCCAGCCCACGCGGAAGTATAATTAAATTCCCATTTTCCTTTGTCAAAAACCACTATAATAGATTTTCCAATTTACGGTTAAAAGCCAGTAAAGATCAATAATGTATAAAGATAGTTATACAGTCCCAAAATAAATGTCTACCACTATGTGTGCCAGAACCTAGTGTCACAAGCTGCGGAAAACTAGTAGAATATAAATAAAAGAAAAATATACTATCCTACTATCTGAATCAGGAGAGACAGAACAAAAATGCAAGAAAAGACTTCTTCAGCTATGGATCGTCGTGAAGGAGAAGCAACTCACCGTTAATGTCCCATAGGTGCTCACTGATGCGCACCAGGGTAGTGTCCAGATCCACTTGCCTCAAATCGTGAATATTTAACTATAGAAGCGTAGCATGAGCACATAAACAACATGTACCCAGTAAGTATCCTGCCTAATTTCGAAGAAGTAGAGCCGAGAGGTCGACTTGATACTTACTAAGGTCAAGAAACAATGAGAATCATTCAAACTAAGGTCAAGAAACAATGAGAATCATTTAGACAAGCAGGTATAACTCAAGTCATAAATCTTCCAAGTATGAAATAGAAATCCTTCCTTTAACCTTTCATGGAGTGTGTTCATTCATATCTAAGTATTTAAGAAAATCTGGAATTTTAACCACAAGAAGAAGCTAGATAACTCATTCACAAATAACCACCGAGGAACGTACGTCCCAATCCAACAGAAAAGTAAATGTGCACTACCGAGGGTCGAACAGCTCGAACTATAGATGCATCTAGTACCCCGCTCGTGAACCATATGTGCGACTCGGTAAAAATGTAAATCACAATCACCCGGCTCGCGAATCAAACGTGCGATGCAGGTACACATAAAAATACATGTTCTTCCAAGTACAAGCCAATTCTCCTTTAATTATTCTAGAATAACTGAAATTTAATCCCTTTAGAATTTTAGTGTCTAGCTCGTTAGGATCTAAACAATTCAACAGCCAACAAGATTACAGAGACTTCACATATAATATGCTTTAGGTACCTAGACTACCCGAGCTGTCATAAAGTCGCTACACACGGACTCTCGTCACCTGGTACATACGTAGCCCCTGTGGTTAAAATTCCAGATTTTCTTAAATACTTAGATATGAATGAACACACTCCATGAAAGGTTAAAGGAAGGATTTCTATTTCATACTTGGAAGATTTATGACTTGAGTTATACCTGCTTGTCTAAATGATTCTCATTGTTTCTTGACCTTAGTAAGTATCAAGTCGACCTCTCGGCTCTACTTCTTCGAAATTAGGCAGGATACTTACTGGGTACATGTTGTTTATGTGCTCATGCTACGCTTCTATAGTTAAATATTCACGATTTGAGGCAAGTGGATCTGGACACTACCCTGGTGCGCATCAGTGAGCACCTATGGGACATTAACGGTGAGTTGCTTCTCCTTCACGACGATCCATAGCTGAAGAAGTCTTTTCTTGCATTTTTGTTCTGTCTCTCCTGATTCAGATAGTAGGATAGTATATTTTTCTTTTATTTATATTCTACTAGTTTTCCGCAGCTTGTGACACTAGGTTCTGGCACACATAGTGGTAGACATTTATTTTGGGACTGTATAACTATCTTTATACATTATTGATCTTTACTGGCTTTTAACCGTAAATTGGAAAATCTATTATAGTGGTTTTTGACAAAGGAAAATGGGAATTTAATTATACTTCCGCGTGGGCTGGCCTAGCAAACGGTGTCGGGCGCCATCATGACCTATTATGGAAAATAGGTGGTGACAATATGGTATCAGAGCACTAGGTTCACATAAGTCTCACAGTGTTATGATCAAACACTAATAGAGTCTTGTGGATCGATATGAAGACGTCTGTATTTATCTTTGAGAGGCTATAGGGTGTTAGGAAAGAATACTCTTTATTCATTTTTCATCGTGCAATGGTCAGTATACCAAATTTCCTCTTCTATTCTCTCACAGATGATGAGGACTCGTACCGCTGACGTTCCAGACTCGGGAGGAGCTTCTCCCCCTATTGATAGAGGCCAAGGTAGAGGCCAAGGGAGGGCACCGACCTACGGTAGGGGACGAGGGTATTCCAGAGCTATTCTAGTTGCACAACCAGCAGATCATGCGAGGGATCCGGTCATTGAGGAGCAGGGTGAGGTGCCCGTAGATGAGCCTACCCCGGTTGATTTCATGACAGCACCAAGATTTCAGGAGGTCATGGGCCGCATGCTTCGGTTCATGGATACTATGAATCAAGCTGGTTCTTTTCCAGCAGATCCAGCTACCTCACAGGCAAGAGGGGGAACACAGACTCTCACTGCCCATGCGCTAGGTCATACAGCCGCAGTTTATCAGACTCCGGGTGCACTACCCGCAGATAGGATTCAGTCAGTTGCTGTAGTGGCAGCCTAGCCCAGGCCAGCTGTGGACGGAAATCCACAAAAGTTACCGGATAGATGGACTAAACTTCACACTCCAGTCTTTGGGGGTGAACGTCATGTGGATACCCAGGACTTTGTTGACAGGTGCAAGGACAGACTGCACACCATGAGAATATTGGAGTCATATGGAGTCGACTTCACTACTTTTTAGCTTGAGGGAAGGGCCAGTAGATTGTGGCAGTCCTATGCACATAGCAGGCCAGCAGATTCCCCTCTCCTCACCTGGGGTTAGTTCACTCAGGTATTCCTTGATCGATAAATTTCACCCTCTGAGAGGGAAGAGCTGCATCATTAGTTTTAGTATCTAGAGTAGGGTTAGATGTCAGTGACTGAATATGAGGCGAGGTTCTTGGAGCTGTCCTGCCATGAACTCATTATACTTTCCACGGAGACAAGAGAGAGTGCGTAGGTTTTTTGCGGGATTACACCCCACTATTCGATCTGGTATGGCTCGAGAGGTAGAGATGGGCACAAGGTACCAGCTAGTGATTGAGATCGCCCCAGGATTGAGGGCTACCATATGAGAGGTAGAGAGAAGATGCATTAGGACATGAGGGCCAGATTCACTGGAGAGTTCAGAGGTGCCCCAACTAGGGATAGAGGTCAGTTCGGGAAGGTTCAGCCTAATAGGCCTCCAAACTCACCACCACCACCCCCTCCCTGAGGTGGTCCAGCGAGGCCTTATTTTAGTGTGGTGCCGAAGAGTTCTTACTGCCCACCAGCCATTTAGGGTCTTTCCGGCGGGTATTCTGGTTATCAGAGTTCTTCTATTGCTCACTCCAGCGCCACACTAGAGAGTTAGTATCACCCACCGGCCATCCAGGGGTATTCTAATGGGTATTCAGGTCAGCAAGCTCAGACTTTAGGGCATCAGGCTATGGTGCTGAGAGGGTTTATGAGTGTGGAGATCCAGGTCATATGAATAGGACTTGTCCCAGACTTAGGGGCAAGGCGGTGCAGCAGGGTCAATAGTCCAAGGGCTCAGCACTAGCTGCCCAGCCGTCTAGAGGTGGAGGACAGACTGGTAGAGGCCGTCCCAGGGGTGGAGGCCGGACATGGAGTGGTCAACCAGCTACTACTCTGTTAGGTGGAGGCCAGGCCACCGGTGCTCTAACTAGATTCTATGCTCTTCCAGCTAGGGCAGATGCATTTGCCTCAGATGCCGTCATCAAAGGTATTATTTTCGTTAGCGGCAGGTGTGCTTCTGTATTATTTGATCCAGGGTCTACTTATTCATATGTGTCATATCTATTTGCTCGATTCCTAGTCAATTCTCCTGAGCCTTTTGATGTTTCTGTTCATGTGTCCACTCCTGTGGGTGATTCTATGGTTGTGGACCGGATCTACCGGTCTTGTGTGGTTACTTTCTGTGGTTTTGAGACTAGAGCAGATCTTCTGTTGCTCAATATGATTGATTTGGGCATGGCTTGGTTATCTCCATATCACCTTGTTCTAGATTTTCATGCCAAGACGGTTTCACTAGCGATGCCAGGGTTGCCGAGATTGGAGTGGAAGGGTTCCATAATTGATACGCATAGTAAGGTCATTGCTTTCCTGAAGGCTCAGAGCATGGTTGAGAAAGGGTGTTTGTCTTATTTAGCTTATGTGAGAGACACCACAACAGAGTCTCCGATGATTGATTCAGTGCCAGTAGTCCGAGAGTCCATCGATGTTTTTCCTTCTAATCTTCCTAGCATGCCTCCAGATCGTGATATTGATTTATGTATTGATTTGGCTCTAGACACACAACCTATATCTATCGCACCATACCGTATGGCTCTTAAGGAGCTTCATGAGCAGTTGGAGGGGTTATTATCAAAGGCGTTTGTCAGGCCCAGTGTATCGCCTTGAGGTGCACCAGTGCTATTCGTAAAGAAAAAGGATGGGACTATGCAGATGTGCATTAAGTACCGCCAGTTGAACAAAGTCACCGTCAAGAATAAATATCTGTTGCTCCATATTGATTATTTGTTTGACGAGCTGCATGGCGCTAGGGTGTTCTCTAAGATCAACTTGAGATAAGGGTATCATCTATTGAGGATTCAGGATTCAGATGTTCCGATAACTGCATTCAGGACTAGGTATGGCCACTATGAGTTTCTGGTGATGTCCTTTGGCTTGACTAATGCTCTAGTAACATTTATGGACTTGATGAACAGGGTATTCAGGCCTTATATTGATTCTTTTGTCATCATCTTCATTGACGACATCTTGATATACTCACGTAGCTTGGGGGACCACGAGCACCATTTGAGAGTAGTGCTTCGAACCTTGTGAGAGCAGCAACTTTATGCTAAGTTCTCCAAGTGTGTGTTTTGGCTGGAGCCAGTAGCATTATTGGGGCATGTAGTGTCAGGAGAGGGTATTAAGGTGGATCCCAATAAGATTGAGGGAGTTCAGATTTGGCAACGTCCTAATTCAATGACTGAGATCGGGAGTTTCATGGGGTTAGGAGGTTATTACCGGTGATTTGTGCAGGGCTTTTCATCTATTGCATCACCTCTAACCAGATTGACCCAAAAGGGTGCTCCATTCTGTTGGTCCAATGATTGTGAGGAAAGCATCCATAAGCTCAAAACGGCTTTGACTACGACATTAGTTATTGTGTTGCCTTCCGGTTCGGGGATGTATATAGTGTATTGCGACGGTTCTCCCGTTGGCTTGGGATGTGTATTGATGTAGGAGGGGCGAGTTATTGCATATACTTCATGTCAACTGAAGTTTCATGAGAAGAATTACCCTGTGCATGATCTAGAATTGGCGGCGATTGTTCATGCTCTTAAGATATGGAGGCATTATTTGTATGGGGTGTCATGTGAGGTTTACACCAACCATCGCAGCTTGCAGCATTTGTTCAAGCAGAGGGATCTTAATTTCAGGTAGCGCGGGTGGCTTGAGTTACTAAAGGATTATGACATTACCATTATTTATCATCCAGGTATTGCAAATGTGGTCGTGGATGCTTGAGTAAGAAGACAGAGAGTATAGGTAGCTTGGCATTCATTCCTATTGAGATGAGACCATTAGCTTTGGACATTCAGTCATTAGCTAATAGACTTGTGAGATTGGACATTTCGAAGCCCAACCGAGTTTTAGCATGTGTGGTTGCTCAGCCTTCGTTATTGGGGCAGATTAAGGCCCGACAGTTCGATGATCCATATTTGGCGGTTCTTAGAGAGACGATATTTCAGGGAGGTGCCAAAGAGATTTCTATTGGCAAGGATGGCGTGTTACGACTTTAGGGTCGTGTATGTGTCCCTAATATTGATGGCTTAAGAGAGAGGATTCTCGAGGTATTCCATTCATCCGAGTGCCACAAAGATGTATCGTGACTTGAGACAGCACTACTGGTGGCGGAGGATGAAGAAGGACATAGTGGAGTATGTTTCTAGATGTTTGAATTACCAGCAGATCAAATATGAGCACCAGAGGCCAGGTGGCCTACTTCAGCAGATGCCCATTTCGAAATAGAAGTGGGAGCGCATCACCATGGATTTCGTGGTTTGGTTGCCGTGGACTCAGCGGAAGTTTGATTCAGTGTGGGTTATTATGGACAGACTGACCAAGTCGGTCCACTTCATTCCAGTGGCGACTACTTATACGGCGGAGAGATATGTCGAAATTTACATTCGGGAGATAGTTAGGTTGCACAGTGTGCCGGTTTCCATCATATCAGACAGAGGCCCTTAGTGCACTTCCCATTTTTGGAGAGCTGTTTAGAGTGAGTTGGGGACTCGCATAGAGCTTAGCACGGAATTCCATCCTCAGACCGATAGGCAGTCGGAGTGGACATTTCAGATTTTAGAGGACGAGCATGTGTGATTGATTTTGGAGGACAGCGGGATCGGTTCTTACCCTTGGCGAAATTTTCATATAATAACAACTATTAGTCCAACATATAGATGGCCCTATATGAGGCATTATATGGTCGGCATTGTCGTTCTCCTATCGGGTGATTTGAGCCCAGTGAAGGTAAGTTACTTAGTACAAAATTGGTTCAGGATGCCTTGGATACAGTAAAGTTGATTCAGGAGAGGCTCCGCACAGCTCAGTTCAGGCAGAAGAGTTACATGGATTAGAAGGCGCGCGATGTATCATTCATGATTGGCGAGAAGATTCTCTTGAAGGTTTCGTCCATAAAGGGAATTATGAGGTTCGTAAAGAAGGGCAAGTTAATCCCAAGGTTTATTGCCCCCTTCGAGGTGTTGAGACGAGTTGGAGAGGTTTCCTATGAGCTTGATTTACCTCCCAGTTTACCAAGAATTCATCCAGTCTTCCATGTATTGATGCTTCGGAAGTATCATGCTGACTATTCACACATGTTGGATTTCGGTACCATTCAGTTAGATGAGAGCTTGGGCTTTGAGGAGTAGCCAATTGTCATTGTTGATAGACAAGACCGCCAGTTGAGGTCCAAGAGGATCTCTGCAGTAAGAGTCCAGTGGAGGGGCCAACCGGTCGAGGAGGCGACCTGGGAGTCCGAGAAGGATATGTGGAGCAGATATCCCCACTTATTCAGCAGTCCAGGTACTTTTCTATGTCCATTAGAGGATGAACGTTTGTTTAAGAGGTGGAGAATGTAACGACCTGACTGGTCATTTTGAATTTTTGAACCTCGTTCTCTTAAATAAAACTTTCGGCACTTCCTTTTACTAATTTATGACTTGCGGGAATGGGTGGTTCGGAAGTTCGAAGGGTTTTGAGAAAGAATAAGTCTAGTTGCTTCTTTATGTTTCTTTAAAAAGTCAAAGTTTGACTTCGGTCAACATTTTGGGAAAACAGACCCGAAATCGTGATTTGACAAATTTTAAGGGTCCGTGGGAAAATATGGGACCTGGGAGTATGTCCGAAATCGAATTCCGAGGTCCCTAGACTGACTAATAAATTTTATGTAAAATTGTTAAGTTAAAGTTTCACAGATTTAAATAGACTAAAAAATTATTTTTTCCCAGGTATCGGGATCGAATTTCGTTTCTGAAACTTGGTACAAGTTCGAAATATCAGTTAATACTTACCCATAAAATTCGGTGTCAATCCGAGTAGTTTAAGGGTGTTTTGATCCGTTGGAGGAAAATTTAGAACTTGAAGTTCAATGAATTGAAATATTGAATTTTGGGGTTTGATTCCTCAATTTAGCGTTGTTTTGAGTGTTTTGAGGGTTCGAGTAGGTCCGTCCCATTATTTCAGACTTGTCGGTATGTTCGGGCAAGGCTCGATAGCCCGAGCGTCAAATGGTCGAGGTTCAAGTGAAGTTGGAAACTTAAAAAAAGGACTGAGATTTGTTGCTTCTGTCATAACCGAATTTGCGGTTATTGCACTGCAGAAGCGGGATCGCAGATGCGACCATTGAGTCGTAAAAGCGAAACGGGGACCGGACCAAGTAAATCGTAGAAGCGGCCCAGAAACCGCATAAGTGGTCTCGCCTATGCTGCCCCAGACCGCGGAAGCGGTCAAGTCCCTTATTGGCCAAAGCAGCAGAAGCGGCCCAGTAACCACATAAGCGATCTCGCCCTATGCGGCCCAGACCACAGAAGCAGAAATCATTGGGGGGCAGTAGCTCATTTAATACGAACTCAACGCCATTTTTAACACACTTCACTCTACACTTAGGCGATTTTGGTGATTCCAAAGAGGGGGTTTCAACATAACATTGCAAGGTAAGTAATCCCCACTCACTTTTAGTCAAATACATAAACATTAGGTAGATTTAACACTAAAGATTGTAAAATCAAGGGGTTAGAGCTAGACCTATGGTTTATAAAAACTAAGATTTAATCATGTAATTTGACATGTAATGAACTAGAAATCATATATTTGTGATCCTTAGGTGATAGAGAACAACTTCCTTCAAAGAATCTCGAAATCCCGGCACGTGGGCTTGGAGTCAGAATTTAGGAAACGTATGGGAAAGGTTCAGAAATCACTTAAATAGTTAGAATTAAACCTTGTGAGCCGTTATTGACTAGTTCTTACTTCTTTTGATTAGTTTGATATTGTTCTGTTGTGAATTAAAGACTTGGGCTCGTTCTTGGAACTTGGAAGTGCACTTTGGAGCGAGGCGAGTCTCCTTTCTAACCTTATAAGAGGGAAATGTCTCCATAGGTATAATAAATAACCAAATTGCTTTATATGCGGGGGCTATGTACGTACCAGGTGACGAGAGTCCGTGCGTACATTTTATGACAATCCGGGTAGTCTAGGATCCTAAAATATGTTATATATGAAGTAGCTGTAATCTTGTTGGCTGTTGAATTGTTTAGATCCTAATGAGTTAGACACTAAAATTATAAAGGGATTAAATTTCATTTATTCTGGAATTATTAAAGAAGAATTGACTTGTACTTGGAAGAACATGTATTTTTATGTGTACCTGCGTCGCACGTATGATTAGCGAGCTAGGTGATTGTGATTTACATTTTTACCGCGTCGCACGTATGATTCATGAGCGGGATACTAGATGCATCTATAGTTCGAGTTGTTCGACCCTCGGTAGTGCACATTTACTTTTCTGTTGGATTGGGTCGTACGTTCCTCGGTGGTTATTTGTGAATGTGTTATCTAGCTTCTTCTTGTGGTTAAAATTCCAGATTTTCTTAAATACTTAGATATGAATGAACACACTCCATGAAAGGTTAAAGGAAGGATTTCTATTTCATACTTGGAAGATTTATGACTTGAGTTATACCTGCTTGTCTAAATGATTCTCATTGTTTCTTGACCTTAGTAAGTATCAAGTCGACCTCTCGTCTCTGCTTCTTCGAGATTAGGTGAGATACTTACTGGGTATATGCTATTTATGTACTCATGCTACGCTTCCGTACTTAAATGTATAGGATTTGAGGTAGGTGGATCTGGACACTACTCTGGTGCGCATCAGTGAGCGCCCTTGGGACTTCTACGGTGATCTGCTTCTCCTTCATGTCGATCCGCAACCGAAGAAGTCTTTTCCTGCATTTTTGTTTCTGTCTATCCTGATTCAGACAGTAGGATAGTATATTATTCTTTTGTTTGTATTCTACTAATTGCCCGTAGCTTGTGACACCGGGTTCTGGCACACACAGTGGTAGACATTTATTTTGGGGTTGTATAACTATCTTTATACATTATTAATCTTTAATGGTTTTTAACCTTAAATTGGAAAGTCTATTATAGTGATTTTTGACAAAGAAAAATGAGAATTTAATTATACTTCCGTGTGGCTGGCCTGGCAAACGGTGCCGGGCGCCATCATGACTTATTATGGAAAATGGATCGTGACAGGTAGTATGTTACGCAGACCTTATCCCTATATTGATGGGTATAGAGGTTGTATTCAATATACCCTCAGCTCAATAAGACGAAAAGAGACAATAGATCAGTAATAACAACAAAGGCTAGAAAAATAATACCAATAACCTAAGAAGCAGAAAATTAGATGGAAAAACCAATATCAATAACCAGTAACGATGGCAACGTACTAGGTAAACGGAGCGAAAAAATAGTATGAACACAACATGAACCAATAATATTCTAAGACAAGGCACCATTAGACTAGTCCTACACCCAGTACGGAGTAGAAAAACGCTCAACTACTTCCTAACCTTCAACCCTAAAGCTCGAGCTCCACATCTTCCTATCAAGGGTCATGTTCTCGGAAAGCTAACGCCACCTCATGTCCCTTCATTATATTTTATATCTCATAAGATTGAAATAAATTAAACAATCATGTGTATCTAATTAAACTTTGATTGTTTATTTTTATATGTTTAAAAGATATCTATTTATATTAACCTCGACAAATAAGTCACAACACAAAAATCTACATTGATCATTCACATAAACATGTGGTTTATCATAATTATACACTTAAAACTTTATTTTAATAATAATAATAATATTATTATTATTAATTTGTGTACTACATGACTTAGTATACACGTGCATCACACGTGTCGAGAAACTAATATATAAAAAAACCTAAAGATGTTAATTACTTCAAAAGCCAATGAGAGTTGTGAAATAAACTTTATTTCGATCTTCATCTCTTCTATAGACACCTTCTCTTAAATATTTTTGTTAAGACATACACCAATACATGATATCTTAGCCCATTGCTAAAATGCTTATGGTTCACCGGTATCATGAGCCATTAAATATAATTTGTATACTTTTGTCACATTCCTAATTTCTTCAAGCTAAATGAGCTGAGGTTTGTTGAATGCAACAGCCTCATCATTGTCTACAGTATAATCCTTTATATGCTATAGAAAGCTATTCGTTGGTACACTTAATCATACACAACATTTTCAAATAGAGCCTACAATGTGAATCTAAGTAATTATGAATCTTAAACAATAAATTAATTGATCAGAAGTTCACCTGGAAGAAAAATATAGAAGAATATTAGAGTATACAAAGAAATTCCCTAAATATTCAACCACGTATAAAGAAGGAAAATGCTGAAACAAATATCTATTTTTCTAAGAACCCATGAGACAATTTTGACAAAAATACCTTTCTTGATGAAAGATAGGTATATATCACATGAATTGTTTGAACAATTGCTAAAATTCATTGTTTTTGATCTTCTTGACCTCATGAATACAATTTTTCTAGAGAAGTAAGTTGACAGTAGCAGATGCTTCTTGTAGAACATATGAATTAATAGTAAAAAAGAACCTAGATTGAAATAGGAAGAGATTTGCAACAAAACCCAAAAAAAGAGAAATATACAAATTTCAGGCGAAAGCTGCAATACAAAAACGTTTGTAACCGTAAAGTAATTTAATAACATGAGCAATTATTTGGACAATTATTGAGGAAATTTTTGGAGTCTTTAAAATATGATATAAATGGAAGGGGAAAAAACAAAAGAGTGGGAGGTATAATTAAAGAATAGATAAAAACGGATACAATGAAAGCATAAAAAGAGCATAAGATTAGATAAAAAGGACTGAAAAATAGAAAAAGGAAAAATTAGATAAATAGTATCCTTGGCCAGGCCAAAGAGAGGTGCTAACTCATCTCCTATTTTTCTAACTTTATATGTATAAAGACTAAGTATATATGCTCGCGCTTTGCGCGTTTGAAAAATAAAACTACAATACTGCATATGAATATAATAATTCTCACAAAAGTATGAAGTTTTACTAATCAAACATCTTTTTGCGACTCTTCTTGACATCCTATATAAAGTTCTTTAGTAGAAAGAACATGCGAAAAATATTCCAAGTTAAACATGAAATAGCATACTTTAATCAGATATAGTAGCTTTGCATCATAAGAAAAATAGAATAAAAAAAAGAATACAAAAAGGAAATAAAAACTAATGAAAAAGGGGAAAAAAAAAGTTAAACGTCAAAATCTGAGGGTGTATCCTAAGATATTTGTGACGACCCGTCCTGTTGTCACATAAGTTACCATTCCATTTCCCCCATATTATATTTTTCTGTGCTTCATTATCGGTATGTGGGGTGATCGAGTTGAATTGAATTGGTTTTAGATAGAAATGAGACACTTAGTCTCCTTAAGAAAAGCTTGTGTTGGAAAAGTCAACCGGAAGTTGACTATATAGTTACATGGCTCGGATGTGAATTCTGGTGATTCGATTAGCTTCGGGGGATGATTTGTGAATTAGGAGCGTGATCGGAATTGATTTTGGAGGTCCGGTGTAGAATAAGGTTTGAATTGGCGAAGTTAGTATTTTGGCGAATTCTGGTTGGTAGGTGAGATTTTGATCCGAGGGTCGGAATGGAATTTCGAGAGTTATAGTAGCTCCGTTAGGTCACTTTGGATGTGCGGGTAAAATTTCAGGTCATTTGGAGGTGTTTTGATCGGGTTTTTGATCGAATGTGTGTTTCGGAAGTTTTGAAGAAACTTAGGCTTGAATCCGATGTGAATTGATGATTTTAGTATTGTTTGATGTATTTTAGTGATTGGAACAAGTTCGTATGATGTTTTGGGATATGTTGGTATTTTTGGTTGAGGTCCCGGGGGCCTCGAGGTGATTTCAGATGGCAAAACGGAAAATTTTGGACTTAGAGCATTGCATAAAAGTGCACAACTGTTGCATGCCACTTTTGGCCTTCACGTTCGCGGAGGGGTCCATCGCGTTTACGTAGTTGTGTTTTATGGGCCATCGCTTTCGCGTGAGTGGCCTCATGTTCGCGTAGAAGGGCATGAGGGCCCTCCCTAGTTTGTTCATCGAGTTCGCGATGGGGGAGTCGCGTTCGCGTAAGAAGATGTCCTTGTGCATCTCGTTCGCGTTTGGAATATCGCGTTCGCGTTGAAGGATAAGCTAGACCATCGCGTTCTTGTGAGGGTCGACGCGTTCGCATAGGGTAACATCTTGGTCAAAGGAAATTGGCCTTCACAAACGCGGGGTGTTGATAGCGTTCCCGTAGAGGCAAATCTGGGCATCCAGTAGGGGTTTTTATATTATTTCATCCGCGACCCATTCATTATTTCCTCCATTTTTGAACCACCTCAAGAGCTTTTTAGTAGAAATTGAAGAGGGTTTTGACGAGAAGTGATTGGAGGTAAGCCTCGTGACCTAGAAACGCTATTTTATTGAAGAACCAACCTTTAATTGTTGGAAAATTGAGTGAAAAATTAAAGAATTAGGGCTTGGGTTTTGAAATAAAAATTTGGAATAGCATTTGAACTCTGATTTTGGTAAATTTTATATGTACGGACTCGTGGCGAGACGAAAAATCCGCTAATGTAAATTTCACAATTTTTTGAGAAGTGGGCCCGGGGCTCGGGTTTTGCCAACTTCGTGATTTTTGGTGTTTTTTGAGTTATTTCGATTGGATTATGTTCCATTATCCTATTGTAACCTATTCCTTGTGGTTCTGATCAGATTCGGTGCATGAGGAGGTTAATTCGAGAGGAAAAGGTATAGCGGACTAGACTTGCGGTCGGTTTGAGGTGAGTAATAGACGTAGATGATAACCTAAGGGTTTGAAACCCGGTATATCACACTGTGACGCTATATTGAGGCGAGTCATGTACTCTATGTGTAATGACCCGGCCGGTCATTTTTGGAATTTACGCCTCGGTCCCCCATTAACTGCTTCCCCTAAGTTCATTTCTGCTATTTCGATTTGCTGGGACATTCAGTGTTTGGATCTAGAGTATTTTGGGACACTTAATCCCTAAATGAGAGCTTAAGAGTTAAAAAATGGTTCGTATTTGGAGCAGTGCGAAGACACCATCGGGTTGGAAATCTGATGGTTCCGTTAGCTCTGCTAGGTTATTTCGGGGTTGGGAGCGTGTTCAAAATATATTTTGGAGGTTCATAGCTCATTACGGCTTGAAATGCTGAAGTTTGAATTTTTGAAGTTTCCGGTCGGATAGTGAGTTTTTGATCCGAGGGTCGGATTGGAATTCCAAAAGCTTCTGTAGCACCATCATGTCATTTTAGATGTGTGTGCAAAATTTCAAGTTATTCAGGCGAGGTTTGGTTAGGTTTTTGATCGAAAGTGTGTTTGGTTGGAATTTGAAGTTCTTAGACATGAATCTTAGATTAATTCATGTTTCTGGCGTTGTTTTGGGTGATTTAAGGATTGGTACAAGTTTGAATGATCTTGCGGGATATGTCTATAGGTTTGGTTGAGGTCCCGGGGGCCTCGGGTGTGTTTTGGATTCTCAACGGGTCATTTCCTCCTATTTTTGAACTGCTGCTGCTTTTGGTATGCCTTCATTGCGTTTGCATTATGTCCTTTGCGTTCGCGAAGGCTTATCTTGGCCACCTGGGCAATCCTTCTACGCGTTCGCGTTCAGAGCCTCGCGTTCATGAATTTCTACCTCCCCCTTCACCGCATTAGCGTCCCTCATATCGCGTTCGCGTAGGGCAAATTTCTGGCCCCTTCATTTTCTTTTGCCTCAGTAGGGACCTGAACATTCTTCGTCACTACCCAATCGAGGTTAGACTTAGAACTTACTGAGTACCACTGTGGTGTACTCATGCCCTTTCTGCGCCTGTTTTTCATGTGCAGATCTTTCAGGTACCTCCACTCAGGTGCATTATCAGTGAGGCATGAGGATCACAGAGACTTTGAGGTAGTTCTGATGCGTCCACAAACCGACGAGTCTCCCTCTTACTCTACCATTTGCATTTAGGCTTCTTTTTTCTGGTTGTTAGACATTCTGGTGTTGGGAGCCTTTATCATTCATTTCTGTAGCCTGTGTTGCCTGTGAGTTTCTGGGTCTTTGGGGATTTTAGTAGACTTGTGTAATGAGTTGTTCATGCCGATCGGCATACAACATAGTTTTCTTCAGTTATTTAATTTGGTTTATTCTATTTTTCTGCAATTATTATATTTTTAGCAATATTTTACTTACCTGATCGTTGGTATGAGAGCCTTCATAGGAGTCATATAACACAGGACGCTTTATTAGCGTCTTGCTGATCGGTACAGAGACGTCTGTATTTATATACGAGAGACTATAACTGTTTAGGAAAAATCTTCACTTCTTTGAATTCCTTGTCGGGTGATATTTTGACATCAGATCTAAACTTCTGTCTTCTATTCCCTCACAGATGGTTAGGACACATGCTACACGAGAGGACAAGGCACCCCCGCCCCCTGCTATCGTTGTTAGAGGCTGGGGCCAGGGTAGAGGTCGAGGACGCGCATGAGGTGCAACCACAACACCCCGCGAGCTGCCGCTGAGATACCACCAGAAGATCTAGTTGGAACCCAGGCACCTGCTACATCTACCACAACTACTACTACTCCAACGTCTAGGAGACTCTAGATCAGTTCATGAGAATGTACATTACCTTGGCTGAGGCGGGGTTGCTTTCCGTTACTACAGCCACATCCCAGGCCAAGGGAGGGTCCCAAACTCCCGCAGCCCGCACTCCTAAGCAGAGAGTGCAGATGGAGCAGGTCCCAGAGGTTATTCCTGTACCGCCTGCAGCACCAACACAGCCCAGGGATGAATCAGCTATCTCCGAGGATGAGCAGCGTAGGCTAGAGAGGTTCAAGAAATATGATCCCCTAGTGTTCTGCAGTCTAACATCAAATGACGCCTTGGGATTTTTGGAGGAGTGTCATCATATCCTTTGTACCATGGGCATAGTAGAGTCTAGCGGGGTCTCTTTCATTGCCTTTCAGCTTCGGGGAGCCGCCTATGACTCATGGTGTATGATTTGGATAGTCCAGTCGAGTGTGCCTCACTGACTTGGACCCAATTCTTAGACATGTTTATGAGAGAGTTTGTTCCCCAGAGCCTAAGGGATTCATGGAGCGCAAAGTTTGAGCACTTGCGCCAGGGTGCTATGACAGTCTCAGAGTATGCCATCCATTATACCAGGTTGGCTAGACATGCATCGGCTTTGTTTGCCACAGTTCAGGAGAGAGTTCGGAGGTTTATCAAGGCTCTTATTCTGCCCGTCTGGTTCAGCATGGCTCGAGATTTGGAGATGGTTATTACTTACTAGCAGGTAGTGAGCATCGTAAAGAAGATTGAGGGTATGCTCGCCAGAGAGCAAGGGGAGAGGGAGGCCAAGAGGTCTCGAGAGTTGGGTTACTACTCTGGTGCCCGTACCCCATCAGCCAGTCGTTATAGTAGGGGTTATTCTGGTCGCCCTGTACATTCAGCTTTGCATGGACCTGGCACCACTCCACTTCGCCTACACCTCAGGAGCCTTATTATGCGCCTCCAGTTTCTAGTGCACCTCTTGCGCGGGGTACTTCTAGAGGTCAATCCAACAGACCTATCTTTAGTTAGTAACTTCCATCACGTCCCCCCAAAGCTTGTTTCGAGTGTCGTGATACATGTCACATGGTTAGTGACTGCCTCAGGCTTGGTTAGGGTGCATCTTCATAGAATGCTCAGCTGCAGCGGGGTCCTCAAATTTCTCAGGCTATGATTACGGCTCCAGCTACTTCCTCACCTGCCCAGCCAGCTAGGGGTGGAGGCCAGGGAGATCGAGGTCGGCCTCGTGAGAGGAGTCAGGCCAGTTATTATTACATTCCTGCTCGCTCTGAGACGATTGCCTCCGATTCTGTCATCACAAGTATTATTCTGGTTTGTCACAGAAGGCATCGGTTTTATTCGATCTAGGCTCGACTTATTTGTATGTGTCTTCTTATTTTTCTTCACATCTAGGTGTGCCTCGGGATTCTTAGAGTGCCCCCGTTTATGTTTCTACTCTTGTGGGAGATTCTCTTATTGTCGACCGTGTTTACTGGTCGTGTCAATTATTACTCAGTATGGTTGACTTTGATATTATTCTGGGCATGGATTGGTTGTCGCCCCATCATACTATTCTTGACTGTCACGCCAAGACCGTGATGATGGCTATGCAGGTGTTCCACGTATTGAGTGGAGTGGTACTTTAGATCATGCTCCCAGTAGAGTTATCTCTTTCCTTAAAGCTCAACGTGGGGTTGAGAAGGGGTGTGCCACATATTTAGCTTATGTGAGAGATGTCAGTGCTGACACCCCTTCTATTGATTCATTCCCAGTGGTACGTGATTTCCCCGATGTGTTTCCAGCTGATCTTTTGGGTATGCCGCCCGATAGAGTTATCGATTTTGGCATTGATCTATTGCCGGGCACTCAGCCCATTTCTATTCCTCCATATGGAATGGCTCTTCTTGAGTTGAAGTATTAATTGCAGGAATTGACGGGTAAGGGTTTCATTTGGCCCAATGTTTTGCCATGGGGTGCTCCTTCTTGTTTGTGAAGAAGAAGGATGGCTCTATGCGTATGTGCAATGATTATCGCCAGTTGAACAAAGTTACAATGAAGAACTGATATCTTTTACCTTGTAATGATGACCTATTTGTTCAGCTTTAGGGTGCACATGTGTTTTCCAAGATTGATTTGCGCTCAGGTTATCATCAGTTGAAGATTCGGGAGCCAGACATCCCGAAGACTTCTTTCAACACTCGGTATGGTCATTACAAGTTCCTTGTTATGTCTTTTGGGCTGACTAATGCCCTGGTAGCTTTTATGCATTTGATGCACAATGTATTCAGGCCATATCTTGACTCATTTGTGATTGTTTTTATTGATGATATTCCGGTATATTCTCAAAGTCGAGAAGATCATGAACAGCACCTGAGGACAGTGCTTCAGACCTCGAGGGAGAAGAAATTATATGCAAAGTTCTCAAAATGTGAGTTCTGGCTGAGTTCTATGCCATTCTTAGGCCACGTGGTATCGAGTTGAACCGATGAAGGTGGAGACCGTGCAGAGTTGGCCCAGGCCCTCCTCACCCACATAGATTTGCAATTTCTTCAGCTTGGCGAGTTATTACCGTCGCTTTATGGAGGGATTCTCATCGATTGTGGCCCCTATGACTAGATTGACCCAAAAGGGTGCCCCCTTTCAATGGACAGAGGAACGTGAGCCGAGCTTCCAAATGCTCAATACAACTTTGACTTCTGCCCTAATCTTGATACTACCTACCAGTTCGGGGTCCTATACAGTTTATTGTAATGCCTCACGGGTTGGACTTGGAGCATTATTGATGCATGGCGACAGGGTGATTGCCTACGCGTCCAAACAGTTGAAGGTACATGAAAACAACTAACTTGTACGGGGTGCCTTGTGAGATATATACTTACCATCGGAGTTTGCAGCACTTCCTTAAGAAGAAGGACCTGGATAAGTGTTAGAGGAGATGGTTAGAGTTGTTAAAGGATTATGATATTACTATTCTTTATCACCCGGGCAAGGCCAATGTGGTAGCCGATGCCTTGAGTCACTGGGTGGAGAGTTTGGCATATTTACCAGCCTTAGAGAGACCCATGGTGATGGATGTTTAGGCTTTAGCCAGCCAGTTCGTGAGATTGGACCTTTCGGAGCCCAGTCGGGTTCTAGCCTGTGTGGTTTCCAGTTCTTCCCTATTTGATCGCATCAAGGAGGGACAATATGATGACCCTCATTTTCTTGTCCTTCAGGATAGAGTTCGGCGTGGTGATGCCAGAGATGTCACCATCAGGTATGCTGGGGTATTGAGGATGCATGGCTGGATTTATGTGCCCACTGTCGATGATCTTCGAGAGTTGATTAAAGTATAGGCCCATAGCTCACGATATTCCATCCATCCGGGTGCTATGAAGATGTATCAGGACTTGAGGCAGCACTAATGGTGGAGGCGGATGAAGAAAGATATAGTTGACTACGTGTCTGGATGCCTCAATAGCCAGCAGGTTATGAGCACCAACGTCCGGGTAGGTTGCTTCAGCAGATAGAGATCCCGAAGTGGAAGTGGTAGTGTATCACCATGGACTTCGTATCTAGACTCCCACAGACCGTGAAGAAGTGATTATATTTGGTTCATTGTGGATCGGCTGACCAAGTACGCTCATTTCATACCTGTGTGTACTACTTATTCATCGAAGTGGTTGGCTGAGATTTGTATCAGGGAGATCATTCGTTTGCATGGTATTCCAGTTTCTATCATCTCAGAGAGAGGTACTCATTTTACATCGTGGTTATAGAGAACCGCGTAGTAGGAGTTAGGCACTTGGGTGGAGTTGAGCACGACATTTTACCCCCAGACGGACGGACAGTCTAAGCGTACTATTCAGATCCGGGGGGATATGCTCCGTGTATTCGTGATTGAGTTTGGAGGGTCACGGGATCATTTCATGCTATTGGCGGAGTTTGCTTATAACAACAGTTATCAGTCTAGAATTCAGATGGCACTGTATGAGGCCTTATATGGTACGAGTTATAGATCTTCGGTGGGTTGGTTTAAGCCAGGTGAGGCTAGGCTATTGGGTATAGAGATGGTTCAGGATGCAATGGAGAAGGTTAAAGTGATTCAAGATAGAATCTATGCAGCCCAATCCAGGAAGAAGAGTTACGCAGACAAGAAGGTTCGAGACGTTGCATATATGGTTGGTGATCGGGTTCTGCTTCAGGTCTCGCCTATGAAGGGCATCACGAGGTTTGGAAAGAAAAGGAAGCCGAGTCCGAGGTTTATTGGCTCTTTTGAGATCTTGAGGCAAGTTGGGGAGGTTACTTATGAGCTTGCCTTACCTCCCAGCCTAGCTAGAGTTCATCTGGAATTTCATATTTTGATGCTCCGTAGATATCACGGTGATCCGTCGCACGTGTTCTATTTCAGTTCAGTCCGATTGGACAAGGATCTATCCTATGTTGAGGAGCCAGTGGCCATTTCGGATAGGCAGATCAGAAAGTTGAGGTCAAAGAACATAGCTTCAGTAAAGGTTTAGTGGCGGGTCAGCCGGCCGAGGAGGCGAATTGGGAGACCGAGAAAGATATGCGCAGCCAGTACCCTCATCATTTTGCTACCTCAAGTATGTTCTCTATGCTCGTTCGAGGACGAACGAATGTTTAAGTGTTGGAGGATGTAACGACCTGGCCGGTCATTTTTGGAATTTACGCCCCGATCCCCTAAGTTCATTTATTCTATTTTGGTTTGCCGGGATGTTCGGTGTTAGGATTCGTAGTGTTTTGGGACACTTAGTCCCTAAATGAGAGCTTAAGAGTTAGAAAATGGTCCGTATTCAGAGTAGTGTGAAGATGACCTCTAAATGGAAATCTGATGGTTCCGTTAGCTCCATTAGGTGTTTTCATGGTTGGGAGCATGTTCGAAATGTATTTTGTAGGTTCATAGCTCATTTAGGCTTGAAATGCCGAAGTTTGAATTTTCGAAGTTTCCGGTCCTATAGTGAGTTTTTGATCCGAGGGTCCGATTGGAATTCTGAAAGTTGATGTAGCTCCGTTATGTCATTTGGGATGTTTGTGCAAAATTTCAAGTCATTCGGGCGATGTTTGGTTAGGATTTTGGTCGAAAGTGTGTTTGATTGGAATTTGAAGTTCTTAGGCTTGAATCTTAGCTTACTCCGTGTTTCCTGCATTGTTTTGGGTGATTTAAAGATTTGTACAAGTTTGAATGATATTGCGAGATATGTCTGTAGGTTTGGTTGAGGTCCCAGGGGCCTCGGGTGTGTTTCGGATGCTCAACGCATCATTTTCTTTTATTTTTGAACTGTTGTTGCTGCTTCTGGTATGACTTCATCGTGTTTCCGTTATGTCCTTCCCGTTCGCAAAGACTTATCTTGGTCACTTGGGCAATCCTTCTACGCATTCACGTTTCGAGCCTTGCGTTCGCGAAGCTCTGCCTCCCCCTTCACCGCGTTCGCGTCCCTCATATTGCATTCACGTAGGGCAAATTTCTGGCCCCTTTCATTTTCTTCAACGCGTTCGCATTAACATGTTCATTTTCGCATAGCTTTCTGGGCCAGGCCTTTGCATTCTCATCCTTCCTTCGCGATCGCGAAGAGCAATTTGGGGCCTTTATATTTTCCTTCTTCGCGAAAGCGTGGTACCTGCTGCGTTTGGGATGCTTTAATGACCCGAACATTATTTAACTTTTCAAAAATGAGGTTTTGCCATTATTATCAAAACTCAAGGTTTGGAGCTCAGATTTGGGAGCAATTTTAACGGTTTTTCAAGGGCAATCACTCAGTAACGATTCTCTACTCTCCTATGACTAAAACCTATTAATCTAATCGTGAATTCACCCTTTAATTTCGTGTTTTTGAATGGGAAGTGGGTAAACTTCTTAGACCTAACTATGGGATTTTGAGGGAACATTTGACCTTCAATTTGGGAGATTTTTATATGGTTAGGCTCATGAGAGTATGAGGGTTCTGAAAACGTGAAAACAATTCGATTATGAGATGTTGGATGGAGGGGCATTTTGGTCATTTTACCTATTTTTGCACCCTAGTTTTAAATTTAATAGTGGAATCACATGTTTGCAATATTATTTACGATGTGTAATTGAATTGAATAGATTTATACCATTTGGAGTCGGATACTCGTGGGAAAGGCGCAATTTCTAGTGATATTGAGACGGTTCGAGGTAAGTGGTTTGTCTAACTTTGTTTGGGGGTCCTTTCCCTTAGGATTATTTCTTGATGTTTGAGTGCCTTGTACGTGAGGTGACGAGCGCGTAGTTGAGCCGATTGATGAAAATCCGATTTTCCCTTAAGTTGTTAATATTTAGCTTTCTTTCTTACTTTCCTTATCCTACTTGAAGATTTTACTTGTGCTAGACTAGGAAAGCATGTTTAACTGACTTAACTGCCTAATTGCTTAAGTTGTTTAATTGTACTATGTGAAGCATGCTAGGCTAGTTCTATCTGCTGCTATATTTTCATACTTTATTCCTTGGTTTGTTTCTGGCTGTGATTGCACATTTACATTGGGACTACAAATGTGACATTCCGATAGTTCCCCCTTGTTTGTTTACTTTGGAATTATGGGTTTGATTCCCGGGAGATCCCCTGCACTTTTATTTTGGGACTACGGGATGGTATCCCAGGAGATCCTTTGCAGCCTGATGACTGGACTATGAGACAGTATCCCAGGAGATCCTTTGGTATTGATATGAGAGTTGGACTATATGATGGTATCTCGGGAGATCCGTTGGACAACTGAGGAGAGGGATATAAGTCGTATCCTGGGAGACCCTCGTTGGTATTTTGAATTTTAGCTGTGTTTACTATATGTTTCTGCTCTATCCTTGTAGTTATTACTATTTCGTTGATCTGCCTTATTACACTGTTGCGTTTATTATTTTTGTCAGATTTCTACACTGTTAATTATTGCTACTGTTATATTTTTTTGCCTCAGTAAGGCTCCGACCTTTCCTCGTCACTGCCCAACCGAAGTTAGGCTAAGCACTTACTGAGTACCGCTGTGATGTACTCATGCCCTTCCTACGCATGTTTTTCATGTGCAGATTATCCATGTACCTCCACTCAGGCGCATTATCAGTGAGGCATAAGGATCACAGAGACTTCGAGGTAGTTCTACTGCGTCCGGAGACCGACAAGTCTCCCTCTTACTCTGCCATTAGTATTTAGTCTTCTTTCTTCTGGTTGTTAGACATTATAGTGTTGGGAGCCTTTATCGTACATTTTTGTAGCCTGTGTTGCCCATGAGTTTCCGGGTCTTTGGGGATTTTAGTAGACTTGTGTAATGAATTGTTCATGCCGAACGACATACAACATAGTTTTCTTCAGTTATTTAATTTGGTTTATTCTATTTTTCTGCCATTATTATATTTTTCCGCAATATTTGGCTTACCTGGTCGTGGGGACTAGGTGCCATCACGATATGTTCACAATCGATGAACTATGGTCGTGACACTATGACGAGTGCAAGGTCATTTGTGATTGGGGACTATGGCTTAGTCCGCCCCGAGCGATGTTCAAACTGTGTTCTTGACTAAGAGATTGATTAATAGACATCCTACTTGGATTCTAATGATATATTTGGGCTGTGTGCCGATTACTTCAATCCTTTAGAGATTGTTATCACTGCTTCCATGATACTTAACATGTTATATGTTTTTAGTCCCGAGTTAAACACTGCTTCGAAATGCTTAGACATGTTTCCAAGGTTTTAAAAACTTAAACTATATTTCGTAATATTTGGAACTGAGTCTTTTAACTTGACTTTGCCCGGGTGGCTCACATGCATATTCTGGACTGAGTGTGGATCGGGCTACATGGCGCAACGAATAGTACGATGACATTGTGCTTGGGCTGTAGGAGCCCCTCCGGAGTCTGAACCTCCACAATGAGCGCGGGTACCCAAATAGATTGGGCTGCGTGTTGCAGCGGTCATGTGCATTGCATTACATTCATACATTGATATTTGCTTGTCATTGATTTGTTGCCATTTTCACCGTTAATTATGCTAAATTGTTGTCTGTAGATTTACATTGTGGTACTTCGTATATTCTCACCCTCAGTCATTATATATGCTGATTACTCACCGACTTGGAAGTACTCACTTTACTCCCTGCACCATGTGTCCAGATTTAGGTGTTCCGGGAGTTTTGTTAAGTTGTTGCTGCTTCCTAGAGTTTTCAGGAGTTGTCGAGGTAGCTGCCTGACATCCGCAAGACCCGAATCCTCCCCTTATCCCTTTTATCTTTCCGTATTCTAGACTTCAATACTATTGTGGATGTAGTACACTATTTCATTTAGAGGCTCTAGACTCGTGACCCCAAATCTTTTGGGAGATGTTAGATATGTTGTTGTTTCCGTACTGTTTCTATTTTATTATTCGGTTGGAGGACTTGTTAAACTATTAATTTAATATTATTAATCGGTAATGTGACGTGTGATTGGGTTGTGGGTATTAATTGGTCGGTCTTGCATAGCAATTATGTTGGTTTCCATCACGACCGGGATTGGGGTTGTGACAAGTTGGTATCAGAGCCCAGGTTACTAGGCCTCACGAGTCATGAGTCGGTTAGTAGAGTCTCGTGGATCGGTATAGAGACATCTGTATTTATCCTTGAAAGGCTGCATAACCATTAGGAAACACTTCATATTCTTGAATTCTTGTCGTTCGACTTTGTTTTTCCAAGAACTAAAATTTTATATTCTATTCTCTTGCAGATGGAAAGAACTCGTGCTACCGGACGTGGCAGACGACCACCATTACCACCCACTAGAGGCTGTGGGTGCGGCCGTGGTCGTAGTCGAGGTAGAGCAGCACAGGCAGCACCTGTTGACCCACCAGTTGCCCCCATTCAGGACCAGCCTCCAGCTGTAGATGCTCCAGCAACACCTGTTTAGGCACCGACAGTGCCCATTTTGATTCCTGGTCTCTAAGAGACTTTAGCTCAGATCCTATCCGTCTGCACTGGCCTGGCTCAAGCAGTCTCACCCACTACTGCCGCAGCTACCTCAAAAATTGGGGGTAGTCATCAGACCTCCGCTGCTCGTACACCCGAACAGGTTGTTCAGGGATTGTAGACATCGGGAGCAGCCCCAGATCAGCAGTTGTACCAATTTTCCCAGTTGTACTAGTCGCAGCAGCTCCAGATTATGTGGTTCTAGCTATGCCACACGATGAGCAATGTTGACTGGAGAGGTTCGGCAGACTCCAGCCTCCGATGTTTAGTGGTACTAAGGGCGAGGATGCCTAGGGATTCTAGACAAGTGTCAGCATATACTTTGCACTGTAGGAATTTGGAGTCGAGTGGAGTGGCTTTTACTACATTCTAGTTCTCAGGGCCTGCATTTACATGGTGAGAGGTGTTTGAGAGGGCGTAGGATTGTTGTAGCAGCGCCCCTTACTTGGCAGTAGTTCTCCACTCTCATTCTAAAGAAGTATGTATTGCAGTCTCGAAGGGAGGAGCTGTGTCACCAGTTCGAGTGGTTGATTCAGGGGGATATGACAGTGACCCAGTACGAGTTGAGGTTTACGCAGTTAGCTCGGCACGCTACTTGGATGATCCCGACAGATTGGGAGAGGATTAGGAGGTTCATGGATGGTCTCAACTATCCACTCCACATTTTGATGACTAGAGAGAGGGTTGTGGCCGCCTCATTTGAGGAAGTAGTTGACATGGCTCTACCGATTAAGACAAATCGCCGTCGGGAGCGTGAGGAGAGGGAGGCCAAAAGGCCTCGAGGTTCAGGTAGCTTCAGTGGTGCTCCGTCTAGGTGCCAGTTCCTGCGTGGCAGATGTCGTTCCTTCAGGCCTCCTCAGTCAGGTCGTCCAGAGTATAGTGGGGCTTCTTCAGGCCATGGTCATCAGGGATTTCAGTAGGGCCAGTCTTCACTTAGCGCCCTTCCATCTCAGAGCTCTACTCCCGCCTCTTTAGTCCATGGTTCTTCTACAACGAGGGGTTCCCTTCAGTCTCATTCTATAGCATCGGGTAGTTGCTACGAGTGCGGTGAGTTTGGCCATATGAGGAGATAGTGTCCTCGGCTTCGTGGTGGTCTATCTAAGCAGAAGGATCATCCCTCCTCTTCTACTCCATCTACTTCAGCACCCTCCCAATCAGGTAGGGGTGGGGACGAGTTAGCTAGGGGCCTCCCTAGGGGTGGAGACCGATCTGATGGTGGTCAGGCTCGGTTCTATACTCTTCTAGATAGGAGGGACACCATTGCATTAGATCTGTTATCACGGTTATTATATCAGTCTGCCACATGGATGATTCTATCTTATTTGATTCCGGATCTACATACTCTTTTATGTCTTCATATTTTTCCCATCATCTGGGTATGACCCATGGTTTTCTTGATTTTCTTGTGCACGTATCTACCCAGTGGGTGATACTATTATTATGGACCATGTATATTGATCTTGTCTGGTGATAATTGGGGATGTGAAGACCCGAGTTGAATTGTTATTGTTGGGCATGGTTGATTTTGATGTGACTCTGGGTATGGATCGCCTATCCCCGTACCATGCTATTCTGGACTGTCATGCCAAGACAGTTACATTGGCTATTCCGGGTGTTCCGAGGATTGAGTGGTGAGGTATGACTGACTATGTACCTAGCAGGGTGATTTCTTTCCTAAAGGCCCAGCGGATGGTTGGGAAATGTTGTTTATCATATTTGGCATTTGTGAGAGATGCAAAGCTGAGACTCCTAGTCTTAATTCGGTTCCCGTTGTGAGGGATTTCTCTAATGTGTTTTAAGCAGACCTTCACGTCATGCCGTCGGATCGGGACATTGATTTCGGTATTGATTTGGTGCGGGCACTCAGCCTATCTCTATTCGTCCCTATCGTATGACACCAACTGAGTTAAAGGAGTTGAAGGAGCGGCTTTAGTAACTCCTAGATAAGGGGTTCATTCGTCCGAGTGTGTCACCGTGTGGTGTACCGGTCTTATTTGTGAAGAATAAAGATGGAACAATGAGGATGTGCATTGACTATAAGCAGTTGAACAAGGTGACAGTGAAGAACAAGTATCCACTACCGCATATTAATGATTTATTTGACAAGCTCCAGGGAGTAAGGGTATTCTCTAAGATTGATCTCCGTTCAGGCTATCACCAGCTGAAGATTAAGGATTCTGAAATTATGAAGACAACTTTCATGATGAGATATGGGCATTATGAGTTTCTAGTTATGTCTTTTGGGCTGACTAATGCCCCATTTGCGTTCATGTATCTGATGAACAACGTGTTTCGGACGTATTTGGATTTATTTGTTATCATTTTTATTGATGATATCTTGGTGTACTCGCGTAGCCAGGAGGAGCTTGCTTAGCATTTGAGAGTGGTATTACATAGATTGAGGGAGGAGAAGTTTTATGCAAAGTTCTCCAAGTGAGAGTTCTGGCTTGGGTCTGTGGCTTTTCTGGGACACGTGGTGTCTAGCGATAGTATTCAGGTTAATCCAAAGAAGATAGAGGCCGTGCATAGTTGCCCTAGACCGTCCTCAGCCACTGAGATTCGGAGTTTCCTCGATTTGGCAGGTTATTATCGCCGGTTCGTCCGGCGATAATAAGAATTGTAGGAAGAAAAAACAGAGAATATATGATTTCTCATCATGGGAGAAGCCATGAAAGGTGCTGGGTTAAGCTTGAAAGACGAAGAACAAATTAAGAATTGGTTTGGAGGGGGTGAGGGGGGAGGTTAATAACCAATTCTCGTTTTACTTTCCAACGTGTCCATAATAAATGACCTAGAACCTATGTGGATTAATTTTCTTGACGTGGCGTTCTCCGTTTAGGAGATTGTATTATACGCACTGACAACCTCATGCCATAAGTATTTATTTTACACGGTTTTAATGAGTATAAGTGTTCAATTGATAAATTATAAAGTTTGGGACCAGCATGATAAAGTGATACAAGTATAGGTTCCATTTAGGCCATTCTGCCTTTTTAAAAATTGGAAGTAATTCCTGGCCCCTTAAATTTGTATCGAATTTTAAAGTCGATACACGAACTTACATTGTTCTCATTTTAACACTTCAACTTAACGGAATGAATATTAATAAATATTTTCTATTGAACGTGTTCGCCAGTCGCTCTGTACCAAGTCACATATTTGGTCTTATTATATGACATGTGGATTTGTGGGTCCTATGTTATTTAAAAAATTTAATCTTTAAAATTTTTAAATGGAATTTTAAAAATTAATCTCCCTTCTTCTTCTTTCACCCACATCCATTCATTTCTGCTATCGTATTTATCCTTTTACTCTCTGCTTCAATTCTTCACACTCCTCACAAACCCGCCGAAAAGTTGATAAGCTCTTATCCATACTCAACAATAGTAGGTTTTGAACTTGGCTCCGTTCCATTCAATGCCGACGGATGGGGTCCACCAGATTCCTCCATCTCCGTAGCAAACCAAATCTCTAACACCCCATTCGCTCCTTTCTCCCGCCCCGACAAGTTTGGTCGTATTGCCAACTGGACTCAGCTTTTTCAAACTAACCCGGATCCAACTCCAAGCAAAACGCTACTGATTCCGCCTTCGACTTCTCCGGCGACGATTCATTCGCCATCCTTGCCGCTGACGAAGACTCCTCTTTCCACCTCGTCGACAGTACCCAATCATCGCCACCCTCACCGCTGACGAAGACTCCTCTTTCCACCTCGTCGACACTACCGCCAAATCCCATCACCACGGGTAACACCGGCCGAAATTCATTCCAAGGTGGTGGTTCAACATCTTCGTCGCAACATCAACCCACCCTGCATTTTCCACTATTTCTGGGATGATGATGGTACTTTGTTTTCTTTCTTTGAGTTGCCAAAATCCTTAGGTGTCTGCCAAAATTGTTTAAGTTTTGAAAGGTGAAGTACTTATATTGTTGTTTAGCTCTTTTCTGGGGGTATGCTGGAAATGAACCTGGTTTATTTTCTTTATTTTTAATTTGTATTTTTTTCTAGTTTTAGATTTTTTTAAATCAAAACTACCGTAGCGACGCGCATAATTTTTGTGACTTGCACACACCTTGTCCACATCATCTTTGTCACTACCGCATGTGTATGGTCAAAAGTCAAATAGGTTTATTAGTTATCCAATATGTGATTTTGAGTGTTCAAATGGGAACAATGTAAGTTCGTGTATCATCTTTAAAATTCAGTACAAGTTTAAGTGGTCAGGAAGCCATTTCGCCACTCAACTTTAAATATTTTATTTTACTCATTTTATCTTTAATGAGAAACTTGTATAACAACACAAATTTCATGGCCCACAATAAGCTTTTAAGACCACAAATTTCCAAAGTCTCACTCTTTTCTCTTAAACTTCCTGCCAAATCAAATTACCTCGTATAAATTGAAACGGGTGGAGTAATTACATTTCCTTTGTATATTTCAGCTAACCCGCAGATGATCTCCAAAACAGAAGGAAAAAATGGAAACAAACAAGGATAATTACTAAAAGTTGATACGTGTACTTATGCAACTACCAGAAGCCGATATGCCCGTATTTGTAATGATGTATCATTAAAAAAAAAACCACTCAAAATCACATACACATAGGTTCTCATAAAAAAGTCTTGTTGAATGAGGGATTGGATCTTCTTTGCACTAAATACGGTTGATTTGGACTACAAGCTGGAATTCTCACACCCCCTTTATATTCTATACCAATCACCTCCCTAGATCCATCTTAATCTCAACAAATTCTGGCTACCACTGAATAGGAATGGAAAACTATCACTATTCCTTATAAATCTAATCAAGATGCAATGGTCGTTAAAATAGGCGACAGTCGCCAGAACACAAATGCTTCCCTTCTCCTGTGCACCGTCCAGTAGCACTATAAGTTAAGGAGGCAAGTACATCAGCACCGTCCAGTAGCACTATAATTGGGCTACAATTGAGCCCTACTAGTAGTTCTAACAAACCTGATACGACTGACCTCAACTCAGTTAATGTCAGTCCATTTTCTTCTTTAAGCGACCATGATGCCTCTTTGGTTTCTGATAGGATGGTCTTATAAGCCCAACACTAACTCCACTGTGTCTCCATCTTCCAACCCAGTCAAAGCACTTCCATCTGAACCCAAACATCAACTACATCACATTCTCTTATAGCAACCCGTTAATACCTAACCCACTATTTTAGCACTAGGGGGCCACATAATAAATACATATACTAAAGATATAGTAAACATTACAGCTCCGCACACTATTTCCAACATGGATGCTGAAAATTACCTTACCTCACCCCGTCACCAACAAGGCCATACAACTGGCTAAGTAACCAGTCAAACTACAACCATGCGTAACGCCTCACCAAATAATTCAGATGCCTACTCTACTCCCTCAATCTCTACAAATCTTTCTGCCGTCTTCATGAAAGCCTCTCTCTCTCAACGCATCAAACAACAAACTTCTTCTATTTCCCATAATGCTTCCCCCTACTATGGAACACCTTGATTTATGTTCATGTCAATCTCCCACTAATATTTGCACCCCTACCCAATCTACTCTCAGCAATATGATGCAACAAAGCTCACAACCGACTACCCCATCTAGTACTAAATACCCTTAACTACCAAGTCCATACCCTCTATTTCTATATTACCAAACACTAATACTAATCTTAATGCAACGTCCACACCTATATCTGAGAAAGATTCCAATCCAACAACAACTTTTTTATCTCCCCTACTCATCATGAACGGCCCTCCACATCCAACACCAGCGGCACTACTAATTTATACATCCCAAATACCACAACTAGACTACCCACTTCAGTGGGCCTCTAGGGATTACTACTGAAAAATTGGTCTATGGCAACGCCTGGAAAATCGTTCCAGTAGGTAGCTAAACCGTTGCCGTAGTGATATTGGAATGGTTTGCAGACAGTCACATCCGCTCGCGTGCCAATAGACCTATAGGAACTGTTTTTGGAACAGTTTTCATCTCCGTTGCTATAGAGACGTCTATCGCAATGGTTTTCCCTTTTTCTATTGGAACAATTATTCCTTCAAATTGGGACGGTTTAAAACCGTTACTATAATGTGTATGCAATGGCTCATAACCGATACCATATTATCTAATGCAACACTTTCGTATGCTATTGTTACAGTTATTTATGGTTATAACAACGGTCTCTTAAAGCTAATGCAACGGTTGTTTTTGTATTGCTACAGTTTTAACTACCTATTGGAACGATTTAGAGAGAATTTTGGAATGGTTTACCGGATCTATTGTAACCGTTTACATTCTAATGGAACGACATTTGTGTCCTATTGCAACGGTTCATGTAAGCTATTGTAACAGTTTATTTAAAACAGAAGTATAGCTCATGTTGTGTGTGTGTGTATATATATATATATATATATATATATATATATATATAATAACACTAAAATTTAAATAAATCACAAAATAAAACTATTAATAATATAACTCGTCCAACAAACTAATAATATCCATAAAACTAAATGTTCTACCCCAAGTGCATAAGTTTAATACATTTCAAGATAGTAAGTTTCAAAAGATTGACAACAAAAGATTACTAGAACATTCATCTGTAGCAATTCAAAATTCATCTTAAGTAAGATCTTCATTGCCTTCTTCTTCTATCTCTTGATCTACTCCACCTACAAAAGAGGATAAATAAAGTCATTACCTTTCATCTTGAATGCCTAGACTAAATAAATTGATCAAACAAGAAAAAAAAATAATGGACATACAAGATACTAGTCATGAGCCTAGCTATTCTAAAAAAACACATTATTAATACCCAAATTTGAATATTAAATATACATGCAAGCTACTAAAAAAGAACAACATAACAAATTAATCCCGTTATATGATTTAAAAGGAAATGAAACCACAAAGACCATTAAGCCTCAAGAGGGCATGGCATCCTCATAGTAAGTAGACTAGAAAGTATAACATAAGAGGATGAAAATAATTAATCATCATACCAGAACCTTCTTATAAGCAGACTAGAGCATTTACCTTCTCCTGGTATAATTCAGGCTCAATACGATCAGAAAAAGATCTTACTAAGCTAAACCTCCTTCTTTATAAAAAGAAATTGAAGGGATTGTCTATATCCAACTTAAACAGTCAAAAATACTACAATATTAGATAAAGTTGTTGATATATTACCTCAGATCTTGTTGGCTGTCTTTGTTCACTTCTGCTATGATTTCTGCCAGTCCCATAACCAGAATCAAATTCATCTCCATCGTAATGGACATCACCACTCAAATCAATTAGCCATCTGTCATGCGATCCTATATCATCAGCATGACCAGTTGCAATCCCTCCTTAAAATGCGTCTTGATATATCATCCCAAAAGAGCCTCCTATTGTTTCTTCTTGTTTCTCGACTGCCTATATCAGCAATGCTACTAGATAAAATGTTGGAAGAGATACTCACCACATCAACATGTAGCACATCTATCGAATATGATCATTTTCTAATCTTGTATGATCATACACCCATCTTACTATCTGCATTCTAGTCCTACTATCCATCTTAATAGAATGTGATAAGTTCTAATAGAGTCTAATCTTGTATGGTTGTACATCTATCTTACTAATCTGGGTCTAATCTTGTGGATCTTAGAATCACAATATTTATTCCAATCTAAGAAGGCTAGTATTATATCAATCCTGTAGCACTCATCCATTTCACCAACTTATTATTGTTTTATGTGTCACATATTCCTAGTCCTCTACCATTCCATTCTCTTGGAATCTCAGCAAGTAATAAAGACACTTTGAAGAATGAAGAAGCATAAGTTTTTGTGAATAATCGATCAACTAAATATAACAAAGCATAAAACAAAAAGTATATGAAAGTATCTAGAAGGAAGAACGAACTAACGAAATGGATGTTTCTTACATGGATCACTAAAATTGCGCAGTTGACTTTTGGTATTTTGTCTATATTCTGCAAAAGAAAAGAAATTGTCAGCATGATACTTCGTCATAATAAATCAACCAGGAGAAACAACAAAAAAAGAAATACTTACTTTGAAAATGTCAAACCATAATGTCATCTTTACACGATATAGTACTCATATTATCGTCACGCAGAAGAAATCTAAAAACTGGTCGTTAATTGTGACTGGACAAACGTGCAATCTAGTGCACCCAAAATATTATATATTGTGAAAAAGATCAACAGAACTAAAATTCTAATTAACAATATATATAGTAAGCATTAGAAATGTGATGCATCTGATAAATGCAAGAATATGCTATCTGAAATAAAAGGCAGAAAATAGAAAACGAAGATGACGAGCACAAGAATGTTTAAATGAGTAAGGAGTTCTTTCCTACGAAGCACGCTATATGATACATCAAATGCTTTTACGAAGGACGGGATGGCATAAAAGCATTTACTGTATCAGATAGTTGGACAAGTATAATAAAGGCCAAATGATACCCTCATAATTGGTAATCCAAATTTACATCAGTAGTTATCCTTCCCAATATCTCAAAGCTAAGGTTTAACTAGTTAACATAGAAACAGATATTAGTTCTTATGCAGAACTCCTCTCCCAAAAATGGGAAGCTTTTAGCATCTAAGATATTCACCAGTGGTAGCTAAAGAGTTTCTCAATTAACCACAAACGTGGCAGTCAGCAAGGGCCGTCCATCATACCCTTCTAAGAGGATGTATATCAAAGTTTCATGGCTACAAAGCATAAGAAAATACCCGAGAATGACCAGAAAAGAATGTTTTATGATTAAATTTGGGTCTTTGAGTAATGAAGGATCATAACAAATTCAATTGTCAAAATATCAGAAAGTATAAAACATAACGGCCGCAGACACACCGGTATAAACGTTCTTCACTATAAACAGGAATAATAATCAATGAGAATGCTATGTGAAAGAAATATTCACTTTTCATAAATAATGGAGTATTTTAGGAAGAAAAAAAAAGTAATGAAAAAGAGATGATTTCGACTTACACGCTCAGTCAAACGCCTCTGCAGTGCCAACTTCTCCACAAGAAAAGAAGCAGTCGGCAAATTTTGGAGACTGAGACTGGAAGCACATGAAGAGTTTCATTTTTTTGTCTAAAGTATAGTAGGTATTAAGACTAGAGAAAGAGAAGAGACGTAAGATGGCAATACCAACACATTAGAAGCAGCCAATTCCTTAACGACTTCAAGATAAACCAAAATCCAGTCCTAATTAAAAGGCCATAGTGCAATAGTAGTCAAGGGTTTGTCATCAGCAACACAATACTTAAAAACATTTTGAAATGGCATATCATTTCTTTTTATGTATACAACAAACGCTTTTACGAAGCACGGGATGGCATACCACGGCCTCTACCTCTACCACCATAACCATAACCATACTCATTTCCTCCATATCCTCTTCTTCCATAATATGAACCTTGAGAACGTATACCATATCTAGGACCACGACCACCATGGCCACCCCTGTATTTTGATAAATCTCCAAACGTCTGCACCCATAAGACAAATTAGCTCATCGAAAAAGAACCATAGTCAAGAAAGTAACGCATACGAATCAGATATACATCAATGTATAACTTCCTTTGCTTAGAGAATCCGGTCCTTCCATGATTTGGCTCATTATCAAGTGCATTACTTGACAAAGAGACGAAAAAATCATCCTTGGTGTAAACAGGCTGCAGAAATAAAAGATCTTAAACATAAATACAAAGCTAGGTCCAAGATACGTGAACAAGGGGTATACATAAGAATTGAGGTCAAAGAGAATTTAATCCACATTCACATCAATTTTAGGAACATAATCATCATACTCATAAACAACAGATTTCGAACTCAAGGCAGCCAAATCCAAACAGCAATAACAGATAAAGTGAATTAGTTATGATTTTTCATTAAACCAGATCTGAACAAATTACAGACGTAAGAGAAGATACCTACTGGAGCAGAAAAGGTACAAAACAAAGCCAAATAAAGGCTGGAATCAATTCGAGTGGAGCTCAGCGAGGTATCTAGTAATAAATAGCAGATTTCGAACTCAGTTTTCAACTTGAGAGAGGAATGGTGGCTCCTAGGGTTCAAAATGGAAGGAGCGTTCCGTCCGTCTCTACTCATCGGCAGCGGTTAGGTTTTTTCATTAAACGGAGGGTCTGGTTTGGTGCGAATGAGGGAATGGAGAAGAAGAGGTCACCAGTGTTATTGAACCATCTCCTCGTAATTTTTGATGAAACTATAACTAAAATGAATTAGGGTTATATATGTATTTGGTATTTTATTAGTTGTAAAAAATAAAAAATAAAAATTGAAATCAGATTGTGGGTCCTATCGTTTTAGTGGGTAATAGAAAATTTGGGTGAAAAATAAGGAGGGAATTAAATGACCGTGATAATACTTATCCCACCGTTACTATAGATTTATTTATTGCAACAGTTATACAAAACGTTGCTATATCTACCTTTCTCAGAACAATTTTAAGACTATTGCAATGATTCGGTTGAAAAGTGTCCCAGTAGTTCCAATAATAATCTGTAACGGTCGAACCATAAGAGTACACCATCTATTGCAACGATTACTGATCCGTAGAAAAAAAAAGTGTTGTCATAGCTCCAATTTCTAGTAGTGGATATGCCCTGACCTTCAGCATGGAACTTGTATACAATCGAGATTGTACGCCTTTGATCTATATACTTGAGGAGTTGTCAAAAGTTTGAGTCCAGGCTAGATCGAGTTTGAGCTCGACGGACCAGACCTGAGTTTGAAGATAGAGCACGATACATATCGAGGTCGAGTGTATCGATACCCTATAATAGTATCGTTACGGACTTGTAATAGAATGGGATATATTCCTGCCACGTTGGTGACGTCCAATTCTACCGCTAAAAAGCAATAGACACGGTCGTACGCAATATATTAACACAACTATGAGTCGGGGTCGAATCCCATAGAGAATAATGTGTAGGCGATTAGGAATGCAAGAAAATTATGGCTAGTCGCGCTAAGCCAAACACTTAAGATTTTGGGTTTTGGAAAATGTTTATATCTAAATGCAAAAATGTAAACTAACCTAGAAAGCAAATAAAATGATCAATGGCTACAAGTATGAATGCATCGGGAATTACACTCAAGTAACGATCCAATGTATTTCACGATTTTACAAATATGAGCGAGTTTATGTTAATTAGCCACGGATAATAATTCTTAATTAGCTTCTTCCGAAAACTAACAAGACTTCCTAATTGAATTATCCCTAATCACAATTAGAAGATTAAGCACACCCGATAGGCTACAAGTAGTTCAATCCTATCCCTAGGTCGAATCTATAAAATGAGGGTTAACGCCTCAAGTTCTTGTTAATTAATCTTTCCCAACTCCGAATTATCTTTCCCAAAATTAATTCAAAGTAAATGGGCGAGTCCTAGAGTTAGCTATTCTCTTTGGAAACATTAAAGAACAAGAATAATTAAAGTAACAATAACTCACTTCATAAATATATAAAAATCATTCAATACATAAGCACAACAAGGTATTTAACCCACACTTTAAATATGAATATTCCCATAAACAAGATTCAAGTGTTGGAAATAAATACTACACACTTAGATATACAATACAAAGCAGGGAAATGAAGAAATGAACATAAATGGGTAAGAAATCCTTAACCACAAGCTTTAATCTTCAAGACCCAAGTGTGTGTGCAAAACCCTAGCCTCCAAACTTGTTCTCTCTAAGCCAAAGAGATGGTAAAGAGTAGAAAGATGTTCCAAAAATAAAAGAGATAAATGAGAGATGCCTACAATGTCTGTTTGTACGAGTATATAATTGATTTGGGGTAAAAATTTGTGAAATGCCCGTTCTGTCCAGGTCTGATGCACTGTTTTCGCACCTGCGGAAAATACCTCGCATGTGCGGCTCCGCTTAAGAGGAATATAACCGCAGAAGCGACAAAGAGCCTTCTTTCAAATCTTCGCAGAAGCGGAAACACAACCGCTGAAGCGATCTCGCTGAAGCGCCAAATGAACCGCAGAAGCGGATGCTTTCCCAGGTACTTTCGCTGGAGCGACCTTGCTACCGCAGAAGTGGTCACACTTCTGCGTCTTCATCTCCGCAAAAGCAGAATTGCCTGATCCTTCCATCAATCGCAAAAACGATCATAATTACGCAGCGGCGACATCGCTTCTGCGATCAAAAATCCGCAGAAGCGAAATGACTGGCAGTTTTGCAAGATTTCATCTCTTTTTAGCTCAATTCCTTGTCACTTCAACCCAAATCACCTACTAGCATCATTTACCTAAAAATCTAGCAATAACCACCATAAGCAACCTCATTTCATACTTAAAAGGCATAAAAAGCTAAGCAAAAGAGGCTAAAATGAGTGGTAAAATCACCACTCATCAACACCCCCAACTTAAAGCTTTTGCTTGTCCTCAAGCAAATCAAAATTCAATGAGGATTCGTCATTTAAAATACGAGTGGCATTGCGATTATGTACATATCACATTCTCCCATTCAAACACCATACTTATGGATTTGGTTGATACTAACAATTAGGCTCAAGTATGTATATCTTTTCCGAATAACTCCCTCCTAAAGAAAAACAACTTCAACAATGTGCAAGGGAGTTCCAAAACAATCAAGTGACAAAAATAAGCCTCGATGAGTGACTCAAAAGCCCGTCGTCACGGTAATTACCACCCCGTTATGTTGTAATTACATAATTCATGCTTTTATATCAGTGTTAGAGTCTATCGGGGAAGTTAGGAGTGAATTGAATTAAAAATGAGGCATATAGCCTTTTTGAAGGAAACTTGAATAAGGAAAGTCAACCCGGAGTTGACTATTTAGTTAGAGAGCTCGGAATCGAATTCTGATGATTCGGTTAGTTCCGGGAGGTGAATTGTGACTTAGGGGAGCGATCGGAATTGAATTTGGAGGCCCGATGTAGAAATAGGCTTGAATTGGCTAAGGTTGAATTTTGGCGAAATCCGAACGGTAGGTGAGATTTTGATCCGGGGTCGGAATGGAATTCCGACAGTTGCAGTAGCTCCGTTAGGTGATTTTGGATGTGCCTCGCAAAATTTCAGGTCATTCGGACGTCGTTTAGTCGGGTTTTTGATTGATTGTGTAATTCGGAATGTTTTAAGGAATTTAGGCTTGAATTCGATGTGAATTATGGGTTTTGATGTTATTAGACGTGTTTTGAGGATTGGAACAAGTTCGAATAAGGTATTAAGATGTGTTGGTGTGTTTGGATGAGGTCCGGGGGCCTCGGGGTGTTTTCGGATGGCTAAACGGGAGGAAATTGGAGTTTGGGAGCTGCTGTCATGAATTGCAGCAGCATTTTCGCTCCTGCGGATTGGGAACCGCAGGAGCGGGACCGCAGAAGCGGAGAATTCATCACAGAAGCGAAAATGGGTCTGGCGAGGAGGTTCCGCAGAAGCGGACGTCAGTCGCAGAAGTGGACTCGCTTCTGCGAGTCATGGGTCGCAGAAGCGGAAGGCGGGCAACTGGGGGAGATCGCGGAAGCGGAGGGGTATCCGCAGAAGCGGTCGCGCAGGTGCGAGACCCAGCCGCAGAAGCGGAACTGGGTGATTTGGTGGAATCTCGCAAAAGCGACCATTTGGTCGCAGGGGCGGCCTCGCAGAGGCGGATTTTTGTCCGCAGAAGCGGAAATCAGGCCTGTGTTAAAAATAACAGAAGGGTTAAAATTTCATAAGTTGCAAAACATTTGGGGCTCGGTTCTTGAAGGCGAATTGGGCGATTTGGGCGAGTTATTGCTGGGAGAACATCGGGTTATCATCGGAGGTGAGTTTTATGGTTCCTTTACGCGTTTTTATCATGAAATCCTCCTTTAATTCACGAAAATTGGATCAAACTGTGGGGAAATTTAGCCTAAGCCAGGGTTTTGGTAAATTGCCGATTTGAGTGGGCAAATGGAGTCCGAATTTGGTAAATTTGATATGCCTAGACTCGTATTGAGACGAGGGTTCCGAATATGTAACTTTTATAATTTTTCGAGAAGCGCACCAAAAGTCGGGTTTTGACAACTTGCGGGTTTTGATATAATTTGGGTTATTTCGAATGAATTGCGTGAAATTAGCATATATTGATGCATTCTCTATGATTTTGAGCGGATTTGGCATCCGAGGAGATTGATTTGCGAGGCAAGCGCAAGGCGGATTGAAGCTTCTACCGGTTCGAGGTGAGTGGTAGTAGTAAATAATGTACTGAGGGTTTGAAACCCCGTACTAGCACTTCACAATGCTATATTGAGATGAGACACGCGTTCTATGACGGGCGTGGTGACATTGTGATTGGGGGTTCGGACTTAGTCCTTCCCGACTAATAGTATAATGTGTGTTATGACTGATAATTGAGACTATAACTGTACAATTGGACTAATAGCCATGTTTGGGGCCTTGTGCCGATCTGTAGAGCATTAGGGAACCTATAGAGCTAGGTGACCCTTATATCATGTTGAAAACATACACTCAGCTGTAGCTCTAGCTGTATATCATAATATGAGCCCGTACTAGAGGTGTACATTGAGAGAGATTATCTAGGGTGGAATTCCCTGTTCTAGCTGAGTGGGCCTGAATGGCCAAGTTTATACCGATTGAGATGAGATAGGGTCGAGGACCCACTATGAGATGTTATATTGGGCATGAAAGGCCAAGTCTATATTAACTGAGACAGGGTCAAGGACCCATTGTGATATATTATATTGGGCCTGAGAGGCCAAGTACATATTGACTGGGATAGGGTCGAGGACCCATTATGAGGTATTATATATATATACCTATATTGGATCGGGCTGCACGCCGCAGCAGTATATATATTGGATCGGACTGCACGCCGCAATAATATACATGTAATATACATGTAATATACATGTGGGACGGACTGCACGCCGCAGTATTATTGCGCTTGGGCTGTAGGAGCCCCTTCGGAGTCTGAGTCTGCACACATTCTCAGTGAGCACTGGTGTATATTATGGAATCGGGCGGCGCGCCGCAGCAGTATAAATATATATACATATAAATATTGGATCGGACTGCACGCCGCAGTGATACATGTGTGGATCGGGCTGCACGCCGCAGTATAATAGTGCTTGGGCCTAGGGAGCCCCTCCGAAGTCTGTATACACCCCCACTAAGCGCCGTCGACGTTAAATGGAGCGGGCTGCGCGCCGCAGCGGTATATGTATTGGAGCGGGCTGCACGCCGCATCATTATACTTAATCATATCCTACTATCTACTTAAATACTTATACATTATAGACATAAGTATGTGTCTTTATATGTTGAGATGGCCGTACACCGTAGGGGTACGAGTGAGGGTTGGTTCGGGGTGGAATCTTGTAGAGATAAACGTAGATTGGAGGTTAGAGTACTACTATAGTGATGACGTACCTGTGAGGGTTGCCTTAGAACTGCTAAGTGATAGCACAGGAGTTCTTACCTTCAGTCATTATTTATTATTGTTACTCACTGAGTTGAAATATACTCACCCCACTCCCCTGCACTTTCTGTGCAGATCCACAGGTGCCCGAGAGCAGTTGAGACATTGTAGCTGCTGATCCTTTTCTACTTTTGCGGAGATTACGAGGTAGCTGCCAGCGTCCGCAAAGCTTGTTTTCTCCTTCTTTATCATCTTGTTGATTTCCTAATTGCCTAGACTTGGTTGTAGTAGGATGCTATTCTGTAGAGGCTCAGTCTCGTGACACCACGATATGGTTGGGACCGTATTTTGTATGTTTTACATTTCGTTTATCACCTGATATGGTCATTTACTGTTTAAGTTTAATTTGATTAATAACTGGCTGTTTTAAGGGATGATATGGTCGGGCTTGCCTAGCATTGTGTTGGGCGCCATCACGACCAGGGTTTGGGTCGTGACAAGTTGGTATCAAAGCCTAGGTTAACAGGTCTCGCGAGTCATGAGCCGGTTTAGTAGAGTCTCGTGGATCGGTACGGGGACGCCTGTACTTATCCTCGGGAGGTTGCAAACCTTTTTAGGAAAAGTTTCAATTCTTGGAATTCTTGTCGTGCGATTACTTTTGACTTGATCTGAACTTTGACATTCTATTCTCTCGCGGATGGCGAGAACTCGATCATCCGGACGTGGAGGACGACCACCACTACCACCTGCTAGAGGCCGTGGACGCGGTCGTGGTCGTGGCGGAGTTAGGGCGGGCGAGCGGTGCCGGCCGACCCACATCCCCCGATTGCGAGAGGTGCCGGCAGCACCGGATCGGGCACCGAGCTCGTGCCCATTGTTATTCGGGTCTACGGAGACCCCGGCTCGGATACTAGCGATCGCTGACCGGCCTAGCACGGGCGGTTTCGGTTACTACTGCGGCGAGCTGCATCGGGGATCGGGGGTGGTCATCGGACCCCCGCAGTGCGCACTCCAGAGCCAGCAGTGCAGGGCTTACGGACACCAGAGGCTCCTCCGGTTCGGCGTATGGTACCGGTTCGACCGGCGGATCGGATTCGGGGGACGAGGGTCCCGGCTATGACGAGACGATGAGCGGCGTCGTCTCGAGAGGTTCACCGGGTTATCTCCTCCGGTGTTCACTGGGTGCTCCGGCGAGGACGCCCAAGATTTTCCGGATAAGTGTCGTCGGATGCTTCGTACGGCGAGGGATATTGGAGTCCGGTGGGGTATCTTTCACTACCTTTCAGTTTCAGGGACCGGCCTTCGCTTGGTGGGAGGCTTATGAGCGCCGCGGCCAGCCGGAGGAGCACCACTATCATGGCCGGAGTTCTCCACTATGTTCTTGGAGAAATGGGTGCCTCGATCTCGGAGAGAGGAGATGCGTAGGCAGTTTGAGGGTCTCCGTCAGGGGGGACATGTCAGTGTCAGAGTATGAGATCGGGTTTACAGAGTTGTCCAGATATGCACCGTGGTTGGTTCATTCCGACAGAGAGAGGATTGGGCGCTTCGTGGACGGCCTCATTTATCCCATTCGTATTCTGATGACTCGGGAGAGGGTTTTGAGTCGTACATTTGAGGATGATGTGGATATTGCTCGCGACATAGAGACTGATCGTCGCAGGGAGCGGGATGAGAGGGAGGCCAAGAGGCCTCGAGGAGCAGCTAGTTCCAGTGGCACTCAGACCAGAGGCCAGAGTCAGCAGAGCCGAGGTCGCTCTTTCAGGTCTTCGCAGTCGGGTCGCTCAGATCGTCGCAGATGGTCTCCTAGACAGGGTTATCAGGGTTCGCACCAGAGCCAGCCATCTCTCGGTGCCATGCCAGCTCAGAGTTCTTCACAGGCCCCATCCGCTCAGGGTTCATCTCGGCCTAGTTCATCAGCTGGCCACTCCAGCGCCAGAGGTCCTTATCAGTCTCAGTACCCGGCACCGGGGAGTTGCTACGAGTGCGGAGAGTTTGGGCACCACCGTAGGGAGTGTCCCCGTCTTGTTTCCAGATCTTATCAGCAGAGGGGGCGGCCCTCGTCATCTGGTCCTTCTACTTCAGCACCCGCCCCGCCAGCTAGGGGTGAGGGTCAATCAGCTAGGGGTCGCTCTTGAGGGGGAGGCTGATCAGGCGGACATGCTAGATACTACGCTTTTCAGGGCCGATCTGAGGCTGTTGCTTCTGATGCTGTCATTACAGGTATTATTTCAGTCAGCCACCGAGATGCCTCGGTATTGTTTGATCCCGGTTCTACTTATTTTTATGTGTCTACATATTTTTCTCCTCATTTGGGCACGACCCAAGGGTGTCTTGAGCTGCCAGTGCATGTATCTACCCCGGTAGGGGATACTATTGTTGTGGACCACGTATACCGGTCCTGTTTGGTCACTATTGGGAGTCTGGAGACCCGAGTGGACCTGTTGCTTCTCATCATGATTGATTTTAATGTTATATTGGGCATGGACTGGCTATCTCCATGTCATGCTATTCTGGACTATCATGCTAAGATAGTCACCTTGGCTATGTCGGGCGTTGAGAGGATCGAGTGGCGAGGCACGACTGAGTATGTACCTAGCAGGGTAATATCTTTCCTCGAGGCCCAACGAATGGTTGGGAAGGGATGTCTCTCTTATTTAGCATTTGTGCGGGAGGTCGAGGCCCAGACTCCCGGTATTGATTCTGTTCCCATTGTGCGAGACTTTCCTGATGTGTTTCCCTCAGACCTGCCGGGCATGCCGCCGGACGGGGATATTGATTTTGGTATCGATTTGGTGCCGGGCACTCAGCCTATTTCTATTCCTCCGTATCGTATGGCACCAGCTGAGTTGAAGGAATTGAAGGAGCAGCTCCGGGAACTCCTAGATAAGGGGTTCATTCGGCCGAGTGTGTCGCCGTGGGGTGCACCGGTCCTGTTTGTTAAGAAGAAGGACGGATCCATGAGGATGTGTATTGACTACGGGCAGCTAAACAAAGTAACAGTGAAGAATAAGTATCCTCTGCCTCGTATTGATGATTTATTTGATCAGCTCCAGGGAGCTAGGGTGTTCTCGAAGATTGATCTTCGTTCAGGCTACCATCAGCTGAAGATTAGAGAGTCCGACATTATGAAGACTGCATTCCGGACCAGATATGGTCACTATGAGTTCCTTGTGATGTCTTTTGGGTGATCAACGCCCCAGCAGCATTTATGCATCTGATGAACAGTGTATTCAGGCCGTATCTTGATTCATTTATGATCGTATTCATTGATGACATACTAGTCTACTCTCGTAGCCAGGGAGGAGCATGCTCGGCACTTGAGTATTGTGTTGCGAAGGTTGAGAGAGGAGAAGCTGTATGCCAAGTTCTCCAAATGTGAGTTCCGGCTTGAGTCCGTGGCATTCTTAGGGCACGTGGTGTCCCGTGATGGTATTCAGGGTAGATCCGAGGAAGGTCGAGGCAGTGCAGAGTTGGCCCAGACCGACCTCAGTTTCTGAGATCCGTAGCTTTCTGGGATTGGCGGGGTATTATCGCCGATTCGTTCGGGGATTCTCTTCTATCGCTTCACCCTTGACTAGATTGACTCGGAAAGGTGTTCCTTTCTTATGGTCCGAGGAGTGCGAGGAGAGCTTTCGAAAGCTCAAGACAGCATTGACCACGGCACCGGTCTTGATATTACCCGACAGCTTCGGATTCTTATACTGTATATTGTGATGCCTCGGGAGTTGGCATTGGTTGTGTGTTGATGCGGGAGGGTAGGGTCATTGCTTATGCTTCTCGTCGGTTGAAGCCCCACGAGAAGAACTACCCTGTTCATGATTTGGAGCTAGCAACCATAGTTCATGCTTTGAAGATTTGGAGGCATTACCTGTATGGTGTCTCCTGTGAGGTGTTCACGGATCATCGCAGGCCTTCAGCACTTATTCGGACAGAAGGACCTTAATTTGAGACAGCGGAGGTGGTTGGAGTTGCTTAAGGACTATGATATCACTATTTTGTATCATCCGGGGAAGGCCAATGTGGTGGCCGATGCCTTGAGTCGGAAGGCGGTTAGCATGGGCAGGCCTAGCTTTCATCCCAGTTGGGGAGAGGCCATTTGCTTATGATGTTCAGGCCCTAGCCAATCGGCTAGTGAGATTAGATATTTCGGAGCCAAGTCGGGTGTTGGCTTGTGTTGTTTCTCGATCTTCCTTATATGATCGCATCGGGGAGCGACAATATGATGACCCACATTTGCTTGTCCTTAAGGACAGAGTGTAGCATAATGATGCTAGAGATGTGACTATCGACAGTGATGGTGTTCTGAGGATGCAGGGCCGTATATGCGTGCCCAATGTTGATGGTTTGCGGGAGTTGATACTTGAGGAGGCACACGGTTCGCGGTACTCTATTCACCCAGGTGCCGCAAAGATGTACCAAGACTTGAGACAGCACTACTGGTGGAGGAGAATGAAGATGGATATTGTTAGGCATGTAGCTAAGTGCCTCAATTGCCAGCAGGTCAAATATGAGCATCAAAGACCGGCGGTGTTCTTCAGCGTATGGTTATTCCCGAGTGGAAATGGGAGAGGATCACCATGGATTTTGTTACTTGGCTCCCTCGGACAGCGAGGAAGTTTGATTCTGTATGGGTGATTGTTGATTGGCTAACTAAGTCCGCACATTTCATCCCAGTTAGTACTACTTACTCATCGGAGCGGTTGGCATCGATCTTTATTCGGGAGATTGTCAGGTTGCATGGGGTCCCAGTGTCTATTATATCTAACAGAGGCACTCAGTTCACTTCTCAGTTTTGGAGAGCATTTCAGCGAGAGATGGGTACACGGGTTGAGTTAAGCACCGCATTTCACCCCCAGACAGACGGACAGTCTGAGCGCACTATTCAGATCCCGGAGGATATGTTGCGGGCATGTGTGATTGACTTTGGTGGTTCATGGGATGAGTTTTTGCCACTTGCTGAGTTTGCCTACAATAATAGTTACCAGTCGAGTATTCAGATGGCCCCGTACGAGGCATTGTATGGCAGACGGTGTAGATCTCCCGTAGGATGGTTTGAGCCTGGTGAGGATAGATTGATAGGGACCGAGTTAGTTCAGGATGCTCTGGATAGAGCAAAGTTGATCCAGGAGAGGCTTCGCACAACATAGTCTCGCGAGAAGAGTTATGCAGATCGCCTAGCAGTGTGATGGGCGCTGTAAGGCCCCGTAAAATTTTTGTGCATAAAACCTAGTAGCTATAGTGTCATGGTCCGAATAATGTGTTAGGAATGCGTAGAATTCTTCGCGGCGAGCTTGCTCGCGCGCGGTTCGGGCCCTTGGTAGTGATTAAATTTCAAAAATGTAGAGAATTAATTTTTCTGAAAAGTGTCAATTTTGCGGTCAAGAATGCGACCGCAAATCTGCTATGCTGACTGCGTTCTTGCCGCAAAGCTTTCTAGAAAGTCTCCCAAAATCATGTTGAAAATGCGTCGATATGCGATCGCATAGTGAATCTGCGGTGCACTTTGTGACCGCAGATCAAACATGCGGACCGCATTCCGGCCGCATTCCTTAACCGAAACTTGTAATTTTTGAGGCCATTTTGCGGTCACTTTGCGGACCGCATGTGTGTTCTGCGGTCGCATAGTGACCGCATAATTGACCCCGGCCGAGTTTTTGTAACATTTTGACCCGATCTCTTCTTTAATATAACACACCTCTTCTTCATTTTTATCATATCATCTCACCAAAAATTAGAGAGAGAAGAGAGGGTTTTTAGAGAGAGAAATCTTGCATCTTCAAGGATTGTTCCAATCATTTTAATTCCAAGGGATCCTAGGGCAAGGATTCAACTTCCCCAATATTTTCAAGGTAAAAAACCCTAACTATTTTCTTTGATTTTCAGAGTTTTAATTGGGTAAAGAGAGGTTTGCATATAATAGCTTTTAAAAATAGAATTTTTACACTCATGCATGATTATTGAACTTGATTTCTAGTAAAAAGAAGTGAGTAGAAGTAAGAGTCTTCAAGAACAAGGTTGGCAAGAGTAAGATAGCTTGGGTAAGCATAAAGTAGGAAGTTAATGGAAGAAAACTCATCACCAGGGTATGTATGGCTAATTTTGATTCTTGTGAAATCGCCCTTATGTGTAAAATTGTTTGGCATGTGTTGATTTGAGAAATTGTATGTGATTAATTGATGTTGTTGTTGGATATTCAAAGTTGTTGTTGAACTATGAGTGTTGTGGTAAGAAATATGAACCGAAAGGTAAATGAGAGTTGAATTGGGTAAAGAATTTGTGAATAATGATTATGATGGCCTTTATGGCACCTTGTGGAAAAGAAAATGAAACACTTGAGAATTGGTTTATTGTGGAAAGAGATGAAACACTTGAATTATGGAAAAATTGCTGAATATACATGTGTGAATATTCTTGAATGTGGAAACATTGTAACTTGGTTGTGATATTGGCTTGAGAAGTAATTGAGAACATGAAACAATGTGCAAGTTGCTTATTTGAACTTGTTGAAATTGTGTGTAGTACCTTATCTGCTGTTTGAAATTGTTGTGTTTTCAACTGTAAGGCGGGGTCGTGTCGCGCGCCGCGACGTGGTGAAATAAGGTGTGGGTTGGGGTGATAAGGGTGGCCGAGGTAATAAGGGTGGTCAGGGGCAATAAGGATGGAAAGCGATCGAAATCGCTATTAAAAATTGATACATAAATCAATAATGTGAAATTGTGAAAGGAGACGGCAGGAGAGTTTGCAACCTGTGGGGCACTGATTGCCCCTTTGTTTGACTACTTGTGCTTTACGTGATTGATTGGTTGTTGTTAAATTGGTTGGTTGTAGAAAGTGCTTTGTGTGAGAATTATTTGAAATGAGGAAAAATGTGGAAACATGGTTGGCTGGCTTAATTGATTGTTGATGTAATTTAAATGGCTTGAGTTTACTTGGGACAAAGTTTGTCCATACATACCAGTACAATTTAAGTGTACTGACGTCCCTTTTGCCGGGCGCTACATTCGTGTCATGATTGTAGGTGGATCAGTAGCAGGCACTTCAGCTCGTCGGCAGTAGTATCCTTCTCCTTCCACTGCCCATTTTGGTGAGCCCCTTTCTTCCCCGGGGCCTTGTGTGGTTCATGCCACTCGGTTTGGATTTCATTTTGGTTGTAAGGTATAGCCGGAGCCTTGTTACCGGCAAGTATTGTATTTCCCTTTTGTATCCTAGAGGCTCTGTAGACATGTAAACTGTGGGATTGTGGCCTATGTATATGTATGGGGCGTTGCAAATATAAATTATGAACTTGTTAGTAAATAAATCACATGGTTATGTTTATGCATTATGAAATCAGTCATTGTTGGTAAGATATTTTGGTTAATGAGTAACAGTCAACACAGGGGTAACGCGTGGGAATGGAAGGCACCCAGGTCCGCTTGACTGGGGCAACCCGGTCAGGCGCCGGTCATGTCCCTCGATTTGGGGCGTGACAAACTTGGTATCAGAGCATATGGTTTTTAAAGTGTCCTAGGATGTCTCGGAGCCGTGTCTAGTAGTGCCCTTCTTATAGGTGTGTTGTCGACCACATCATATAAGTAGGGGGCTACACGGACATTTAGGAATATTACCCTTCTTCATCACTCCAAATCGTGCGATAAAGCTTGACTATAAGATTGTTTTGTAACCCGTGCGTTGAGATTCAAGGTAAGTTTAAATGCTCTTTCGTCTATTTCATGTAGTGTTGTCATATGTCATGACCAATGGGAAAAGACATGGGTGTTATGGAGATTGCACATGTATCTTGTTGAATAAACTGTATGAATATATATAGTATAAGTACATAGTACTACAAGTATACTTTATTTGGGGAAAGGATTAGAAGTGATTACCCGCACGAAGAGGCATTGATTTGATAATTGATATGTAAGCTTAAATAGCAAGCATGGTTAGTGCAAGAAGTATATAATTGATCGTAAGGTGTGAAAGAATATTGGTTATATAAGCACGTGATATATGAGATAATGACTAAGAGATTAATGGGGAGAGTGTAAGTCTCTCATATGAGGTAAAAAGTTATGAAATAAGACTCAATTGGACCCTAGGTGAGAAGACCCTTGTCTTACGAACGTTATAAGGACCCAGAAATGTACGAAGTTGCGTTACACTCATAAAGGATATGCGTGGGGACTTGGAATCCCATACCTACGTGGCTGAATAGGAGAAGGGAACTTATGAGATCAATGCTATGGTGACTTAAATTTTCCTAATGGTCGAGTATATATATAAGAGGGATTGATATATGAGGCATATGTTCCTAAAGTTTCTACACTCAAGACTTGTGTCAAGATCCAGGATATTTTCCCCATGTGGGAGAGGGAGGACCATCGTGAGGCTACTTAAATACAATGAAACAAGAGCGAGACCATGTAGCTATGATATTTGAATATTTTGGTAAAGACATGTGTGGTCTAGAAAAGAGATTAAGGAATGTAAATTCTTCACGCATGGCAATGTGACTGATAGGGTCAACGATTCTAGAAAATAATAGTATGTTTGTAAAGAGACTTTTACTTGTCATAAGGTCGGGAGAAATGGGACCCAAGGAGGTACCATATGTCAAATGTGAAAGATTGTGAGTTCCTAGAACGGGCTAATCATAGATTTGTGATTTAAACAAAGTTTCGGGATACTAAGAAAGCCAAAACGAGTGGGAGAAATGAATGTGTTGCCACGACAACCCAAGATGGTAATTGGGGCTTGATAGAGAGCCTCTAAAGAGCCTTACAAATAGATAAGTGTTAAGTGATGTTCAGACAAACACTCCTTGCTACATATGTCCCAATAAGAGTTAAGAGGTGAGCCGGATGGAATGCCTAAGGTAAGAGACCACGTAATATATGGAAGAGTGCGTGACTATTCACTAACTAGGAAGAATGAGGTGAGAAGAAATGGGGAGAAAACCTTTAAATTTAGATGGTCATGGTTATTTAAAATAATTTTTGCATCAGAATGGTGGACTCACTTAGGGCACAAGTGTTAATAAAAGTTATAAGGGATTAACCGCAATGCAACCGACTTGGATGACACTGAATATCAACTAAAGAGGTCTAGAGATAGTTCATGTCTACACACAATGGGAAGCGAGGTTATCGTTGGTGAGGTTGTGGTACTGTAAAATGATTAAACAAGACATAATGATTTTTCAAATTCACAGGAGACAGACAAATGTGTGGAACATTAAAGCTATTAATTATGCACTATCCGCAAATCAAGATGGGAATGAAAGGTTCGGAATGGATTGAAAGAGGATGAAAACTCGTGACGGACTAGACGTGTTTGGCATGATAACTCTTAAGCGGCAATATCAGGGAACTTTATTGGTAACTATAACATGGGGAATAAGGCGAGTTACTCATCCGAGATAGAATCAAGATAGAATCAGGTGGACTAAGACTTACACTCAAAAGTTGTTGTTGAAGGATTGAGGAGGATTTAAAGTTTCAGAGAATACCCTTCTCGGGCTAGTGACACTTCCTAAGTCATATGCATATAAAGGTTGTTGATATACGTTTTGAGAGGTGTTTAACTGTAAGGAGGGATGCTAGGAATTTTCACAGGGGAAGTAGTGCAGTTTCTTAAAGTCTATAATGCACATATGGGGAGAAGAGGTTGGTTAAGAAAAGTTAGAGCACAATGCTACTTTACATTCGATACAATGCCGTGCAAGTTAGTGTTATTCGGGGTATATGTGCAAGTTAGCCAATGCTATTCATTTGAGATAGGGGGTCATATGAGAAAACTCACTCAGTAATGCCTTTTGATAAGAATCGCAAGAGTTAGTAGAAATGGTTCAGATGGGGTCGTAACTATATCAAGGAAATTATAGTAGAACTAAATTCGTGGAAGGTCTTATGTAAGAGGGATATAATAAAGATGTTCCGCTAATGATGTAAAGTGTTAAGGTGATAGTTATGCCTCCAGGGTTGGTTTGGGGTGTGTGTTGATGCAACACAGAAAGGTTATAGCGTATGCTTCGAGATAACTCAAAAAAAATCACGAGAAGAATTATCCGACACATGATTTGGAGCTCGCGGCAGTTGTGTTTGCTTTGAAATATGGCGGCACTATCTTTATGGAGTTTATGTAGATGTGTTTTCAGACCCCAAGGGCCTCCAGTATTTGTTCAAGCAGAAGGAGCTAAATCTAAGACAGCGGCGGTGGTTAGAATTGCTCAAGGGCTATGATATGAACATATTGTACCATCCAGGGAAGGCAAATGTGGTAGCCGACGCTCTTAGTCGAAAATCCATGGGTAGTTGGCTCATTTGGGTGTGGATCAGAGACCCCTGGCTCGAGAGGTTTACCAATTAGTCAGTTTGGGGGTTCGTATCTCAGCGTCAGACGAGGGGGATATTTTTGTGCATAATGGAGCAGAATCATCATTGGTCGCGGAAATCAAGGAAAAACAGTCCATGGATCCAGCATTAGTTCGGGTAAAGGAAGTAGTTATGAATGACAAGACCTCGGCATTTGTACTCAGCAGTGAAGATGGTGTAATGCGGTGTCAAGACAGACTATGTGTTCCGGACGTGAACGAACTTCGGGAAAGGGTAATGGCAGAGGCACATATTTCCAGATATTTTGTACAATTAGGTTCCACGAAAATGTATCATGACCTTAAGGAGATTTATTGGTGGAACGGTATGAAAAGGGATATAGAAAACTTTGTAGCTAAATGTCCGAACTGTCAACAAGTGAAGGCCGAGCATCAACGGCCCGGTGGATTAACTCAGATTATAGGAATACCAAGGTGGAAATAGGAGATGATCAATATGGATTTCGTGGTGGGCTTACCTCGCACACAGCATAAGTTCGATTCAATATGGGTGATAGTAGATCGACTCACCAAATCAGCTCACTTCCTGCCTGTCAAGTCCACCGATACCGCGGAGCAATATGCAAGATTGTACATCAAGGAGATAGTAAAACTTCATGGCACTCCACTTTCTATCATCTCAGATCGCGGGGCTCAGTTCACAGTTAACTTTTGGAAGAAGTATCGGCAAGGTTTGGGAATCTAGGTGAATCTCAACACAGCTTTCCATCCACAGACCGATGGTCAGGCCGAGCGGACCATTCAGACGCTTGAAGATATGTTGCGGGCTTGTGTCTTAGATTTTAAAGGTAATTGGGATGAACACTTGCCACTGATAGAATTTGCTTACAATAACAGCTATCATGCTAGCATTCAAATGGCCCCGTTTGAGGCATTATACGGGAGAAGATGTAGATCGCCAATCGGGTGGTTTGAGGTAGGTGAAGCGGAATTGCTCGGGCCAGATATGGTGTACGAAGCTATGGAAAAGGTCAAGGTTATTCAGGAGAGAATGAAAACAGCACAGAGTCGTCAAAAGTCCTATGCAGACGTTCGTCGAAGGGATTTGGAGTTTCAAGTCGACGATTGGGTGTTCTTGAGGGTATCTCCTATGAAGGGAGTCATACGGTTCGGAAAGAAAGGGAAATTGAGCCCTAGGTATGTCGGGCCATATCGGATCATTCAAAGGGTTGGTCAAGTTGCTTATAGGCTAGAGTTGCCTCCTGAGATGTCATCAGTGCATCCGGTATTCCATGTGTCCATGTTGAAGAAAGTGATTGGAGATCCATCCACCATCATGCCAGTCGAAGCTATAGAGGTTAATGAAGATTTGTCATATGAAGAAGTTCCAGTTGCCATTCTTGATAGGCAAGTCCGTAAGTTAAGAAATAAGGAAGTTGCCTCTGTTAAAGTATTCTGGGGAAGTCAACAAGTTGAGGAGGCCACATGGGAAGAAGAGAAAGAGATGAAGGAAAAGTACCCCCATTTGTTTGATCAAGCCTAGAAGAAATTAGGTGACCCTTCTACTCCTAGTAACTGTCATCTTGTCCAAGTTGTTTCCCTCTTAGTGTTAGTAAAAGCCTCCTCCATTTTGTAAAGAGTTATGTGTTAAGTAAGCGACTAATAGTAAGTGTAGATTGGTAGTGGTTTGTTTTTGTGTACATGTTGTGTTAAAATGGTTAAATAAGGTAAGAATTCATTGAAGTGACTAGTTTATGTGCAATTGTAACAATGTGATAGAATATGTGCATTCGTTGAGGTAAGAAAGTGTATACCAGTTGTGAAAAGTGTTGAAGTTGTATATTATTGTTTGGTAATGTGTTTCGGGGGCCCTCTGACAGGTGGATATGTCCATAATACAAAGGAAACTCTGGCGAAATTTTTCTAAAATATAAGAGTTAGTCAAAATTTTGATGGTTGCATATCATGTCTTTCAAAACCAACTCATTTATTTCAAAATCCTCATTCGAGGACGAATGATCTTAAGGGGGGAGGATGTAAGGCCCCGTAAAAATTTTTGTGCATAAAACCTAGTAGCTGTGGTGTCATGGTCCGAATAATGTGTTAGGAATGCGTAGAATTCTTCGCGGCGAGCTTGCTCGCCGCGGTTCGGACCCTTGGTAGTGATTTAAGTTTCAAAAATGTAGAGAAATAATTTTTCCGAAAAAGTGTCAAATATGCGGTCAAGAATGCGACCGCAGAATCAACATGCGGACCGCATTCTGACCGCAAATCGTTCCAGAGAGTTTCTCAAAAATCCGTCAAATGTGCGGTCGATATGCGATCGCATGTCAAATCTGCGGTGCATTTTGCGACCGCAGATCAAACATGCGGACCGCATTCCGGCCGCATTCCTTAACATAAACTTGTAATTTTTGAGGCCATTTTGCGGTCACTTTGCGGACCGCATGTGTGTTCTGCGATCGCATAGTGACCGCATAATTGACCCCGGCCCAGATTTTTGTAACATTTTGACCCGATCTCTTCTTTAATATAACACACCTCTTCTTCATTTTTATCATATCATCTCACCAAAAATTAGAGAGAGAAGAGAGGGTTTTTAGAGAGAGAAATCTTGCATCTTCAAGGATTGTTCCAATCATTTTAATTCCAAGGGATCCTAGGGCAAGGATTCAACTTCCCCAATATTTTCAAGGTAAAAAAACCCTAACTATTTTCTTTGATTTTCAGCTTTTAATTGGGTAAAGAGAGGTTTGCATATAATAGCTTTTAAAAATAGAATTTTTACACTCATGCATGATTATTGAACTTGATTTCTAGTAAAAAGAAGTGAGTAGAAGTAAGAGTCTTCAAGAACAAGGTTGGCAAGAGTAAGATAGCTTGGGTAAGCATAAAGTAGGAAGTTAATGGAAGAAAACTCATCACCAGGTATGTATGGCTAATTTTGATTCTTGTGAAATCGCCCCTTATGTGTAAAATTGTTTGGCATGTGTTGATTTGAGAAATTGTATGTGATTAATTGATGTTGTTGTTGGATATTCAAAGTTGTTGTTGAACTATGAGTGTTGTGGTAAGAAATATGAACCGAAAGGTAAATGAGAGTTGAATTGGGTAAAGAATTTGTGAATAATGATTATGATGGCCTTTATGGCACCTTGTGGAAAAGAAAATGAAACACTTGAGAATTGGTTTATTGTGGAAAGAGATGAAACACTTGAATTATGGAAAAATTGCTGAATATACATGTGTGAATATTCTTGAATGTGGAAACATTGTAACTTGGTTGTGATATTGGCTTGAGAAGTAATTGAGAACATGAAACAATGTGCAAGTTGCTTATTTGAACTTGTTGAAATTGTGTGTAGTACCTTATCTGCTGTTTGAAATTGTTGTGTTTTCAACTGTAAGGCGGGGTCGTGTCGCGCGCCGCGACGTGGTGAAATAAGGTGTGGGTTGGGGTGATAAGGGTGGCCGAGGTAATAAGGGTGGTCAGGGGCAATAAGGATGGAAAGCGATCGAAATCGCTATTAAAAATTGATACATAAATCAATAATGTGAAATTGTGAAAGGAGACAGCAGGAGAGTTTGCAACCTGTGGGGCACTGATTGCCCCTTTGTTTGACTACTTGTGCTTTACGTGATTGATTGGTTATTGTTAAATTGGTTGGTTGTAGAAAGTGCTTTGTGTGAGAATTATTTGAAATGAGGAAAAATGTGGAAACATGGTTGGTTGGCTTAATTAATTGTTGATGTAATTTAATGGCTTGAGTTTACTTGGGACAAAGTTTGTCCATACATACCAGTACAATTCAAGTGTACTGACGTCCCTTTTGCCGGGGCGCTACATTCGTGTCATGATTGTAGGTGGATCAGTAGCAGGCACTTCAGCTCATCGGCAGTAGTATCCTTCTCCTTCCACTGCCCGTTTTGGTGAGCCCCTTTCTTCCTCGGGGCCTTGTGTGGTTCATGCCACTCGGTTTGGATTTCATTTTGGTTGTAAGGTATAGCCGGAGCCTTGTTACCGGCAAGTATTGTATTTCCCTTTTGTATCCTAGAGGCTCTGTAGACATGTAAACTGTGGGATTGTGGCCTATGTATATGTATGGGGCGTTGCAAATATAAATTATGAACTTGTTAGTAAATAAATCACATGGTTATGTTTATGCATTATGAAATCAGTCATTGTTGGTAAGATATTTTGGTTAATGAGTAACAGTCAACACAGGGGTAACGCGTGGGAATGGAAGGCACCCTGGTCCGCTTGACTGGGGCAACCCGGTCAGGCGCCGGTCATGTCCCTCGATTTGGGGCGTGACAAACTTGAAGGGTGTCATGAGGTTCGGGAGGAAAGGGAAGTTGAGTCCCAGGTACATTGGTCCTTTTGAGATACTCAGGATGGTCAGAGAGGTGGCATATGAGTTGGCCTTGCCACCCAGCTTATCCAGCGTTCATCCGGTATTCCATGTGTCTATGCTCCGAAAGTACATCGGGGATCCGTCTCATGTATTAGACTTCAGTACCATTCAGCTTGATGGTGATCTATCCTATGATGTGGAGCCTATTGCTATTTTGGGTCGCCAAGTAAGGAAGTTGAGGTCGAAGGAGATTGCATCGGTTAAGGTTCAGTGGAGAGGTCGACCCGTGGAGGAGGCTACTTGGGAGGTTGAGCAGGAGATGCGGAAAGATGCGGAGCAGATATCCTCACTTGTTTGAGACTTCAGGTATGTTTCTTGACCCGCTCGAGGACGAGCGTTTGCTTAAGAGGGGAGAATGTGATGACCCGGCCCGTTGTCACGGGAATTACCACCCCGTTATGTTGTAATTATATGTTTTATGCTTTTATATCAGTGTTAGAGTCTATCGGGGAAGTTAGGAGTGAATTGAATTGAAAATGAGGCATATAGCCTTTTTGAAGGAAACTTGAATAAGGAAAGTCAACCCGGAGTTGACTAGTTAGTTAGAGAGCTCGGAATCGAATTCTGATGATTCGGTTAGTTCCGGGAGGTGAATTGTGACTTAGGGGAGCGATCGGAATTGAAATTGGAGGCCCGGTGTAGAAATAGGCTTGAATTGGCTAAGGTTGAATTTTGGCGAAATCCGAACGGTAGGTGAGATTTTGATCCGGGGGTCGGAATGGAATTCCGACAGTTGCAGTAGCTCCGTTAGGTGATTTTGGATGTGCCTGCAAAATTTCAGGTCATTCGGACGTCGTTTAGTCGGGTTTTTGATTGATTGGGTAATTCGGAATGTTTTAAGGAATTTAGGCTTGAATTCGATGTGAATTATGGGTTTTGATGTTATTAGATGTGTTTTGAGGATTGGAACAAGTTCGAATAAGGTATTAAGATGTGTTGGTGTGTTTGGATGAGGTCCCGGGGGGCCTCGGGGTGTTTTCGGATGGCTAAACGGGAGGAAATTGGAGTTTGGGAGCTGCTGTCATGAATTGCAGCAGCATTTTCGCTCCTGCGGATTGGGAACCGCAGGAGCGGGACCGCAGAAGCGGAGAATTCATCGCAGAAGCGAAAATGGGTTTGGCGAGGAGGTTCCGCAGAAGCGGACGTCAGTCGCAGAAGCGGACTCGCTTCTGCGAGTCATGGGTCGCAGAAGCGGAAGGCGGGCAGCTGGGGGAGATCGCGGAAGCGGAGGGGTATCCGCAGAAGCGGTCGCGCAGGTGCGAGGCCCAGCCGCAGAAGCGGAACTGGTGGTGGAATCTCGCAGAAGCGATCATTTGGTCGCAGGGGCGGCCTCGCAGAGGCGGATTTTTTGTCCGTAGAAGCGGAAATCGGGCCTGTGTTAAAAATAACAGAAAGGTTAAAATTTCATAAGTTGCAAAACATTTGGGGCTCGGTTCTTGAAGGCGAATTGGGCGATTTGGGCGAGTTATTGCTGGGAGAACATCGGGTTATCATCGGAGGTGAGTTTTATGGTTCCTTTACGCATTTTTATCATGAAATCCTCCTTTAATTCACGAAAATTGGATCAAACTGTGGGGAAATTTAGCCTAAGCCAGGGTTTTGGTAAATTGCCGATTTGAGTGGGCAAATGGAGTCCGAATTTGGTAAATTTGATATGCCTAGACTCGTATTGAGACGAGGGTTCCGAATATGTAACTTTTATAATTTTTCGATAAGCGCACCAAAAGTCGGGTTTTGACAACTTGCGGGTTTTGATATAATTTGGGTTATTTCGAATGAATTTCGTGAAATTAGCGTATATTGATGCATTCTCTATGATTTTGAGCAGATTTGGCACCCGAGGAGATTGATTTGCGAGGCAAGCGCAAGGCGGATTGAAGCTTCTACCGGTTCGAGGTGAGTGGTAGTAGTAAACAATGTACCGAGGGTTTGAAACCCCGTACTAGCACTTCACAATGCTATATTGAGATGAGACACGCGTTCTATGACAAGCGTGGTGACATTGTGATTGGGGGTTCGGACTTAGTCCTTTCCGGCTAATAGAATACTGTGTTGTATGACTGTTACTGAGACTATAACTGTACAATTGGACTAATAGCCATGTTTGGGGCCTTGTGCCGATCTGTAGAGCATTAGGGAACCTATAGAGCTAGGTGACCCTTATATCATGTTGAAAACATACACTCAGCTGTAGCTCTAGCTGTATAGCATAATATGAGCCCGTACTAGAGGTGTACATTGAGAGAGATTATCTAAGGTGGAATTCCCTGTTCTAGCTGAGTGGGCCTGAAGGGCCAAGTCTATACCGATTTAGATGAGATAGGGTCAAGGACCCACTATGAGATGTTATATTGGGCCTGAAAGGCCAAGTCTATATTGACTGAGGCAGGGTCAAGGACCCACTGTGATATATATTATATTGGGCTTGAGAGGCCAAGTACATACTGATTGGGATAGGGTCGAGGACCCATTATGAGGTATTATATATATATACCTACATTGGATCGGGCTGCACGCCGCAGCAGTATATATATTGGATCGGACCGCACGCCGCAGTAATATACATGTAATATACATGTGGGACGGACTGCACGCCGCGGTATTATTGCGTTTGGGCCGTGGGAGCCCCTTCGGAGTCCGAGTCGGCACACATTTTCGGTGAGCACCGGTGTATATTATGGGATCGGGCCGCGCGCGGCCGCAGAAGTATAAATATATATACATATAAATATTGGATCGGACCGCACGCCGCAAGAATACATGTGTGGATCGGGCTGCACGCCACAGAGTATAATAGTGCTCGGGCCTAGGGAGCCCCTCCGAAGTCGTATACACCCCCGGTGAGCGCTCGTCGACGTTAAATGGAGCGGGCTGCGCGCCGCCGTGGTATATGTATTGGAGCGGGCTGCACGCCGCAGCATTATACTTAATCATATCCTACTATCTACTTAAATACTTATACATTATAGACATAAGTATGTGTCTTTATATGTTGAGATGGCCGTACACCGTAGGGGTACGAGTGAGGTTGGTTCAGGGTGGAATCTTGTAGAGATAAACGTAGATTGGAGATTAGAGTACTACTATAGTGATGACGTACCTGTGAGGGTTGCCTTAGAACTGCTAAGTGATAGCACAGGAGTTCTTACCTTCAGTTATTATTTATTATTGTTACTCACCGAGTTGAAATATACTCACCCCACTCCCCTGCACTTTCTGTGCAGATCCACAGGTGCCCGAGAGCAGTTGAGACATTGTAGCTGCTGATCCTTGTCTACTTTTGCGGAGATTACGAGGTAGCTGCCACCGTCCGCAGAGCTTGTTTTCTCCTTCTTTATCATCTTGTTGATTTCCTAATTGCCTAGACTTGGTTGTAGTAGGATGCTATTCTGTAGAGGCTCGGTCTCGTGACACCACGATATGGTTGGGACCGTATTTTGTATGTTTTACATTTCGTTTATCACCTGATATGATCATTTACTGTTTAAGTTTAATTTGATTAATAACTGGCCGTTTTAAGGGATGATATGGTCGGGCTTGCCTAGCATTGTGTTGGGCGCCATCACGACCAGGGTTTGGGTCGTGACAATTAAGTAAGGAACTACTAAAACCTCTATTCCCATTTTCACCGGTCTTTTCTAATTCATGTGCCCTCACAAGAAAAAAAGTCCCAACAAAGAACAATATATTTACGATACAACACAAGCGACAAATTTTTAAAAAACACTCACTCTCACAAAGAAACTTCAAGTGTTACAACACCTCATACCATAAGCTTGCCCTTATTTTAATCCATCACTTATTCAAGAATGCTTAGTTGGAGGTCCCATAAGAACTTTTTAAGCTTGTAATGTAGGTTTAGGGAAGGTTGGATAAACATTTGGGTAAATGTGACTTCATCCTCCTTGAACACCACTCACAAGTTTCATTCTTTTGCACTTTGATTCTCTTCAACTCACATAGCCTCATTGGCATCTAGTTCCCAATACAAAACCACCTTACATACCTCTCCCAATTTTTATTCAAGGCTCCACAATGTATATATTTACACATACACACACACACATACAACAATTATTCCAAGCTTGAATTCTTAAACCCTGAACCAGTGGTTCTGGGTTTGAAAGATCCCCAGCAGAGTCGCCAGAGCTGTCACACCTCCTTTTGGCGCTGGCCCGCGAGGGCGCGAAGGAGTTTTTCCAATTAAAGGACAATCGAAACGGGATTTATTTAATTAATTCAGAGTCGCCACTTGGGAGATTTATGGTGTCCCAAGTCACCGGTTGAATCCCGAATCGAGGAAAAGAATGACTATGTTTAACAGTCCGCGAACCAGAAATCCGGATAAGGAATTCTGTTAACCCGGGAGAAGGTGTTAGGCATTCCCGAATTCCGTGGTTCTAGCATGGTCGCTTAACTGTCATATTCGGCTTATTTATCTGATTTTAACAGTTATGTACTTAATGCAAATTAATATCCCTTTACCGCTTTTATTATTATTATTATTTACGAAAGAGAATGTTGCCTAAAAATATGTTTCGAATCACGTCACATGAAATGCACCCGGATCCTCGACACATTCTTATTCAACATTTTGGGATTTGGATTTGGGCCGCATGAAATGCACACCCGTATTTAAGAAGGTAAAATTATTAAAATACGCGCCTAGAGCGATTACTTATTTACATTTTTGAGAATGCCGTGAAATTCGCTAAGAAACGGCACATCTCGAAATCTAAGTATTTTATATATACATTTATGAGGGCCCCGCGATTTGTATAATTTTGTTAGGCGAGGCACACCTCTAATTCTAATTTAAAAGCAAACTACATTCCGCTATATTTATTTAAGAGTTAATTCAAGATTATTTAAAACATGTTGCAAGCCACGCTACATGAAATGCACTTGTGGTTCATGACACGCTTTATTTAACCTTGTTCAAAATTGGAGTCGGGTCACATGAAATGCACCCCCGATTCCTTTAATCTAATTACGTCGTTCAGTTAAAGAATAACGAACCACTTTCTATAATGTGACAAAGTCATACTCAACTGTAACCAATTCGAGTAAACATACGACTAGATAACTAAGTGAGCAAATTCAAGACTATGGCGAACAATTACATAAACAACGGAAGCATAACTAGTTGGCGAGCATATGAAGGATTAGTTATTTTCATTAGCTAACTTCGACACTACAAGACCACCATTAATTGTGAAATTGCATGTTCAACAGAATCATATATTTACAAAAATCGTCCGAATCATACGAAACTAAATCAAATGCGAAACGATTCAAAATATCAGCGAGAAGAACAATATCGAAAAAAAAACATGCACCTTTATTTCTGCATATTTTCAACGTACACAATGAGAAAACGAACCTTTTATGACGATTCTCAAACTTCGACCTCTCCGGACAGAACTCGAACCAAACTGAAACCAAGAACAAACAATTCGACGCGGAACCTGAGTACATCTCGATCTTTCCAGGTTCGCTAGGTGCAGGAATTACGAAGCTCTTGTTGGTTGACGACGGATGTGCAGCGGGCAACACACTGGTGGTGTTTTCGTGAACAGCAAAGGTTTTGGGAGTGAAAGAAGAAAACGAAGATGGAGTGTAGAGGAAGCTTGGGAGAAGAGACTGACGGCGTGAGTTCTCCATGGCGAAATGAGTTTGTGACGGCGCAGTGAGAGATCGGAAGCGAGGAGAAATGGGCGAGGGCAAAGTATTACCGAGGGCTCCAAACCTTCTCCTCTCGCTCTCCATTTTTAAATCTCTCCTCCCCTATTGTATTTCTCTTCTCCTTTTTAAATAAAATCCTAGACCACTCTTGAATCCTCTCCCCCACCCCCTTTGTATTGTTTTATGTCTCTTCAAAATGACCAAGAAAGCACATTGTCTTCTTTTCTGAAAAAATTTGACCGAGAGCCTCTTATGCATGCCTCTCTTCTCTCCTTCCCTTCATCTCTATGTATTGTATATTATTTTTTTTTAAAATTTAGTCCCATATTGTTTTTTGTCTTTTTCTTTTGTTTTTTACTTTCTTTTGTCATTTTCTAATTTATTCCCATCCCCCATTACCTATTGTCCCCATAGTGTGTGCATGTGTGTATGGGTAGTTTTGTCCGTGTTCCCCGTGTGGTGGACTCGGATTATTACGGGCTAGGTCCGAAAATTATAAAACCAGGTAGTTTGAACCCGAATATTATTCTTTGCCCGGAACCGAGAATGAGAACACAACGTTATTAATTAATCCTACGTGAGCAAAATAACTATAAGACTAATAATTAAAACAAAAATTACTTTTTTATATTTTTTCAAAATTAAAGTAACTACAAAATGTTAATGAAACTATTTTTTATTATTTTCGTTTTTATAAAAAGATAAAAATATAAAGTACTATTTTTGTATTTTTCAAGTTTAAAAATGACTACAAAACATTAATAAAACTATATTTTTGTTATTTTTCATTTTAAGGTAAAAATAAAGTAAAAGAGTCAAAATTAGCTAAGATAGCTATATTAGGCCTAAACTAAATATTTTAGCTAAAAATATAAAAAATATCTCGGGTAGGGTCAAAAATCACGCGTCAACAGCTGCCCCTCTTTGACTGAAAACACAAAGAGTTTTCAGACAAAGAACGACTAGACAAGTGTTTTGACCCGACCCTTATTCGGAGAGACTAAACTAAAAAGAAGAGGATGTGACCGAGCCCTTGTATCTGAGCTGCCTACATATCCTTGGCTATAAAGGAATCAGGCCACGTGTAGTTCAGAAGTGAGTAAGAATATGGAGTAACCGAGGTGGAGAGCCAGTCGAGGTTCCGTTCCGTCGAGGTTCCGTTCCATCGAAGTTCCGGTCCGTGGTCCTGCTATTACATCAAAAATCAAAACATGAGAAAGACTAACTAAGCCTATCAGCTACTAGTTACAAGATTTCTATCTATAAGTCTTCTGAAGCTTGATCTTGAGTATTGGTTGGTGCTTCATGCGGACTCTAAATTTGAACCTTGATACTTGCTAGTTGTAGGTGCTGCTTTTCGAATCAAGACCAGGTATACAGTGCTTGTGACCTCGGCCATGTCTTGAGCATGCCACATCTTTCATCAACTTCTGCATTTTGGATTGGCTTCTTGCCTCTTTTTTTCTTTTTGTTTATTGTGACTAAACTTCTGTTGATCCCCTCGGACTGTTGACTCGCATTCTGGTTGCAAGCTTCTTTTGTTGCTATCTTGCATTGCACTCCGAAGTGAATTTGTTTATTGTGACTAAACTTCTGTTGATCCCCTCGGACTGTTGACTCGTATTCTGGTTGCCTTCCTTCTGATTCGTGCTGGGGATTTCCATTACACTCCGCCGCTTTCCTTAAACAACTTCAAAATAAATCGCCACTCCATTCTTCAGGCGGGCTCCCTGACTTCAACTACAATTTCAAAATTAAATTGCCACTCCATTCTTCAGGCGGGCTCCCTGACTTCCACTACAACTTCAAAATAAATCGCCACTCCATTCTTCAGGCGGGCTCCCTGACTTCCACTACAACTTCAAAATAAATCGCCACTCCATTCTTCAGGCGGGCTCCCTGACTTCAACTACAATTTCAAAATTAAATCGCCACTCCATTCTTCAGGCGGGCTCCCTGACTTCAACTACTACTTCAAAATAAAATCGCCACTCCATTCTTCAGGCGGGCTCCCTGACTTCAACTACAACTCCAAAATAAAATCGCCACTCCATTCTCCAGGCGGGCTCCCTGACTTCAACTACAACTTCAAAATAAATCGCCACTCCATTCTTCAGGCGGGCTCCCCGACTTCAACTACAACTTCAAAATAAATCGCCACTCCATTCTTCAGGCGGGCTCCCCGACTTCAACTACAACTTTAAAATAAATCGCCACTCCATTCTTCAGGCGGGCTCCCCGACTTCAACTACAACTTCAAAACTAAATCTCCACTCCATTCTTCAGGCGGGCACCCTGACTTCAACTACAACTCCAAAACTAAATTGCCACTCCATTCTTCAGGCGGGCATCCTGACTTCAACTACAACTTCCAAAATATCGCCACTCCATTCTTCAGGCGGGCACCCTGACTTCAACTACGACTTCCAAACTAAATTGCCACTCCATTCTTCAGGCGGGCTCCCTGACTTCAACTACAACTTCAAAACTAAATCGCCACTCCATTCTTCAGGCGGGCTCCCTGACTTCAACTACAACTTCAAAACTAAATCGCCACTCCATTCTTCAGGCGGGCATCCTGACTTCAACTACAACTTCCAAAATATCGCCACTCCATTCTTCAGGCGGGCACCCTGACTTCAACTACGACTTCCAAACTAAATTGCCACTCCATTCTTCAGGCGGGCTCCCTGACTTCAACTACAACTTCAAAACTAAATCGCCACTCCGTTCTTCAGGCGGGCTCCCTGACTTCAACTACAACTCAAAACTAAATTTTCACTTCCTATTAAATTATCTTTAACTATAACTTCAAAAACTAAATCGCCACTCCATTCTTCAGGCGGGCTCCCTGACTTCAACTACAACTCAAAACTAAATCGCCACTCCATTCTTCAGGCGGGCTCCCTGACTTCAACTATAACTTCAAAACTAAATCGCCACTCCATTCTTCAGGCGGGCTCCCTGACTTCAACTATAACTCACTAACTCCATCCCATCCATATCGCCTTCCTTTGCTTCCTGTACCATTTTCTTCTTCCTCCATTGTCTCTTGGGCCACCTTTTCTTCTGAATTACCTTGTTTTGGAATTGTTTTCCTCCTGGGTCGTGTTATTTTCCTTGGACTGCTGGGGATATCTTTGGAACTGTTTACTTACCTGTTGGGGATAATGCTGCTAGGGTAGTCTTCTTTAATTTCTCTTTTCTACTTCCTTCAACCTTTATTCTCTCCCGGGCTCGTTGGGGATTGAAATGTCATTGACCGAGGATTACTCTGGCGGGGAATCCCTTTTCCTTTTTCCTCTTTCCAAACCTCCTTCGGGACTCGCGCTTTGCTTCCTTGAAAAACTTATGGGATATAATGCTGCCGGAGAAATCTCGAAATCAGTGTTTCATTTTTCCGAGAACTGCCGGGGATGATACCGGCTTCTTGCCTTTCTGCACGCAAGCTTCCTCGTTTTGTCCTGTTTGCTGGGGGTATAATTTCCTCTATCACAACTTGTAGTTTTCTTTCTTTCAAAGCTGCTGGGGATAATTGGGTTCAAAGATCATTTCCTTGCGTTGTCTGGCTTCTTTCCCCAACCGGGTATTTGGTTACGAGAAAATTTTCGCAACGGGAGAAAATTTTCTGCCCCAGTTTGAGAATCTTCTTCGTGGCATGCTTTTCTGCCAACAACCCCTCTTTTTCCTGTTTCAAATCAAAGAAAAATTGGTTAGTTTTAAAATGTGGTGGCTGGTTGTGGTGCTTCTGCTGGGGATGGTTCTCCTCCTCTTTCCCTGCTCTGCGTTTCATTATCAGAACTTGCTGGGGATGTTATTATTTGATGATATTCATGTTGGGGATAGCTTTCTCCTTTCTTGCTTCCCCACCTTCCTTGACGACTCTTTGTTTGCGAACCTTTCCACGTGGTTTTCCACTGACCACCCGAATTCCTATGATAGTGACCCTTCATGAAGACCTTGCATGTTTTACTGGTGAACCATTTTCTTTGTTCACCCTTGTCACTGAAAATACCTTTCTGGTGGGGATATCTCTCCTTCTTTTGCGGCATATCTAAGGACTGGGCATTTCCCAACCTTTGTGTCTCATTAACCTTCCTTGAGATATCCTTCCTTGAGATATCCTTATTGACAACAATCCCTCCCTTTGTCATTTTCCTATTGTTGGGGAATATACCTCTGGACACTGGCCTTGCGCTTGATCCTTCCTGACTTATACCACTTGAGTGTACCAATCAAAATCCCGTCTTGCGTAATTGGAAAGCTGATGGAAAATTTTGCAGTCATTTCTTGCAAACAGACTCTATTGGGGAATTTTGATGAAAGGAGAAAGATAAAAGGAAACAGAATAAAAGACAATGACTCTCTAAGAAAAATTATAAGATAAACCTATCAAACGTGGATACCAACTCTAATGGAAATCTCCACCCCGTTACCTTGAATTAACATATCTTATGCTTCTATATCGGTGTTAGAACCTATCGGGTGAGTTAGGAGTGAATTGAATTAAAAATGAAGCAAATAGCATGTTTGAAGGAAGTTTGAATATGGAAAGTCAACCTAGAGTTGACTATCGAGTTAGAGTGCTCGGAATCGGATTATGATGATTCGACTAGTTTCGAGGGATCATTTATGACTTAGGAGAGCAATCGGAATTGAATTTGGAGATCCGGTGTAGAAATAGGCTTGAATTGGCTAAGGTCGAATTTTGGCGAAATCCGATCGATAGGTGAGATTTTGATCCGGGAGTCGGAATGGAATTCCGACAAGTGCAGTAGTTCCGTTAGGTGATTTTGGATATGCCTGCAAATTTTCAGGTCATTCGGACATCGTTTGGTCGGGTTTTTGATCGAATGTGAATTTTTGAAGTTAAAGTTAAACTTAAGCTTAAATTTGTTGAAAACGGACGATTTTGATGTTAACGATAGAGTTTTGATGATTGGAACAAGTTCGAATAAGGTTATAGGGCGTGTTGGTTCTTTTGGTTGAGGTCCGGGGGCCTCGGGTGAGTTTCGGGGTGGTTTCGGACCATTTCTAGGCCATTTTTAACTGCTGGTTTATGTCTGTAGCAGTGTTCTACGCGATCGCGGACAATGGGACGCGATCGCGGTGAGTAAAATGTGCGAAAATTATTAATGAATCGCGATCGCGTGAAATGCTCCGCGATCGCGAAGAAGGAAAATTTCTGTGCATTGATCCTACTTCGGAAGCTCATATCATTTTATCTACAAGGAATTTTAAGGTGATTCAAAAACGAAAGTTGTAGCCCATCGTGTCTAGTTTTCAGAAAGATAAAGAAATCGTGATTTGGACATCTGTGTAAAGAGTTATGGACGTTACACTATAGGGTGTCCGAGAAGGATCTCTAATACACATGTATAACTTGGGAAGCTTATATCTAGAAATATATACGGATTCAGGAAATGACCATCAAATGAAAGTTATAGCCCTATGTGTCTAGTTTCCAGAACATCAAACCATTCATCATTTGGAGTTGTGTGCAAAGAGTTATGACCATTATACTGAAGCCTGTCCGGAGGAACCAGAGTTTGTTCACCGCGATCGCGAAGCCTTTCCCGCGATCGCGAAGGGTAAATTTTGGGCCAAATTTTGTTCTCCGCGATCGCGATGAGTAATATGCCTGGGCAGAATGTTTTTAAAACATTTTTAAAACATTCCAGTCGCGAAATCAACCCATTTTTCCACCATTTTTGGTCATTCTTGAGAGCTTTTGGACGGGAATTGAAGGGATTTCGACGGGGAATCATTGGAGGTAAGTTTTATGAGTTAAATACATGATTTTATCAAAGAATCCTCCATTAATTCTCTGAATTTGGGTAAGAAATCAAGAAAATTAGGGCTTTGAACAAAAAATCTTAAAATGGGGATTTGAAGGACCATTTGTGGTCCGAATTGGGAGTTCTTGGTATGTACGGACTCGTGGAGAGACGAGGATTCCGAAAATGTGAGTTTCATAATTTTTCGAGATGTGGGCCCGGGGCTCGGGTTTTGCCAATTTCGTGATTTATGATATTTTTCGAGTTCTTTCGATTGGGTGATGTTCCATTAGCCTATTTTGATATATTTGTGCTGATTTGTGCTAGTTTTGACGTGCGTGGATGCCGGTTCGAGGAGATAAGGCATCGCGGGCATGAGCTTTCGTCGGTTCGAGGTGGGTAATACTTGTAAATGATGTCCTGAGGGTTAGTAAACCCCGGACTTGCACATCTTAGTGTTGTGTTGAGGTGACTTGCACGCCGGATAACGGGCGTGGGGTAGAGCACCATTGGGGATCGTGACTTGGTCCGTCCCGCGTAATAAATAATAACGCCTAATTGTTGAAATGAATTGGACTAATTATCATGTTTGGGCTTCGTGCCAATTATTTGAATCCTTCGGGGATTGGTATCACTGTTTTGATAACACTGTGCATATTTTATTCTAAATTTAAGGTTTTAAAATGGTATTTTGCTATTCAGCATTTTTATAAGGTTATGAAAAAACTTGAACAAGGTCTTAATAACATTTTTAGTTGTGAGCTAATATGATATTGTTGCCCGTAGGGCTTTCTTGATTATTTGTTAGACTGATTGGGGCCGAGGGCCATATGTTAGGGCATGACATTTTATGTGAGCATATGCATACACATGCATGGATCGGACTGCACGCCGCGGTGGTATACGGATCGGGCTGCGCGCCGCAGCAGGTGTGATATTAATATTGTGCTTGGGCTGTAGGAGCCCCTCCGGAGTCTGAACCCCCACGGTGAGCACGGGTACCCAAATTGGATCGGGCTACACGCCGTAGCGGTCATATGCATTGCATGGCATACATACATTGGTTTACGTGTACTACGTGGCATAACATTTTAGCACTCATACTTTACTGGCACATGTGCATTTGTTGCTTTATTGACCGGATCTCCTGGTATAAATTGTTAAGGAGTGCTGAGCCCGAGAGGCTGATTTGAGTGCTGACTTGCACTGCTTGAGATTCTCCCGGGTATTGGTATATTATTATGAAAGAAAGTAGCTAAAAATTGAGATTTCTAAATAATCTACTCACGTATGCTTGAAAGGAATAAAAAGATAGTTCTGTATTGTGTAGCATGAGATAGTGCCTATCGTGGTTTTCTTCCCTTTAGCATTATTTACTTTTATTACTGCTGAGTTGGAAGTACTCACACCCGACTCCCTGCACCTTGTGTGCAGATCCAGGTACATTACAGCAGAGCTGATTCCATTGCGGCTCGGGAGTGCTTTTGGACGGTCGAGGTAGCTGCCAGCGTTCGCAGGACCTGATTCTCCAGTTTGTCTATATTTTGTTCTGATCATCCCACACTTGTGCACGGTTATATTCACTATTTACACTTGTATATTCCGTAGAGGCTCATGACTCTTGACCCTTCGATCTATGGGAGTTGGCACGTGTTGGGACTTGGTTCCCTGTTTTTAATATGTATCTATCACTGTTGAATTATTTCCGTATGCTTAAATTGGATAAAGTGAGCTTATGGCTCCGTGATTGTTGTTAATTGGTCGGGCTGGCCTAGCAGTGTGTTGGGCGCCATCACGACCGGATTTGGGGTCGTGACAAGTTGGTATCAGAGCCTAGGTTTACTAGGCCTCGTGAGTCTTGAGCCGGTTAGTAGAGTCTTGTGGATCGGTACGGGGACGCCTGTACTTATCCTCGGGAGGCTGCGAACCTTTAGGAAACACTTCACATTTCTTGGAATTCTTATCGTGCGTACTTGATTCAGGCTTGAGATATGCTTTTGAAATTCCTTCCGCACGTCTGTGTATGCATCGAGCGCTCAGTAATATAAGTGCCTTATGTGTAGTGGAACGAGTTCAAACTCGGGAAGACTAAAATGATTATGCTATGTGTATCCTGGTGGAAGGTATTGTGCTGAAATGCTAAATTGAGGCGAGATAGGTGGATTGGTTCTCATGTGTAATTGAAAGGTAATTGATATGTGTTATGATTCGAGCAGGTACAACGCATGTTCATGTACCAAATATGATAATATGATTTGTGTAGTATTGAGACTAATGTTGTCGATATGCATTGTGATGTCTTGTCGAGTTGTGAATGTATTGCTAGGATGGTTTTGGTGATTCTCTGGCAGGTGGATAGGCCAATTTACAAAGGGAACTCTGCCGAAATTTTTGGAAAATTTGGGACTTAGAAAGGATTTTGTCACCTAAAGAGTGGGCTTAACTATTGTGTGTGAATGAATTCAAAAATTGCAAAAGAGTTAATATTTACGATGATTCGAATCTCCGCCGAAGCTTGTAAATGACTTGAGTTTAATCTAATTAGAACATTTCGGCATCACTTGAGTAATAATGATATGAGTGGTTGAAAGTGCTTTGATGAATGGCTTCGAGCTAAGTTGGGGAGGTTGCTTTTGATTAACTGATTGCACTATTGTGTGCTATGTTGATTCTGTCTCTAAGTATGTTGGGAAATTCTGGTAAAGGTTATGGTGCTTCGTAGATCTGATGAAGTACTAGGGTGTTTTGAACTATTGTTGGTAAAGAATATTCACCATATAGAAAAGAAAGATAGCTGATTGTATCTGTAAGTAATCATGTTCTGCGATGTCGGAGTTCTAACAAAAAACGAGTGGTTCTACTCAATAGGACAGTTGAATTACAGCTGAATAAGGGTGAATGATGCCCGAGAATGGTTTTGCAGTGTTCAAGATTTTGCTTGTAACAGTCGGGTGCCTTAAGATTTGTGTATGTGGCTAAAGATGGCGGTTTCGTTAGAGAAGATCAAGGCTTGTGTTATATCATGTGAATGATGGGATTCTAGGTATCCGTATTGGGAAGTAATGATAACAATTTAAAAAAAAAATCGCGGGAAGTTCATCAAAAGAAAGTGTGGTAGAATGTGGTACTTTTGGGAAACATTGAGAGAGTATTCAGTGGCCTATGGGTCTTAGACCGTGTGGTCTTGTGTACGAGTCTTGTGTGGTAAAAAGGGTTGAGGCATTGTCGTACTACAGTAAAGATTGATATGAAATTAGAGATGAATCAGAAAAGAAACTGGGTAAATGGAACAACTTGTTAATAAACCAGAATGGTATAAAAAGGAATACGATTGATTCCTGGTATGTGGTTGAAGTAATGAGTCTTGCAGACATTGTGCAGCAAAGCTCTTGAGTGCTGGCAGTTGTGTAACTTGATATGGGTATAAGGACTCAGTCCTGGCAGTTAAACTTATGCAACGAATGGGAATGAAGAGTTTGTGATGTGTTTTATCATGGTTTGAAAATGAGTATACTCCTGTCGGTATGCGAAGCGTGGAATGTGTAATGAGTTTTCTTCTATATGGGATCACGAAAGTCCTTGACTAGTTGAGTGCGCCGATGTGAGGCGGAGGAAAGGGATATGAATTTCCATGTTGTCTTAGTGTGATATGGTATACACGATGTGTTACGGAAAGTTGATAATGGTATATTCTAGGTTTTGAGATCAGTTCATAATATATGGGAAGTCAATAAAATTATTGAGCAGCGCGGACAACTGCAGGTGAATTAAGAATCGATCTTTCTGATGATTTAAGAAAATGGTACTACTATTCTCGTAATTTGGCAGGGAATATGGTCCAAAAAGGGCCAGGTAATATAAACTGATAATATTTAGTGGTGTGGTGGTATCCTCTTGTTAGATTGACATTGATGATTGAGTTGTAAATGGCATAAGGAAATTTCTGAATTGCTTTCGTGGTATGAATAGATGCTTGATGTGTGTTATGTAATCGTACGGTGGAGTGTGGGATCAGGCATAGTGATCCATGTGTAATACATGTGTTAGAGTCTGGAAGTTCTCGTAATCCGCCTACGCAGTGGTGGTATATCGAGTGGATCGGCATCGTTTAGCGATTGTTCGAAATTGGAAGCCCTAGTGGCTCTCTCGTTACTTGATAAGACGAATTCGGATTATGATACTTGATTGCTGACTGGTTGTCATGGGTTAGATTGTCTAGACTAATGTGATATGGAATATGTCGGAAAATGGCACAAATTGTGTAGCGGAGAGCATCAGAGTATGCTCCAACAGAGTAGTTGTACCCAGGACCAGCGGACGACTGGTAGGTATTGCTTTGTCAATTGGACCTTAGTGGCGGATGTTAGTGTAGAGGTATCTACCATTGCTTCAGTTCCAGTATTGAGAAACGTTGTGAGATGCGTTTCATGTGGCCGAGCTTGAGGCTATATGTATATATATGTTTGTTGTAATGAGAAAATTCGACTCGATATGCATTTCCTTTTTGCGAGATTTATGCGTGGATCGGGTGGCACGCCGCCACGGGTTATTTGGATCGGGTGGCACGCCGCCACATGTATGGTATCTGGATCGGGTGGCACGCCGCCACGGGTATGTCATTGGAGCGGGTTGCACGCCGCAACAGAATATTGTGAAAATATAGTTAGTTATATGCTACCTGGTATACAATACTTCCTCGCTTCTGAGGAAAAGACCGTTTTGAGTATCGCTTGGCGAATGGCACATCGGTTGTGTCCTTTCAGGGATTTAATAGCATACGTTAATTGTTTCACCGTGGGTGAGGTTGATTGCTTGGGTTCAAGACCTAGATCCGTGCGTGGCTAACCGTTTGAGCTTAGTGGCTTGAGGTGCTTCATGAGTAATAATGTTGGGATAGAATCACGAATCGTGGCAAGGCCACGTGATGTTATGACCTCTCGAGGAGGATTCAGGGTACTCTAATTCTATAATGCGAGACGCGATCTCAGTTCTATGTTATGATGTCACAGAGGAATTGAATTGCAGCTCTTTTGCTGGAGACAATTATCATGATTTGAGTTGTCATGATTCGAGTGTGTTCAGGCGTTTCTATTGGAGCCTATGTTGTGCTCGTCGTGGCTTAGGCCGGTGTTGAGGTGTCTTATCACCAGTGCGGTGCGTTATAATCGAAATGACCGTTGGAGTTATTAATGAATACGAGCATATTGGATCTTAGCTTGTTAGAAAGGTAAAAATTGAGGTTTGGCTCCGAAACCTATTGTGGTATCAGTTTTAAAAGGGAAATGGATTCACGAATGGTTAACCTGAGAGATGGGTTCGGTATATCTCGTGCTTCAGCTGCCGTGGGCAGGGTATGGAGGTGTTGGAACAAGACTCTACCTAATGAAAGAGGTTTTCAGCTAGTATTTGGTTATTGTGGCCAGTTGTTGTGATTAGAGACTATCGTCTCGAGTGATTGGGTTGTCGATACATCATATGATCTCACCCGGAGTAGTGAATATGGGTTATTGCAGTGGATTCGAGTGTATCCTGAGTATAGGCATGGGATTTGCATTTGGCATATGATTTCGAAAAGTGCAATGTGATTTATGGTTCAGATGGTCTGTGAAATTTTGACTATATGGTGTTTTCGGACTTATGTGAGATAGGGTGACGTATGATCGCCCGGATATATGCTTAGTAAGGTCATTCGGCTATTGGGTTGCTTCTAGTACAACTCTGAGTCCGCTCGAGGACGAGCGTTTGTTTAAGTTGGGGAGAATGTAACGACCCGGCCCGTCGTTACGGGAATCTCCACCCCGTTACCTTGAATTAACATATCTTATGCTTCTATATCGGTGTTAGAACCTATCGGGTGAGTTAGGAGTGAATTGAATTAAAAATGAAGCAAATAGCATGTTTGAAGGAAGTTTGAATATGGAAAGTCAACCTAGAGTTGACTATCGAGTTAGAGTGCTCGGAATCGGATTATGATGATTCGACTAGTTTCGAGGGATCATTTATGACTTAGGAGAGCAATCGGAATTGAATTTGGAGATCCGGTGTAGAAATAGGCTTGAATTGGCTAAGGTCGAATTTTGGCGAAATCCGATCGATAGGTGAGATTTTGATCCGGGAGTCGGAATGGAATTCCGACAGTTGCAGTAGTTCAGTTAGGTGATTTTGGATATGCCTGCAAATTTTCAGGTCATTCGGACATCGTTTGGTCGGGTTTTTGATCGAATGTGAATTTTTGAAGTTAAAGTTAAACTTAAGCTTAAATTTGTTGAAAACGGACGATTTTGATGTTAACGATAGAGTTTTGATGATTGGAACAAGTTCGAATAAGGTTATAGGGCGTGTTGGTTCTTTTGGTTGAGGTCCGGGGGCCTCGGGTGAGTTTCGGGGTGGTTTCGGACCATTTCTAGGCCATTTTTAACTGCTGGTTTATGTCTGTAGCAGTGTTCTACGCGATCGCGGACAATGGGACGCGATCGCGGTGAGTAAAATGTGCGAAAATTATTAATGAATCGCGATCGCGTGAAATGCTCCGCGATCGCGAAGAAGGAAAATTTCTGTGCATTGATCCTACTTCGGAAGCTCATATCTTTTTATATACAAGGAATTTTAAGGTGATTCAAAAACGAAAGTTGTAGCCCATCGTGTCTAGTTTTCAGAAAGATAAAGAAATCATGATTTGGACATCTGTGTAAAGAGTTATGGACGTTACACTATAGGGTGTCCGAGAAGGATCTCTAATACACATGTATAACTTGGGAAGCTTATATCTAGAAATATATACGGATTCAGGAAATGACCATCAAATGAAAGTTATAGCCCTATGTGTCTAGTTTCCAGAACATCAAACCATTCATCATTTGGAGTTGTGTGCAAAGAGTTATGACCATTATACTGAAGCCTGTCCGGAGGAACCAGAGTTTGTTCACCGCGATCGCGAAGCCTTTCCCGCGATCGCGAAGGGTAAATTTTGGGCCAAATTTTGTTCTCCGCGATCGCGATGAGTAATATGCCTGGGCAGAATGTTTTTAAAACATTCCAGTCGCGAAATCAACCCATTTTTCCACCATTTTTGGTCATTCTTGAGAGCTTTTGGACGGGAATTGAAGGGATTTCGACGGGGAATCATTGGAGGTAAGTTTTATGAGTTAAATACATGATTTTATCAAAGAATCCTCCATTAATTCTCTGAATTTGGGTAAGAAATCAAGAAAATTAGGGCTTTGAACAAAAATCTTAAAATGGGGATTTGAAGGACCATTTGTGGTCCGAATTGGGAGTTCTTGGTATGTACGGACTCGTGGAGAGACGAGGATTCCGAAAATGTGAGTTTCATAATTTTTCGAGATGTGGGCCCGGGGCTCGGGTTTTGCCAATTTCGTGATTTATGATATTTTTCGAGTTCTTTCGATTGGGTGATGTTCCATTAGCCTATTTTGATATATTTGTGCTGATTTGTGCTAGTTTTGACGTGCGTGGATGCCGGTTCGAGGAGATAAGGCATCGCGGGCATGAGCTTTCGTCGGTTCGAGGTGGGTAATACTTGTAAATGATGTCCTGAGGGTTAGTAAACCCCGGACTTGCACATCTTAGTGCTGTGTTGAGGTGACTTGCACGCCGGATAACGGGCGTGGGGTAGAGCACCATTGGGGATTATGACTTGGTCCGTCCCGCATAATAAATAATAACACCTAATTGTTGAAATGAATTGGACTAATTATCATGTTTGGGCTTCGTGCCAATTATTTGAATCCTTCGGGGATTGGTATCATTGTTTTGATAACACTGTGCATATTTTATTCTAAATTTAAGGTTTAAAATGGTATTTTGCTATTCAGGCATTTTTATAAGGTTATGAAAAACTTGAACAAGGTCTTAATAACATTTTTAGTTGTGAGCTAATATGATATTGTTGCCGTAGGGCTTTCTTGATTATTTGTTAGACTGATTGGGGCCGAGGGCCATATGTTATGACATGACATTTTATGTGAGCATATGCATACACGTGCATGGATCGGACTGCACGCCGCGGTGGTATACGGATCGGGCTGCGCGCGCCGCAGCGGGTGTGATATTAATATTGTGCTTGGGCTGTAGGAGCCCCTCCGGAGTCCGAACCCCCCGGTGAGCACGGGTACCCAAATTGGATCGGGCTACACGCCGTAGCGGTCATATGCATTGCATGGCATACATACATTGGTTTACGTGTACTACGTGGCATAACATTTTAGCACTCATACTTTACTGGCACATGTGCATTTGTTGCTTTATTGACCAGATCTCCTGGTATAAATTGTTAAGGAGTGCTGAGCCCGAGAGGCTGATTTGAGTGTTGACTTGCACTGCTTGAGATTCTCCCAGGTATTGGTATGTTATAATGAAAGAAAGTAGCTAAAAATTGAGATTTCTAAATAATCTACTCACATATGCTGAAAAGGAATAAAATGATAGTGTTTTGAAGTTTAATGATAGTTCTGTATTGTGTAGCAAGAGATAGTGCCTTGCGTGGTTTTCTTCCCTTCGGCATTATTTACTTTTATTACCGCTGAGTTGGAAGTACTCACACCCGACTCCCTGCACCTTGTGTGCAGATCTAGGTACATCACAGCAGAGCTTATTCTATTGCGGCTCGGGAGTGCTTTTGGACAGTCGAGGTAGCTGCCAGCGTTCGCAGGACCTGATTCTCCAGTTTGTCTATATTTTTGTTCTGATCATCCCACACTTGTGCACAGTTATATTCACTATTTACACTTGTATATTTCGTAGAGGCTCATGACTCTTAACCCTTCGGTCTATGGGAGTTGGCACATGTTGGGACTTGGTTCCCTATTTTAAATATATCTATCACTGCAGACTCTATTGGGGAATTTTGATGAAAGGAGAAAGGTAAAAGGAAACAGAATAAAAGACAATGACTCTCTAAAAAGAAAAATTATAAAATAAACCTATCAAACGTGGATACCAACTCTAATGGACATGACGTGCACATATAGCCTATCCTCCGTCGTTAAACCGCCTTTTGTAATCTTCTCCTGGGACTTTCCTATCTCGTTTCCAATCTTCGTTCTACTTGTAGTGCCCGAGGGGTTTTCACTACCAAGCCTCTCTCATTACGTTTTTTTCTCTCAGCTTTCATCGCCTTATGGTGCCTGTGAAGGTTTTCACCGCTAAGACTCTCTCATTTGTGTTTCTCTTCAGCTGGGGATTGGGAGTGTTACCGCTAAGATTCTCTCATACTTCTTCTGCTGCAGATCCGAGTCTTTTCTGATGGGAATCAGAGTGTTATGTTCTGATAAGACTTCTCTCATTTGCCTGACTTGGCCTCTTTTGAAGATTGGTCAAAAGGTCTTTCTTTGGACCGTAATGTGGATTTTGATAGGGCTTAGAAAGAAAAGGGTATTAAAGGCTCAAAACAAAACAAAATGGGTTCAAAATTACAACCTTCGGAGTCTACATCTTCCTTTATAAACACAACTTTTGTTGCCCCAGCTTCTTGCTTGGGGATTTTTTTTATTTTTATTTACACTATGACCGAGCTGTGAAGCGCCTACGTATCCTCTTTGAGGAATCGGGTCAAACGTAGTTCCCAATTCCTCTTTTTCAAGTTTCTTTTTTTTTCACACATTTTTCTTTTTCTTTTCTTTATCTCTTTTTGTTGTTTTCTTTTTCTTTACTTTTTTCTTTATCCCTTTCTTCTCTTGCCTTTCAAACTTGTGTTTCTAGTCTTTGCAACTAATTTCGAAGGAGGGGTATGAAAGAATTTAAAATAAGGCTCAAAGGGTTGACGATGGATAAAGTGTTTGGATAGCAGAACAAAATGCCTTCGTCATTCCAATCTTCAAAACATGCCAAGTGTAAACAACACAATTAATATTCGTCATATCTTTAAAGCACTATTGGGCAACACTCTCATTTTCATTATTATGAACGACCCCATGTCAATTTGGCCAGCTTGCCTTTAACGGTTTTCTTTTACTTGCCCCAGTTTCTCATGACTCGGCTTCGAATAATCTCAAACCGTTCTTATTTAATTTAAATATCTCGATCACCTCCCAATGGTTTTGTGATTAACTTTTAAGATCAGGCCAGAACTATGCGCGCACGTCATGTCACTAGAGCTAGCAGAAAAAGAACTATAAGAAGGAGAGGACTAAATAACAGAAAATGTCTAGAAATAATATAAAATAGGTCATTGCATTAACCGATAAAACAACGACTCGAACAACCAAAAAACAAAACTGGGGTTACAACCCTTAGAACGAACCTAGACCCCTTTAGATGAGACACTATGATCAAAAGAAAAATACAAGGATAAAAGGTTTGAGCCACAAGACAACATCCGGATTACCATTCTGAAATAACCCGGACAAATAGAAATGACAACAAAATAAGCCACCACAAATGACTCTCCAATTGATAAGCATGACATTTAACCACGAATTTGATTATCAGAATCACTATAGCCTTCTCTCATTTCAGTCGGCAAAATTCCCGAGTGGATTCTCATATTCCGTGTCACCAGGCATCACCGCCAGAAAGTGTGTATCATCAGGTGCAGGTAACGGATTCAACGCGATATTCCGGGTGTCACTGTTATGAATCACAATCAATCTTTCTTGGATCATCCTTTCTATTTCCCTTTTCAAATCCCGACAACTTTCCATGTTGTGCCCCTGGGCATGGGAATGGTATTCACACCTTTTAGATGGGTCAAAGCTCCTTGCACGTGGGTCCACATGATTTGGAGGGATGGGTGCAATCATGTCCTGTTGCTTTAACTTCTCAAATAAGCTTGCATAGGAAACTCCTATTGGTGTGAAATTACCCTTCAACTTCGGTTCCCTTCTATACCCTTGGTTTGGAAGTGGGTTATAAGGTATTTGGAAATTTCCTCTTGTACCATCTTTCGGGGATCTTGTGTTGTCCGCTTGTCACAAACCAACCACCTTCTACTTACTTTACAATTCAAGACAAAACATGTTAGAATGGACTCAGCCAGTCCTTATCAATTTTTTTTTTTAATATATCTACATATACAGTTGTGGTCGAATCTTATGGAGATTGCCTACGTATCATGACCCCGCATGAATCGGACCGAGCGTAGTTCTTGCAAATTAATGCAAGAAATAAAGAGATGAATATTTGATTTTTTTTTTTTTGAAAAAATTGTAAAAGCCGACTCCAACTACAAACTCTGATGAAAAACTTTCACACCTTGTGCCGGAGATTTCTACAAGAATAAAAATATTTTTAGCGCCAATTATGACTATTTCTACAAAATTAGCCATGTAATGGCTTATTTGACAAAATGGCTATTTTTGTAAAATTTATTTAAGAAAGATAAACTTGAAAAAAAATTTCCTCCTGTGGCTCATGGGGGCATCATTCGGCATCGCCATAAGGCAACACAAGACTAAGAAGTTTCTAATGTCAATTGACTATTTTTACAAAATTGGCCATGTAATGACTTATTTGACAAAGCGGCTATTTTTGCAAAATTTTATTTAAGAGACTACAAATTCAAAATTTTTCATCTTAGGGCCCATGGGGCATCGTTCAGCACCGACACAGGCCAACACAAGACTGAGAAAGTTTAAATGCCAAATGTGGCCATTTCAGCAAAACCATATGTTTTTTTTTTCTTTTTTTTTTTGCAAAGTTGAGTGATGACTCAAACTTAATTTTGCGGATACGGTCTTTCAATATTTCCACGAGGGAATATTTCAAGGTTGTGCCCAAAAATTATTTACAAAGACTCAAAGTGACTATTCTTGCAAAAATAGCCTTCCGGCGTCCTTTTGGGGAACATTCGGCTTATTTTAAACAAGAATAGCATCACCCGATTTATTTATAACAAAAATAAAAAATTTGACATTTTTTGGTTATTTTTGCAAAAGGGGTGTGAACCCGAACTTGATTTTGCGGCTATGGCCTTTCAACATTTCCACATGGAATATTTCAAGGCTATTATTCAAAAAGAAAAAGAAAAGATTTCAAAGTGGCCATTTTTGCACAAACAGCCTTCCGGCGTCCTTTCGGAACATTCGGCTATTTTCAAAAATGGCATCACTTTGATTTATTGACAAAATTAAATACACATTTTGTTTTTTAAAAAGGGGTGGTAACCCAAACTTTATTTTGAGGCTACGGCCTTTCAACATTTCCCCATGGAATATTTCAAGGCTATTATTCAAAAAGAAAAAGAAAAGACTTCAAAGTGGCCATTTTTGCAAAAACAGCCTTCCGGTGTCCTTTCGGAACATTCGGCTATTTTCAAAAACAGCGTTACTTTGATTTTATTGAAAACTAAAACTTCGACATTTTTTTTTTAATTTTTTGAAGGGGTGGTTGGACCCGAGGAGGGTTGCCTACGTATCCCACCTAATGGCGAGAATCAAACCTGCGTAGTTCGGTCAAACAAACTACATCTGTAAAGGAAACAAACTATTTATTATTTTTTCACACATTTTTTTTTAAGTTTAAAACAAAAATTTTTCTTTCTTTTTCAGTAAAAAAAACAAACTATTTTGAAACTATTTTTTTTTATTTTGATCAAACATTTTTTATTTTACAACAAACGTTTTTTTTTCTTTTTAAGTAAGTAAAAAAAACAAACTATTTTGAGACTATTTTTTTTTCATTTTCCTCAATATAAAAAAACGGTTAGCCTGCAAGTCTGAAGCAAATATATGCATAAAACAAACAGGATGCAGCAGGGATGGTCTTTTCATTTCAGGTCACCTGTCCTAGACGGACCCAACCCCTGTGTTGAGTCCCCTAAGTCAAATGCAACATGATGCAAATAAACGTTCCTACTAGGGATCCGGCATGAAGCTTTGTTATTCTAGGTTTAAAAACATGGGTTTATTGTTCTAGACCTGGCTTACCCGAGCGGACAACTCGAGCCGAGGAGGAGGTAGCAACCTATCCAAACCTCGTTCTAAGGTGGGAATTAGACACTATACAGAAAAGAAGTCACACGAAGTGCACCCTTCTTCATGATTTAGAAGACTCGGAGAGGAGATTGGTTTCGGCACAATTTATATGTACAGTTCAAAAAAATATCAAAGCGATAAAAATATCATTTTGCACATTAATACAAACATATAATAAAATCAGATAATAAATAAGCCAAATACAACAATTATTCCAAGCTCGAATTCTTAAACCCTGAACCAGTGGTTCTGGGTTTATTCCCCAGCAGAGTCGCCAGAGCTGTCACACCTCCTTTTGGCGCGCCCTTCCCCGGAGGCACGAGGGAGTTTTTCCAATTAAAGGACAATCGAAACGGGATTTATTTAATTAATTCGGAGTCGCCACTTGGGAGATTTATGGTGTCCCAAGTCACCGGTTGAATCCCGAATCGAGGAAAAGAATGACTCTATTTAACAGTCCGCGAACCAGAAATCCGGATAAGGAATTCTGTTAACCCGGGAGAAGGTGTTAGGCATTCCCGAATTCCATGGTTCTAGCACGGTCGCTTAACTGTCATATTCGGCTTATTTATCTGATTTTAACAGTTACGTACTTAATGCAAATTAATATCCCTTTACCGCTTTTATTATTATTATTATTTACGAAAGAGAACGTTGCCTAAAAATATGTTTCGAATCACGTCACATGAAATGCACCCGGATCCTCGACACATTCTTATTCAACATTTTGGGATTTGGATTTGGGCCGCATGAAATGCACACCCGTATTTAAGAAGGTAAAATTATTAAAATACGCGCCTAGAGCGATTACTTATTTACATTTTTGAGAATGCCGTGAAATTCGCTAAGAAACGGCACATCTCGAAATCTAAGTATTTTATATATACATTTATGAGGGCCCCGCGATTTGTATAATTTTGTTAGGCGAGGCACACCTCTAATTCTAATTTAAAAGCAAACTACATTCCGCTATATTTATTTAAGAGTTAATTCAAGATTATTTAAAACATGTTGCAAGCCACGCTACATGAAATGCACTTGTGGTTCATGACACGCTTTATTTAACCTTGTTCAAAATTGGAGTCGGGTTACATGAAATGCACCCCCGATTCCTTTAATCTAATTACGTCGTTCAGTTAAAGAATAACGAACCACTTTCTATAATGTGACAAAGTCATACTCAACTGTAACCAATTCGAGTAAACATACGACTAGATAACTAAGTGAGCAAATTCAAGACTATGGCGAACAATTACATAAACAACGGAAGCATAACTAGTTGGCGAGCATATGAAGGATTAGTTATTTTCATTAGCTAACTTCGACACTACAAGACCACCATTAATTGTGAAATTGCATGTTCAACAGAATCATATATTTACAAAAATCGTCCGAATCATACGAAACTAAATCAAATACGAAACGATTCAAAATGTCAGCGAGAAGAACAATATCGAAAAAAAACATGCACCTTTATTTCTGCATATTTTCAACGTACACAATGAGAAAACGAACCTTTTATGACGATTCTCAAACTTCGACCTCTCCGGACAGAACTCGAACCAAACTGAAACCAAGAACAAACAATTCGACGCGGAACCTCGACGAACTCGGAGAAACAGCTTCCAGGTTCGCTAGGTGCAGGAATTACGAAGCTCTTGTTGGTTGACGACGGATGTGCAGCGGGCAACACACTGGTGGTGTTTTCGTGAACAGCAAAGGTTTTGGGAGTGAAAGAAGAAAACGAAGATGGAGTGTAGAGGAAGCTTGGGAGAAGAGACTGACGGCGTGAGTTCTCCATGGCGAAATGAGTTTGTGACGGCGCAGTGAGAGATCGGAAGCGAGGAGAAATGGGCGAGGGCAAAGTATTACCGAGGGCTCCAAACCTTCTCCTCTCGCTCTCCATTTTTAAATCTCTCCTCCCCTATTGTATTTCTCTTCTCCTTTTTAAATAAAATCCTAGACCACTCCTCACATGCCTTTGAATCCTCTCCCCCACCCCCTTTGTATTGTTTTATGTCTCTTCAAAATGACCAAGAAAGCACATTGTCTTCTTTTCTGAAAAAATTTGACCGAGAGCCTCTTATGCATGCCTCTCTTCTCTCCTTCCCTTCATGAAGCACAATAGCCTCAATATGTATTGTTTTTTCTCCTCTCCCTTCACGTTATTTTTTGTCTTTTTCTTTTGTTTTTACTTTCTTTTTGTCATTTTCTAATTATTCCCATCCCCCATTATCTATTGTCCCCATAGTGTGTGCATGTGTGTATGGGTAGTTTTGTCCGTGTTCCCCGTGTGGTGGACTCGGATTATTACGGGCTAGGTCCGAAAATTATAAAACCAGGTAGTTTGAACCCGAATATTATTCTTTGCCCGGAACCGAGAATGAGAACACAACGTTATTAATTAATCCTACGTGAGCAAAATAACTATAAGACTAATAATTAAAACAAAAATTACTTTTTTATATTTTTTCAAAATTAAAGTAACTACAAAATGTTAATGAAACTATTTTTTTATTATTTTCGTTTTTATAAAAAGATAAAAATATAAAGTACTATTTTTGTATTTTTCAAGTTTAAAAATGACTACGAAACATTAATAAAACTATATTTTTGTTATTTTTCATTTTAAGGTAAAAATAAAGTAAAAGAGTCAAAATTAGCTAAGATAGCTATATTAGGCCTAAACTAAATATTTTAGCTAAAAATATAAAAAACATCTCGGGTAGGGTCAAAAATCACGCGTCAACATTAACATGTATTTGTGTATATAGACGGTTACACAACAAAAACAATACACAGTCTTCTTCCTTCTCATGTGGTCTTATACTTAATACACAACCTTGACAATCTCCACTTTGACACCACCCCCAACTTAGGATTTTAGCCTAATTCTCAATGTTCAAGGAGGAACGGGTTCAAAAGAGGGAATTATTTTACAAAAAGGGAAAGGTTTGTAATGAGTTGGCCAAAGAAAGGTTTAAAGGCTCAAAAAGGGGTAGTAGTGATATTATTTATACAACGGTAGGCTTGAAAGGCTAAAGAGGTGTTTAAAATTAAAACAAAGAATGCCTAAGATCATTCCTCCAACCAAATATACTATCATTAGCATTGAAAAACCAACCGGGCAAGTTCTAGATGATGGAAGTAAACACAAGATTTATTTCAACACTCGCTAACACACATGGCAGTGTAATATCAGCACAACCGACCCCGTGTGCTGGTAAGTGCCTGGCCTATCCCGGCGAAGTAGTGACGAGACTAAGGCCAGTCACCCACATAAACCTGTATAATTGAAATATACATATACATATACAACAGCAAAAAACGTTATCGAACGTCTATAATGAAAGCATCCATTCTAAAATAACAGTCAATAACTCACAATATCCAGAGTAATCTAGTCAACAGAATAAATCTTACTTTCATATCTCGATTCCTTTTTCATTTCATATCTCGTGGTAGGCGTACCACCCGCTCCCAACTGTAACAGTAAGTTATATCTTGTGGTAGGCGTACCACCCGCTCCCAATTGTATCAAAAAAATTATATCTTGTGGTAGGCGTACCACCCGATCCCATTTGTATCACTAATTATACCTTGTGGTAGGCGTACCACCCGCTCCCATTTGTATCAATAATTATTCCTTGTGGTAGGCGTACCACCCGCTCCCAAATATATCAATAATTATTCCTTGTGGTAGGCGTACCACCCGCTCCCAAATATATCAATAGGCTACCGGCAACTATGGCCAATGCCAAGATTTTTAAATCACTTTGTGGTCGGCGTGCCACACGATCCCATTTCTTATCATATAAGTGGTCGGCGCGCCACACCATCCCATTTCATAAACATATATATATATTACCGGTTTTGAACCAATAATTGATATTAATTCAACAATTTATATGTACTTTACCGGTATAAAACCAATAAATGATAGTGAATCAACAATTTACCTCTGTTACCGATGTAATACCAATAACTCTAAATCAACAATTTATATGTACTTTACCGGTATAAAACCAATAATAATCTCCCTTCACATAATCACTTAGGATTAATAAGAATTTAATCCATTTTTAAGACTCACGGTCATGCTCGACCCCCAACGTATAGATACTCGTCACCATGCCTATACGTCGGACTCCACATATCACAATTTACACATAAAGTCAATTCCTATTCCCTCAAGCTAGGATAGAACAAACACTTACCTCGAAAGTTTACGAACAATTCAATCAGTGGAAATGCCTTTTCCTTTCAAATTTGGCTCCAATCCAATCGTATCTATACACAATTGATTTGATATCATCAATACTACTCAACAAACTAATTCATATGGCCAATTACAATTTTTACAACATTCTGCTCGGAATAGTGAATATCGACCCCGGGCCCACATGGTCGGAACTCGGGGTTCGGACCAAAATCCGGTTACCCATCCCCCCACGAGTTCAAGTATATGATTTGTTTCAAAATCGGACCTCAATTCGAGGTCCAATTACCCAATTCATGAACAACCCTATATTCTACCAAAAACAAGAAATTGTACCATGAAACCTTTGATTTCTATTGAAAAACATGTTTAATGATGTTAGGAATTGAAAGAATTAAGTAAAAAGTGACTTACAACTGTTTTGAAGAAGAGGGAGTTTGTGAAAAATCGCCAAGGGATGTTTTTGGGTTGTGAAATGTGAAAAATGAAGCTGGAAATCGTGATTTACAGGTCTCGTGTTCGCATCTGCGAATAGGGGTTCGCAATTGCGAACCCCGGCCAATTTCTGGAGTTTGAAAAATAAGGTAAGGATGGAAAGTTCGCATTTGCGAACTTTTGTTAGCATTTGCGACGCCAAGGCAAATGCTGAGGGGTTTCGCATTTGCGACATAATGTTCGCATTTGCGAACAAAGCTGGCTTCAAGGGACCTTCGCATTTGCGAAGAATGCTTCGCATTTGCGAAGCCTGGCTTAATATTGAAGGCCTCGCATTTGCTAGGTTGTGTTCGCATTTGCAAACCCAAGCAGTCCTGGACGCCCTTCGCATTTGCGATCAAGGGTTCGCATTTGCGAACCCTGCCTTGATCTGTCAGCTTCACAATTGCGAGAAATGCTTCGCAAATGCGAAGCCAACAGCTGGGTGAAAAACCAGCAGTGCAAAAATTCAGTAATTGATCCAACGGCCTATCAAATCTTTACCCGAGCCCCCCGGGCTCCAAACTAAACATGTACACAACATCAAAAACACATTACGAACTTGTTCGTGCGATCACATCGCCAATATCACATCGTTTTCATCAAATCAAGCCTCAAGTTCATGATTTTCATACTTTTGGTTTTCAAAACTTACAAACTTGGAACTCAAGGTCCAAAACATGTCAAACGACATCCGAATGTCACCAAACTTTGCAGAAAGCACATATATAATATTTAAGACTTGTACCGGGCGTCGGAACCAAAATACGAGCCCGATACCAAGGTCAATTAATTCATTTTCCTTTAATAATTACATCAAAAACAATTTCACGGAAAAATTCATAACTTGGGCTCTAGGCCTCGGAATTCGACTCCGGACGCATGTCCAAGTCCCATATTTTCCTACGGACCTTCGGGACCATCCAATCTCGGGTCCGGGTCCGTTTACCAAAAATGTTGACCGAAGTCAACCATATCAATATTAATATCATTTTTCTCCAAATTTCTCATAGAATTCATATTTTCTATCACAAAATCTTTCCGGCTACATGTCCGGATCGTGCACATAAATCGAGGCAACATAGAATGGGGTTTTCAAGGCCTCAGAAGCTCGAAATGATTAATAAAATAAGTAATGACCCTTTGGGTCGTCACAGTAACAATAGCTATATCTTGTGGTAGGCGTACCACCCGCTCCCATATGTAACAATAGGCTACCGGCAACTATGGCCAATGCCAAGATTCAAATCACTCTGTGGTCGGCGTGCCACATGATCCCATTTCTTATCATATAAGTGGTCGGCGCGCCACACGATCTCAAAATTCTTTAATAATGTATATTACCGGCATTAAGCCAATAATCTCTGATCAACAGTGAATGTATAAAAGTATTACCGGTATTAAACCAATAATCTTCACTTCAGTAATATTTATATTACTGGTGTAAAACCAATAAATGACAATACATCAACGATATATCCCCGTTACCGGTGTAATATCAATAACTCTTAATCAACAATTTATATGTACTTTACCGGTATAAAACCAATAAATGATAATGAATCAACAATTTACCTCTGTTACCGGTGTAATATCAATAACTCTTAATCAACAATTTATATGTACTTTACCGGTATAAAACCAATAAATGATAATGAATCAGCAATTTATCTCTGTTACCGATGTAATACCAATAACTCTTTAATCAATAATCTATATGTATTTTACCAGTATAAAACCAATAATAATTTCCCTTCACATAATCACTTAGGATTAATAAGAATTTAATCCATTTTTAAGACTCACGGTCATGCTCGACCCCCAACGTATAGATACTCGTCACCATGCCTATACGTTGGAGTCCACATATCACAAATTACACATAAACTCAATTCCTATTCCCTCAAGCTAGGATAGAACAAACACTTACCTCGAAAGTTTACGAACAACTCAATCCGTAGCAATGCCATTCCCTTTTGAATTTGGCTCCAATTCAATCGTATCTATACACAATTGATTTAATATCATCAATACTACTCAACAAACTAGTTCATATGGCCAAATATAATTTTTATAACATTCTGCCCAGAATAGTGAAAATCGACCCCGGGCCCACATGATCGAAACCCGAGTTTCGAACCAAAATAAATTCACCCGATCATCCATGAGTTCAAATATATAATTTGTTCTCAAATCGGACCTCAAATTGAGGTCAAAATCCCAATTTTTATGAAAACCTAAGTTCTACCCAAATCCCCCATTTTTACCCATGAAAACCCTTAAATTGTAGATGAAAACATGATAGATGATGTTAAAGTTTGAAGAAATTGAGTAAAAGTTGACTTACCAATGATTTGGAGAAGAGGGAGTTCGTGAAAAATCGCCAATGGATGTTTTGGGTTGTAAAATATGAAAAATGAAGCTGGAAATCGTGATTTACAGGTCTCTGTGTTCGCATTTGCGAGCAGGGGTTCGCAATTGCGAACCCCGACCAAATTCTGGAATTTGAAAAATAAGCCAAGGATGGGAAGTTTGCATTTGCGAACTTTTGTTCGCATTTGCGAAGCCAAGGCAAAACTGGGAAGTTCGCATTTGCGAACTTTTGTTCGCATTTGCGAATTCGCATATGCTAACTTTTGTTCGCATTTGCGAATTCACATTTGCTAACTTTTGTTCACATTTGCGAATTCGCATTTGCTAACATTTGTTCGCATTTCCCAACTCTGCAGATCAGGTGTTGACAACAACTTTCTAACATGAAAAATTGATCTCGTGGCTTATCCAAAATTCATCCGAGCCCTCGGGGCTCCAAACCAAATATGTACATTGACTTAAAAACATCATACGAACTTGCTCGCGCGATCAAATCGCCAAAATAACATCAAAATCAATTATTTGAGCTTTAAAACTCAAGATTTCATTCAAAATTTCATAACTCCCAAAATTTTCAATTTAAAGCCGAAACACGTCAAATGACGTCCATTTTCAACCAAACTTTACAGGAAGCGCTTAACCAACATATATGACCTGTACCGGGCATCGGAACCAAAATACGAGCTCGATACCATTACTTTTTAATCAAATTTCAGTTTCATTTTTCTTAAACATTTTCAGAAAACAATTTAATAGAAAAATTCTTTTACCGGGGTTCTAGACCTCGGATTTCAATTCCGGGCACACGCCCAAGTTCCATATTTTTCTACGGATTTTCTAGGACCGTCAAATCACGGGTCCGGGTCCGTTTACCAAAAATGTTGACCAAAGTCAACCATATCAATATTAATATCAAAATTCATCAAATTTTCCACATATTTCATATGTTTCAACATAAAAATTTTCCAGCTTCATACCCGGACTATGCATGCAAATCGAGGCAACTATAAATGTTGTTTTCAAGACCTCAGAAGCTTGAAATGATTAATAAAACAAGTGATGACCCTTTGGGTCGTCATAACTAAATTTTGTTTTTTTAAAGAAAAACTGATTCCATTCCTTGCAAAACCGTCACTTTTCTTCTTAATTTTTACGAATTAAAAAACAACCAAATGCAATTACATTTTGATTAGGATTATGATAGGAACTGTAATTTAATTTAATTTAATTTAAATCAAAAACTATCCATTCCTTCAAAACCATCAGTTTTCTTCCAAATTTATAGGAATTTCTTCCAAATTTATAGGAAGTTAAAAAAAGGAGTTACAAATTTATTTTTACTAGGATTAGGATATGAAGAATATTTGTTTTTTAAATGTAATTAAAAACGGTTAAATTTTCCTTATAACTGTCACTTTTTTCAAATTTATATGAAGTAAAAAATAGGAATTACAATTTTATTTTGAGTATTATTAAGATAGGAAGATTATATTTATTTTTAAAAAAAACGTAAACGTTTCATTAGCTTTCATAACCGTGATCATTGAATTACTTCTGTATTATACTAAGTTTTTCCATTTAATTATTTAATTTGTTGAAAGGTGAAATAAAATTAAAATCAAAACCCTTCCTAACCATGACTTTTAACTGCCTTTCCATCTTCCCTTAAAGTAAACCTAAATTAACGCTGGAAAAACGCCATACCTTCAACCCACTTTCCCACGAATTTCATTGCCTCAACTGTGATTTACATGTCTGTGTTGCAACTGTACAAACGTGGAAATACATATATCTTCCACAACTACACAACCTTCAATCTCAATATTCATTCTTATATAAAGATTTATACAAAACTTACGTCCTATGCAAAAGATGGCTACTCACATTGATTTCATCAAAGATATAACTATTTCGAAAATGTAATGGAAGTTAAAAGTTCGTGTTGTCCGTTTGTGGAAAGTACCGGATCGTTTTAATCCAGGCACTATTTTCTCGATTGAATTGGTTCTACAAGATGAAAATGTATTTTAATTATTTTTTTACCTTACTAATTCGGGTTCATTTATTTTGCTCATCCAAATTGTTATATCATTATATCATACAAGTTATTGTTGAAAATAAGTTATCTGATATATTTTGTTTCGCTTATTATTTGCTCCTCGAATTTCCGTTTCTTTCTCTTTGACGCAAACATAGGTACTTGATTATTGTTTAGTACTCATTCTGAAATCTTTAATTTTACAATTTTTTTTCTCATGAAAGGATATCAACTGCAGCACCTATTTGTGTTCATTACAAGAGTATAACTTCTGATATAATGGAAAATCAAGTGTACTTTTTTGGATGAGAACAAAAAAAGGATTACTACAACATCTACATATATTTGTTGGAGATTATCATACATCTTAAGTAGCTTCACATGTATTCCGGCCTTTCTTCAAATGCTAATATAATGCAATTCATTCTTATGTACCAATATATATTACTTTCAACAAAATTCATCTATTAATATAAGAATAACTCCTTCTGTATTCGATCGCTAATTCTAATTGCAATAAACATAGTTTTATTATCTCTTTAAACTCTTCTTTTCTTAAAATTAATCCGCGCATCGCGCGGGTACTATACTAGTATTTGTTTAAAAGTGCACAATTTACAAAAGCATTGTCATATAATTCACACACACACACACACACACACACACACACACACATATATATATATATATATATATATATATATATATATATGGTGAGTGCAATAGTATAGAGAGAAGATTACATTTTATGAATACTTTGGTAAATATAGAGGTGAGAAACAATTTAAGTTGGCAAAAGAAACAATTTAGGTGGGGCTGGGCATCTGGTCCACTGTGTGGAGTGCAAAGTAAGACAGCAAAAGCTAGTGTATGAAAAAATGTGTAGTGATGGATGATGACATAATTATAGGGCAATTTAGTCAAGTCATTTACAAATTTAATGGTGGCCTACAGTAATATTCTATTTTAACCAATCATTTTGTTCCATTTTAATTGAGGTTACGATTTTACCCTTTGAATTCCAAGCAGACATGTTGACCTGTTGTCATTAGGATTCCAAATATTTTTATGTAGTTTTCAACTTTTAATTCACATCCAGTGCACTCAAACTAAATTATAGTCCGGATCCCAATTATTATTTTTTGGATTCAAACTACATATAAAAAGTTATATATATCGTCAAAATACAAGATGTTATATTTTAATGGTAATTTTTACTGTTAAGATATATCATCTTGTATTTGAACGTTGTATAGCCTGAATTGCACTGATATATATATATATATATATATATATATATAATATATCGCGCTTAAAATTTATATAACGTACAGCAAAAAATGTTATAACCGAGGAAGTTGATAAGAAAGTGTAAAATGAACAAATTGCTCTTTTCCCCTTTTTTGCCACCTATTATGATTACTTGCTGACACGGCATGTGTCTGAATTTTCTTTTTGGGAATTTGTGAATATTCTCAAATTTTATGTTTTTGCAAAATTACTATAAAGTGGTTGTTAGTTTGATTAAGATTTGTGTACTCATACATTATCTTCCGCTCTGTAAAATAAATATATATCACATATTTTACATCAACCAAATATTGTAATTTGTAAATGATCCCAGACAATTATTTTCTAAAAGGTAGCCAGATCTTTGTGTAAAATATTTTTATGAAAGATGTTTTTATCCATACCAAGAAATTGAATCTTATTCACAAAGAGCTTTGCTCGTGAAATCCAACATTACTGCAAAAAATTGAAGAGAAAGCATATATAGATATTATATCACGATCCCCGTTCACCTTCCATGAACATATCGTGATGGCACTTAGTTCCTACAACTAGGTAAGCTTAACAGTGCAAACAATTTAACATAATTTGCGAAAACAACTAATTATGACTGAATAACTTAAATATGTATATAATTGCCACTCAGCATACACAACTCATAATAAGTGCGAAAGTCAAAATCTCAACCCAAAACCCAGGACAACTCATAATAAGTGCGGAAATCAAAAACTCAACCAAAAACCCGAAAACTCACAAGAACTACAGACTAACAGAAACATAGTACGCTACTCTAACTCCAGAATATCTAAACAACTAAGAGAAAAGGAATAAACTGAATACTAAAGCTGGAACAGAATATATACTCCTGGTTTGCGGACGCAGCAGATATACCTCGAAGTCTCTGTGTATCTCGTCGCCTCAAGGATGGTGCGCCTGAGTAGAGGTACCTGGATAATCTGCACATGAAAAACATGCGTAGTAAGGGCATGAGTACACTACAGCGGGACTCAGTAAGTGTCAAGACTAACCTCGGTTGGGTAGTGACGAGGAAGTTCAGGGTCCTATTGAGACAAAAATATAATAATAATTAACAATATGAAAATCTGACAGAAATATAAATACAACAATGAGATAGGACAGGTCAACGAGGCAATAACAACTACACAAGAACAGAGTAAACACACAGTAAATATAACTTAAACCAATGATAACAATAAAGGGTTTCCCAGGATACCATCCTGTAGCCCTTTTCTCAACTGTCCAATGGGTCTTCCGGGATACCGTCCCGTAGTCCGTCATATGTGTATATCCGAAGGATCTCCCAGGATACCGTCCCATAGTCCAACTATCAATGTGCAGGGGGATCCATCAAGAATCTAACCCGCAGTCCCAAAGTAAAAGTGCAGGGGATCTACCGGGAATCGAACATGTAGTCCAAAAGTAAACAAACAAGGGGAGCTACCAGAATCCTACATCCGTAGTCCCAATATAAATGTGCAATCACAACCAGAAGGTACACAAAAATAAAGTACAAAAGCCAAACAACAAGTAATACTAGCCTAGCATGCTTCACATAGTACAGTTAAGGCATTTTAGGTAATTAGGCAAGTTAAATCAACAAAACATACTTTCCTAGTCTAGCACAGGTTAAAGTTGCCAATGGAATAAAAAAAATACGAAAGGAACTCAGTCTCAATATTTTAAGTAAAAACCAAATTTTTGAACAATAGGCTCAAGTACGCGTTTGTCACCTCGCGCACAAGGCTCTCAAATACCAAATAATAAATCCTAAGGGGAAAGGTCCCATACACAAGGTTAGACAAGCCACTTACCTCGAACCGACTCAAAATAAATTAGGAACCATGCCTTTGCCACGAGTATTCAACTCCAAATTGCCCAAATTTATTCAATTCAATTACACATTATAAATAATATCGCAAACAAATGATTTTACTATTAAATTCAAAGCTACAACGTAAAATTAGGTAAATGACCAAAACACCCCTCAGAACAATGTCTCAGAACGGTTAACTTTCACATTTTCAGAACCCTCGTACTCACATGAATCTAACAATATAAAAATCTCTCATATCGGAGGTCAAATGCTCACTCAAAACTAATAGTTTGGTTGAAGATGTTTTTCCCCATTCTGATTCCAAATTCGAAATTAGATGATGGATTAAGCTATATATTGGTGGAATACAACCAAAAGGGATTAAGGAAACGTTACCCAATGATCTTCTCTTCAAAACCCACTCAAAATCGTCCTCTCTCGAGCTCTCAATTGATTTTTTCAACTTTTGAAACACAACCCTCGAAAATTCCTTTTCTGAATAGCGAATAAACAAACCACTTCTGCGGTCAACAAACCACTTCTGCGGTCCCGCTTATGCGGAACTCTTGCCGCTTCTGCGGTTTCCTTTGAAATCCCAGCTTCCTCTTATGCAGTTCCCATTTCGCAGAAGCGGATCCGCTTCTACGGAATTCCTATCGCTTCTGCGAGTTCCTGGAGGATGACCAAAGTCGCTTCTGCAAAGCCAAGGCCGCTTCTGCAGCTCAGCGGTTCCCAAGCCGCAGAAGCGAAAATACCAGATGGTAGAAACCTTCAACTACTGCACACTTTTCCAATACTAACAATTGCCCGTTGAGCATCCGAAAACACACCCGAGGCCCCTGAAACCTCAACCAAAGCACCAATAACACCTAATACCTCATTCAAACTTGTATCAATCTTTGAAACACCTAAACAACGTCAGAAACTCGAATTAATCAATGATTTAAGCCTAAGAACTTCAAATTTCATCAAAACACGCTTTCGATAAAAAATCTAACTAAAACACTGTGAGCACGTAATTTTTGCCTCATATGAATTACTCCCATAAATTCAAAACAAATAATTTTTTTCATTGGTTTGCAATTCCGTGGATTTTTATGGCATTTTCTGTTTTTTTGTGAATATTGTCTGTGCATGTTTATTTCATTCAAATATTAAAAACTATAAAAAATATTTTCAATTATTTTAGATAATTGGGTTTTACTATCAACTTTTAATTTTTCTTACTTTTCATAAAAAAAATACAAAAATGGTCTTGCATTTTATTTTTTTTTATAAAAAAAGATAAGAAGAAAAAGTTCAAAAATATTTTACATTTAGTATATATTGAGTAGTATTTAAATTTTATTAATATAGTAGTTATATGTCTTCTCTAAATATTTTTTTATTATCTTAATATACTAGTATCTTTATAAAACTTATTATAATTCATATTTAGAATAAAAGAAAGAAAAAAAAGAATAAAAACATAAGAAAACAAGAAAAATGACTCTTCAAGTTTTTGCCTTTCAACGTTAGTTAAGTTATTTTTTTTATTATTTTAGTTGCTATTTTGATTAACCAAGAAAAGGTATAAAAGAAAAAGGATTTTTTAAAAAAAAATAGAGAAAAAAATTCAGATCGTTCCCTCTAGCACTTTCATAGTTTTTAATATTTTTCCATTCTTTAATTTGGTCTTCTTCCCATTACTTCCTAAAATTACGGATCACCTACCAATTTGAGGGAATCTTTATCATATTTTATTCCTTATTATATTGATGATTTTGGACCAAAATTTATTCTTTATTTATCTTAGGACCACCATTCCATTTTACCTCACATTATTTAACGCACTACATATTAAAATGCAAGAAGATATTTTTTTGAAACGGGGGTTCTTCTTCAATTTGGAAAATATACACAATATACAGAGAATACATTTTTGACGTTTTGAGAGGAATGAAAGCTCACGTTTTGGAAAGAACATACTATTCATGATCTTCTTCCTCAAGGACTAAAGCAAAAACAAAAAAAAAGAGAAACACTAGCTTCAAAAACCCTCCAGCCGCTAGTACCCGTCGACACCCACCAAACGACCCCTGAAACCAACCAGCCAACCCCATCGACCAGCCGCCAGTGACGAACCAGTCGCTTCCAACTCCGACCACGAACTGGTCGATTCCACCATGTCCGACCAGCTGAACCAACGTCAACCAGTCGACCGTCCTCCATCGTCAGCCTAGCACACGACCAAGCATCCCCCAGGTCGTTTCTACTTTCGCTGCGTCACTGCTGCCCGTCGAACAGACCACCCTCCTCGTCGCCGCTTTTTCTTCTCGCCATTCTCACCGGAGAGGTCGTTCTCAGTTCCGGTTAAAGCGAGACTCGAGGTCTTTTGTTGAGGTTCTGGTCGAAGGCGCGTAGTCACTTGGTTCGAGTTGATGTTCGATTTTGCTCTTTGGCGTTGTATTCAAAGGCTTTAATAAGAACTAGTAGTTTACATATATTATGCTTTTAAAACAGTATTAGAGTATATCGGGTGAGTTAGGAGTGATTTGGATTGAAAATGCAACAAATAGCATGTTTGAAGAAAGCTTGAAAATGAAAAGTCAACCAAGAGTTGACTTTTGAGTTAGAGTGCTCGGAACCGGATTCTGATGATTCGACTAGTTCGGGGGATCATTTATGACTTAGGAGAACAATCGGAATTGAATTCGGAGGTCCGGTGTAGTTTTAAGCTTGAATTGGCGAATGTTGAATTTTGGCGAAAACCGGATGGTAGGTGATATTTTGATCCGGGGTCGGAATGGAATTCCGACAATTTCTGTAGCTTCGTTATGTGATTTTGGATATGTCTGCAAATTTTCAGGTCATTCGGACATCGTTTGATCGGGTTTTGGATTGAATGTTAGTTTTGAAAGTTTTGAAGAAACTTAGGCTTGAATCCGTGGATAATTGGTGATTTTGATGTTTAGTATGGTGTTTTTATGATTGGAACAAGTCCGTATCATGTTTTGGGGTATGTTGGTGGTTTTCGTTGGGGTCCCGGGGGCCTCGGGATGGATTCGGACCATCAACCGGGCATTTAGAACTTGGAAAA
>JASVEL010000623.1:0-185517 GCA_032618575.1 Nicotiana noctiflora | reverse complement strand
GGTTTGGTAGCTTAGCTTCAACCGGATTGAGCAATCCTACTTGCTTCAACCGGTGGAACAGACTGGTGTAAGACTCTCCTAAGGGAGTGAAAGTCTTTGGCCTCGGCGCCCTGTCGCCCCCGAATGCCTGGTTCGGACGGAAACTCGCGCCCGAGGGGTTTCTGTAAGCTCTTGGGGGTGGATGATTGTTCTGGGGGTTTGGTGCACGCCACGGTGCATGAGCGGGAAGTGCAGAATATGACTGTGCATGGTGGACAGTAAAATGAGGATCAGGTGCGGGATAGTAATGTTGCGGGTAGCTATATGGGTTGTGGGGTTAATTTTGGTGGTGAGGCCGGGGTGGGCTATATTGGGGTGCGGGGCCTCTATTTTTGAACCATGCCCCGGACTCGACGGCCGCCACTTCCTCTCTCCTCTTCTTCCCCAGTACTCCTCCAGTACCACTTTGGATAGCCTGAGTGGTGGCTTTCAGTGCTGAGTAACTCATGATCTTGTTGGCCTTCAAACCCTCCTCGATCATACCCCCCATTTTTATCACCTCAGTGAATGATTTGCCTACGGACGTTACCAGATGTCCGAAGTAGGTGGGCTCTAATGTCTGCAAGAAGTAGTCCACCATCTCGCTTTCTCTCATCGGCGGATCTACCCTGGCCGCCTGTTCCCTCCATCGGAAACCAAATTCCCTGAAGCTTTCAGCGGGCTTCTTCTCTAATTTTAGCAATGATAGGCGGTCGGGGATTATCTCAAGATTGTATTGGAACTGGCCGATAAAAGCTTGAGCCAGATCATCCCACGTAAACCATCTACTGGGATCCTGTCTAGTGTACCACTCCAACGCCGATCCTCCCAGACTCTGGCCGAAGTAGGCTATCGGAAGCTCGTCCCGTCCTCCGGCCCCTCTCATTTTACTGCAAAACCCCCGCAGGTGGGCCACTGGGTCACCATGCCCCTCGTATAGGTCGAATTTGGGCATTTTAAATCCTGCTGGCAACTGGACGTCCGGAAATGGACACAGATCCTTATAGGCGACGCTGACCTGGTTGCCTAAACCATGCATGTTCCTGAAGGACTGCTCCAGGCTTTTAACTTTCCTGGCAACTTCCTCGTGCTCCGAACTTTGGAAGTGTTTTTCCGGTTCTGCCGGATTATCCCAGTGAGGTGTATGTGATTGTGGTTCAGGAGCCCTGAAAGTAGGCTCTGGAGGATAGTAAGAGTTGTCATGGATCCGAACATATGGCTCGCTGGCCGGCCTTTGCAGAGGAGCAGGTGGAGGTGCTACAAAAACAGGGGCGACTGGAGGAGGATTTGGTTTGGCTGGTGGAATGTGGGTGGCATATGGATTTTCCCCCTGAAAGTATGGATAGCTCGGGGCGCTTGTTGAAGGATCGATGGGCGGATGTTCCGGAGCTGAGGCGAGAGTAGGGCGGTTTGGTGAAGACTGTTCCCTGGCCCAGGCCAGGTGCATCTCCGTTATCTGTTGTTTTAACCGGTCTACTTCTTCCTTCATGATTTGTAGCTCGGACTTTTCTTCTTCGAGACTCTTGCCAGAACTCGACATGCTTACTGTAACTGGTCCTTTGGATCTAGTACGGTAGTGATGGCTGGCCAGGATATTCTGTCAAACCAACTGCTAAACTTTCTGGAACACGCAACAAACTTGTTAGTTCACCGAGTTTGACAGATATGTTATAGCACGTTGGATGCAATGCACCTAACCAAATAGCCCTTTCTACGTGTACTCTTTAACATGCGTCATTCCGGCCCTTTTTCTTTTTCTTTTTCTTTTTCTTTTTCTTTTTTTTTTCTTTTTCGACTATCTTTCCAAGCCTTATTGTTATTTAGCCTTTGGATTCTTTTTCTTTCTTTTTAGTGGTGGTCGAATCTTATGTGGATTGCCTACGTATCACGACCCCGCGTGAATCAGACCGAGCGTAGTTCTGGCAACAAGATTGTGGCAAAATTTAGTAACTTTTATATTAAATAAAACCGTGTAGTTACAAAACACGTCTTACAAAATCATCAAAACAAAAAGAAAATGCTTGACTTGGAAAAGTAAAGAAAATGCCAACTAGCTTGACTCAACATTAAAATACATTTTCAATCAAAAATCTAATGTCCTAAATTCCCTGGGGGCCCGCGAGGCATCATTCGGCCTTGCCGCGGGTCTTGGTGTGAGGTCCTTGTGCAGTTCCCTCAACTCTTCCATGATCCGATGAACATAACCCATAATTGAAGCAAAAAGGTCGGCGCGGGGCATTCGTTCGCAAGCTAGGCACTTCATGGTGACATAGTGCCCGATTTCTCCAATTCTATCCTTGATCATGTCCCTTTCTCCGAGTAGCCGCTCTATTTGCTGGTTTTTCGCCCCCAATCTTCGAGCATTGCTGGTGACTTGATCTAGGAGCCTATCCACTTGTCCTTGCAGTCGGGCCATCAAATTGTGGCAGCGGTCGAGGTCTGCTCTGTCATCTTGGGCTTGCTTGAAAACCCGCTCCCTAAGGACAACATTTGCTTCCCTCAGGTTGGTGATGATATCGGTGTAATCTTCTTTCACCCGCTTTAGGTGAAGTGCATGTTGATGTGCATCCTTTTTCCAGCTAGCACGGATCCTCGTTATTTGGGCTTTTGACTCGTCCAATTCTCTTTGGACGTCGGTGACTTGGCTTCTCAAACCCCTTATCAATTTTTCGTCGGCCCGACTCCTCGACTGTTTGTCGGCATCTCTTTTCATTTGCTGGATTTGAGCTCTTAAGAAGTCATTCTCTTGTACCAACTTCTTTTTATCTCCTTCGTCGGTGGCGGCTTGCACGCTCTTCTCGAACTGAAGGTCCCGGACCTGCTGTTCTATCCTGCCGATCTTCGTTCTGTACCCCTCCTCTTTTGCTAACCAATCCCATTGTTCCCGTGAATCTTCTGTGAATTGTTGGACATGGGCTCTTTTAGAACATTTCCGACGAATCTGAAATCTTTTCCCGAACCACACGTTGTACTTTGGATCCACCTCTCCCTTAGATAGTTCCCGGACCATGGTTTTAGGCTCAAGGAACCGACATTCGTGCCATAGCCTTCTAACCTTCTCTTCAGGGAAGACAACTCCCGGGCTCAACTCAATGGCGTACTTCCTTAGGTCTTGATCGGTAGGGATAACCCGAAACCTTCCTAGTTGACGTAACACACGGTGAGGGACATATGGTTGGACACTGCGGATCCCCATCAGAAGGATATAACACTCCTCGGCAGCCATATATATTACCTCAGTATCGGGTAACCACCCGAATGCCCATACAATCTGATCGGCTTCTACTGAACTCAGTCGTGCAAGCCATGCCTCAACGCCTTCAGGGAATACAGCACCCATCATCCGTTCTTCGAAACCCCTGATACAGTTTTTCCCGGTCAACCCATGGTTCATGTATTGTGTTCGGTGATGGAGGTGTTCTTGCATCCATAGTTGAAGTAACAGATTGCAACCTTGGAAGAAATTGCCCCCTTCTCGGCATACAGTCAAGGCTCGATAGATTTCGGACAAAACCAAAGGGACCACCGTGCTGGTAGCCTTTTTGATTGCAACATCGGCTATTCCTACCAGACTTATCTCTATTTTCTTATCTTCACGCGGACAAATCACAATCCCCAAGAATGTTGTTATGAATGCTAGAGTTCGTCTGGCCTCCCACTTGATTCTATTCCCTGCGTGAGTCAGTCCAAGGTTTGACTCTTCAAAACCCCGAGGAGTACCGTACCGTTGATATAAGAATTGGAGATCGCAACACCCTTTCAGCAGATCATCATTTTTCACCTTCCGACTAATGCTCAGCAAATCCAGAAACCCATGTGGAGACACCGGTCTTGGAGAGAGTAGGTATTGCCCTCTTAATTTCCCATTCAATCCTGCATAGCCCGCAATCTCCTCTAATGTGGGTGTCAGTTCAAAGTCAACAAAACGGAACACATTGCGGGTCGGATCCCAGAAAGATACCAGTGCCTTGATGATGTCTTCCCTTGGCTCGATATTCAACAGATCAACCAAACCTCCCAAAATTCTCCCTACGACCTTTTTGCTACTGTCTTCCAAATCGTTCCACCATATACGGAGCTGTTGAGGGACCTCACTAAAGATTGAAAATGATTTATTCTGATTCGTGCTCATCCTGCACATTTATTAAGGTGATTTGAATAAGAAAACAACTTTGTTTTGCTAAACAATAAAAAACCAGTTTTCAATCACGGCCTTTCAACGTCTCGGGGACGAAGGCTTTTAAGGCTGTGGGGTAAATTGATCGAAATCAAAATTGACCCAACGGTGGCCGTTTATACGAAATTAGCCTTCCGGCGTCCCTTCCGGGAACATTCGGCTATTTTTGAAAACAGCGTCACCGACTTATTTAGTACAAAAATTAATTTTTCACAAGGTGAAGTTGGACCCGATGGAGGTTGCCTACGTATCTCACATCCGATGAGAATCAAACCCCCGTAGTTCGGTTTTGACGAAACAAACGGCATTATTTATTTATTCACTTTACTAAAGGAAAACAATAAGCTATTTCTATCTGGGGAGCAAAACACACACATTTTTTTTTCTTTTTCATTTTTTTTTTTTTTTTTTTTTTAATCTCTAAAGCCGGTCAGCATGCAAGTCTATAACAGATAAATGCGCAAGACAAACGGGATGCAGCAGGATAGTCTGTTCATTTCAGGTCACCTGTCCTAGACGGACCCAACCCCTGTGTTGAGTCCCCTAAGCCAAATGCAACATGATGCAAATAAACGTTTCCTACTAGGGATCCGGCATGAAGCTTCGTTATTCTAGGTTTAAAAACCTGGGTTTATCTGTTCTAGACTTGGCTTACCCGAGCGGACAGCTCGAGCCGAGGAGGAGGCAGGAACCCGGGAATACAGAAGCTTCACCGGTTTTGCAACTTATCCAAACCTCGTTCTAAAATGGGAATTAGACACTATACAGGAAAAGAAGTCACACGAAGTGCACCCTTCTTCATGATTTAGAAGACTCAGAAAGGAGATTGGTTCCGGCACAATTTATATGTACAGTTCACACAATATCAAAGCGGTAAAAACAACATTTTGCGCATTGATGCCAACATGTAAAAAAAATCAGACAATAAAATATGCCAAACACAACAGTTATTCCGAGCTCGAATTCTAAAAAAGGTCCCCAGCAGAGTCGCCAGAGCTGTCACACCTCTTTTTACGCACCCGCAAGGACGCAAAGAGTTTTTCCAATTAAAGGACAATCGAGATGGGATTTATTTTAATTACTTCAGAGTCGCCACTTGGGAGATTTTATGGTGTCCCAAGTCACCGGTTAAATCCCGAATCGAGGAAAAGAATGACTCTATTTAACGGTCCGCGAACCAGAAATCCGGGTAAGGAATTCTATTAACCCGGGAGAAGGTATTAGGCATTCCCGAATTCCGTGGTTCTAGCACGGTCGCTCAACTGTCTTGTTTGGCTTATCTATCGGGTTTTTTACAATTATGTACTTAGTGCCAGTTAATACCCCTTTACCGCTTTTATTATTGGTTATGATTTACGAAAGAGAAAGTTGCTTAAAAATATGCTTTCGAATCGCGTCACATGAAATGCACCCGGATCCTCAACATATTCTTATTCAACATTTCGGGGTTTGGATTTGGGTCACATGAAATGCACACCCGTATTTAAAAAGGTAAAACTAAAATATGCGCCTGGATTGACTACTTATTTACATTTGTTGAGAAAGGCGTGATATTCGTTAAGAAACGACGCATCTCGAAACCTAAGTATTTATATGTACATTTATGACGGCTATGTGATTAATGTAACTTATTGGGCGAGGCGTACCTTTGATTCAAATCTAAAGCGAACTACATCTCACTGTATCTTACTTAAGAGTTGATTCCAAATTACTTAAAACTTGCTACGAACCACATCACATGAAATGCGCTTGTGGTTCTTAACATGCTTTGTTTACTCTTGCCCGAAATTGGGGTCGGGTCACATGAAATGCACCCCCGACTCTTTTTAATCTAACTACGTCATTCCGTTAAGTAACAACTCCTTAGCTAATCTTGCTTTTAACATAAGGTCTATCATTTAACAGGTTTGGAGATTATACACATGAGTAGAGAAGATTGAACAAAGATACAACAGACTAATTCGGGTTTACGTGCATATCTAATGGTAGTGTATCTTTGGTCTAGCTACATTTTCCGTAACAAAACTAGCAATACAAATTTAATTGAAGAATAACAGAATATAATTAAACGTAAGAACTATAATCGACTACATGTTTCAATAGACTTTATGCACAAGCTTCAAACTTCATTCTTTTCGTACCAAGGAACTACAATAACAGAGGTGTGTACCTGGAATGCGGAAGAACAAGGAAGAGTGAGCGATGGCAATGCAGCAACAGTAGCAGGAACAGTAACAACAACAGTAAACCAATAACCAATAGCCCAGCAACCAGATAGACCAACAGCCAACAAAATAAGGAACCAACAGTACCAAATTGACCCAGCAGTATCAAACAACCAAGAAGAAACAATACTGGACCAACCTTACTTAGACCAAAACCAGTGACAAACTAATGAGACAACACCAACAACCAGCAGCGACCAAATAGACCAACCAGCCACACAATAGACCAAGTGCAACAAACTACTGACCAACAGCCTCAGTTGAACACCACAACAGCAACAATAAGGACTAACAGCAGCAATTGAACCAAGCAGTAACAACAACACTGCCAGGCAGCAAACCAAAAGACCAACCAGCAACACAACAGTGTAATAACAACAACAACCAAACCAGTGCAGCAACCAAACGACCAAGGCAACAAACCACTAACAGAAGAACCAGCCAGACAGTAGCCAAGAGAATTCGATGAAACAGTGACTCCAAACCAATGAAACAGTGACCTTTTGTCACTCTCAGTGTACTCTCCAACCTCTGTATGTATATCCTCTCAAGTGTCTATGACTATGCTACTGTTTTTGCTTCTCCAGGATGCTCTCAAGTCTGTCTCTATAATGTGTGTGTATGAATGCCTATCAAATCCCTCTTGAATGTCTATATTGATGCTATATTTATAGCTCACAGCCCCTCTACTTTGGCTGGCCAGCATGTTAAACTAATGTTACCCCCTACCCTGACTCCCCAACCCATCATATTCCCTGCAAACCCACTATCTCTTGTCCAAAGTATGGACTCAAACCTTAAACAACAAGGCTGGTGGCAGGGACCTCAGTGGGGATGCCCTGCTGTGACAGTGGATTCCACTGACTATCCTCATGTGCAGGGCACCAAATGCTCTAAGTGCTGAACCCTAATTCACTAATTAGCTTAATTTGAATCACAACTTCAGCTTCAAACCAATCAAATAGTCCCATTCAAACCAAGAATGCTAATTACTGTGGTAATTCAAATAACTCAACTATGCAATTAGAAGACGACCTCTAATCAATTACAGCACATAGCAATGACAGCCGATTCAAACTGTTAAAGCAGTGACTTCAAAGAATCTCGGCCAATGCCGGACATATGCTAAATTAACTATTTGACGACGCTAATCGACGCGAGTTCGTATCCTATAACTAACACATTTAACTAAGCGATACAGAAACAATTGACCAAAACAAAAGGTCTTGGAGAAGAAATGACAACTAAGGACGGCCAAGAAGAAAATTAAACCAATTGAAATTAGCAAAGAACACACAAACCACTAAAAACAGAGGAAGATTGAAATACCTAATGAAGGCAATCCGAACTCGAACGAACTCAAGCTTCCACGGACTTGAGGTTGCATTTTTGGAGTGAACATGCTTTAATTGAAGTGTTTTTCGAACGAAAAACACTCCAATTAGAGCCTATTGACTCCAAATTCTTGAACTCGGACCAAATCCCTAATCTTGGAATTTTAGGGTTCTTGGGCTCGGATTTGGGGCTTTTGTATTTCTGGTTAGATTCGAAGCAAACCAATGCCGGCGGGGGTACGAGGGAGGTGTGGGGAGACCGTGGTGTGAATTTGGGGTAATTTGGCATAGGTTCGAGTTTGACTCGAATCTTCAAATGAAGATTCGAGGAGCTCCGGCAAGATTCGAGGTTAATGGAGGCTGGGATCGTGATGGGGGAGGTAAGGGGAAGGTTTTGGCGTTGGTTTGGGTTTGATTGGCCTACCGGAACCGCCGTGAGGCGATTTCCGGCAGGCGGAATACGGCGGAGGCGGGCGGCGTTACACTAGGCTTTGAGAGCTCCTGAGGGACGAAGCAGGGGGGGGGTCTGAAAGGGGGGCGGGGGTATGGAATGAAGAATATATACCAGAGATGAGATTGAATCCTGATCGTTGGATCATTTACGATCAACGATCAGGATCCACTCACTTAAACCAAACGACGTCGTTTGGTCAAGTCAAAGGCTGAATGTATATTAGAATTAACGGATTAATCTGGGCCGTTGGATAATGAAATCCAACGGTCCAGATCAAGCGTTACATAGGCTGGGGCTGGACGGATATTTGGGCTGGATCAGAAGCAATCCGATTGGGCCTGGCTTTTAGACTAAATTTGGCCCAGCTCGGATCTTCATGCTATATTATATGCATATGTGTATATATATATATATATATACGTATGTATACACATATATATATATATACACACATATGTATATACCAACCTATAACACCGCTGTTTTTACTACAAATAACGCACCCAATTACATATCGCCCAAAAATGTAAATCACATGACTTCGATATCCAACACTGAAAATGCAAAGCCTAGCATATATTTTTGTATTTTTAATTTAAATAAATAAACGTGCACACAAAAGATAAAATTAACACAAAATCACACAAATCATGCCCAACACGAAACTATTTTTATTTTGAATTTTCTGGGAGTACTTCTCGAGTAAGGCAAAAATCACGTGCTCACACATAATAGCATCAATGTGCTGCAAAATTAAAATTGAAATATAAAGTAAACAACAGTAGTAAGTACATATATCTACAAAACAACTACATACTAACTACAAATTAGACTTCTGTGGAAAAAAATATAGCATGTTCTGTAACTTTTCCTCCACAATAACAAAAAATATATTACACTTAGACCAAAGGCATCAACTAGTGCAATTTAATGGTAGTTATAATGAACAATTGTGAAGAAAGACTACAACTACAACCAAACAATATCAATTACATAAAACTACATATGAACTACAACTGCACACCTACTGTGAATAAAAACAGGAATGGAAGTTTAAAAACTATATACTTACAGTGCTATTGATTACTTGTCCGGGGTGAGCTAGGTGATATAATCATTCTTTCTTGTCAATCTTTTCACAACCCAAATCCAACTCAGGATTTATTTGGTTATCCTTCCTTGAATAGAAATCTTTCCTCCTATAATAACAAAAAGATTGAATCAAATAAAACATTTAGCAAAATTAATTAAACCTTTCATTTGTAAAAAAGATTAAATGGAAAGTATAAATTAAAGCAAATATACCTCCTATTTCCATTGTCATTGCGACTGTATAACCAAGTTGTGAACCTATCTATCAAATCAGGATATACATCTTCGCCTATGACACTTGTGAAAGGGTGCTTCAGGTTAAAAAATTTAGGCCCGGCAAATGTGCTTCCTTCAGTACTGTACAATGGTATGAATGGTGATCGTGCATGTTTTCCCGGCAACCTTGTTCTTACAGGATGAAGAGGAGTTACTTCACCTGGTAGTGGATCCTCAAAAATCACCAACTGTGATAAGTTGTTTGGAAGCTTAAAATCATCCAATGTAACAGCTTTGTTTTCAATGCGTTCATCCACAACTTCAGTTTCATCTTTTTTATGAATGCCTCCCTGAGCAACTTCCTTCAATGTTACACCATGTATTTGGGACTGTGGTTGATCAACCACTGGTGGCACAACCCTTGTGATATGGAATGAATAATTGTAGTAAAAATGTAGTTAAATGTAGTTATTTTTAGGTTATATATTTTAGTTTGGTAAAAAAGTAATATATCATACTATACCTGATTTATAGGCATCAGCAACTTCTTGAAAATCAGGGTATAAGTCAACTTGAGGTTGACCAGGTTGTTTAGCAGTGGGATCTGCAAAATATAATTATAAAGTAATTAGTAACTCTTACAAATTGTAGATATGTATGAATGAGTAATGTAGATACCTCTTTTACTTGTGGTTGCATCAGTTGCCTCTTGAAACTCACCAGCATTAAACTGAAATTGCTGGTGTTTGACAAATAAATTTTGTTCATTAGGTTTGGTGGAACTTCCTGCAAACTACAATTTTGATGTATATTTGAGAAAGAAATTGAGTGATATGTCATATATAGATTTGTACTAAATTTGGTATGAAAAATCTAACCTTTGAATCATCAAACTCAAACCTCTTGTTAATTACAGACATAACATTCTTTAGAGATTGATCTATGAACTCTCGGATGGAAGAGAGTTCATCAACAACATCCTTCTTTATAGAATCTAACTTCATATCAACCTTCAAAGAGACATATGAATAATTAGGTTATACTCCACAATATATACAGTTAAACTACACATTAGCTATATAATAATGAAACTGTATTTAAATTGCAGTCACAAGTGTAGTTATTTGTATTTTTATATAAAACCTGCACAATTTTCTTTTCTAGATTGTTGATCTTGATGTTCACTGATTCCATGGACTTATTTGAAGAAAATTCTTTCCGTTCAGCTGTTGGAGAAGCATCATCTTGCACATTCGATGGTTGAGCAACTTCTTTATGTGCATATTCAATCTTTTCTGGAAGATTAAGAATTGCCAGCTCTTCTCCAGCTTCAACAAGGTTTGAGAACTGAAAGAAAAAATGTAAGTTAATGGTATATACTATAAGTTTAATTGTAGAATAATTAAATAATACCAAAAAAATACCTTCAGCCACTCAGGCTTTATCATCTTCTCCTCAAATGCAGACAACCTTATCATACCCTTGTTTGATGACCATCTTAGAATCCTAGGAATAGACTCAGAACACCGTGTAGCAATTTCGGTGTTGACAGACGAGCAACACTCATATAGCCATACTTGTAAGGCTAACGAGCATCCCCGTACAAGATACAAATGGACATTTGGACTAAGCCTATGCCTAACAGAACCAATAATCTACCTAAATGATTTCGTACCCCAAGGGTACGAATCAAAATTTCCAGATTCAACTAAAAAGAAAGTAAACTTGTCTATAACTGTTACATTGTCCTTGTCCGAAGGACAAACAAAAAAGTCCAGCATATATAGAACACACAATTGCACAACATCAACGTCATTTTCCCATGCTTTGTTGATACCAACATTCTTTAAGTGCCATTTTTCTAATCTTTCTTTACCACCAAAATATGTGTTCATCAAATGACTAACATATTGTGGAGTATAACCATAATCTAAGAAGTTATTGACACAATTAAAGCCAGTTATCAAACCAAAAACTCTCAATGAAAAAATCAACTTTTCTCCCTTTAAAAGTACAGAAAAATATTCATCGGTAGATTTTTTTAGCTCATACTTCATTAGGAGTTGAAGTGATTGATTTTTCATCACAACAGGGGGAAGACCTAACAAATATCCAAAACAAGTTTTTTTAAAAACTCGTAAAGCATTGGCAGATAGCAAAGCCTTAATTTGGCTTGGTATGCTAGGCTCACACAAAGTGTGGAACCTAAGAATACCATAATCCACATTTTGCGAAGCATCAAAGATGCTATTCTGAAAAAAATAGAAAAAAAAGTGGATTGAGTATAATAAACTACAATTAACTACAATCAAACTACATTTAACTACATAATAACTGACAACAACTACAATAAATAATGATAGTATAACTACAATTTAACTACAAAACCCCTGTTCCAAACTACAAATCTACCACACTATAACTACAATTTAACTACACATATATTAATAATTCATATAAAAAATACAAAATAACGACAATTACACCTCAAAATTGAGACAAATTAACTACAAAACCACTATTCCTAACTACAAATCTACCACAATATAACTACAATTTAACAACACATATATTAATGATTCATATAAAAATACAAAATAACTACAATTAAAACTCAAAATTGAGACAAATTAAAAGGTTTACAGAAACTACACGGCAAAATCAAATAAAATACCTTTTCTGAAATATTATGAGGGCTGACTTTTTTAGCTTTTTTTTGAATGTTTATTTTTTGGTTTTTTTGAAGAAGATGGAGATAACTTCGATTTTTTTTTTTCAGATTTAAGCTTTGGTGAATCCTCGACAAAATCATCGTCTATCTCCAACTGTTTTCCCTTGCGCTTACGCTGTTGTTGATCGACTTTGTCAACATCACTAACATTTACATCTTGTAAATGCTTAGTGCGCATTTCAATTCGATTTATCACTTGGTGAAGACATAGGTTTCGATTTGTCACTTGCATGTGTATTCTGTTGGTTTTTGGCAGAAGATTTAGGTATTAAAACACCTAAATCGAAAGATGGAATATCAGTTAAAACCTCTTTTGTAGGTTCTTTTTTAGGAGTATTTTGATTTTTCATGATTTTGATGAAGATTGAACTAGATAAAAATGGAGGGGAAGTTAAGGGAGAAGGTGGAAGTTGTGTTCTGCTATACGGAAAAAGAGGAAAAGAACTGAACAAAAGAAAAAAGCGTGAGGGAGAAAAGAACTGGGGGAAAATCGTGGGGAGGGGGTTGGGGGGATGAGGTACGAAAAATTTAAAAATTAGAAGAGGGAGAAGCGGGTAACAAAATAATTTGGGAGATTTTGTCCCTAAATACACTCCTATAATAAATGATAAATTAATTAATGCCTTAATTTGAATTATGGTACATAAATTGAAACTTGGTATGCTTAAATGTAATAAACACAAACCTTAAATATGGTTAGTAATAAGATTTGCTACATGGTATACACATGTAAAAATTTCAGTGAAAAATTACTTTTTCAAAAGCCCATTCTAATACGGGAACTAACTTAAAATTCTGGGCTGGGCCACAGGTGTACCCCATGTCCAGCCCAACTCAAATAGTCTGACACAAGAGTAAAGTTGGGAAGGATTCGAATCTTTGCTTATCCACAAGTTCCAAGAACAATGTGGGGACCACTGGACCCACTTCTTTCTCTCGCAATAAATGCTCATCGACTCGCTCTTACCCAAAACTCAACGGTTCACTGATTCTATCACCAACACCCCCAGTGCATCTTAGCATCCACACGGCAATGGGTTACGTAATTGCACGAACTGACAAATTACAGAAACGAACGAAATGCTAAAATGCGCCACTTCTGCTCTCCTCATGTCATTTTCACCTTACAGTAAAATGTATGTATGTATATATAATACTAACATTTGTGGAGAGAGAAACGCTAAATTTTAGGAAAAATTTTATTTTATGTGTTGTATAAATATACTGATGGTAACTTTTTATTTTATAATTTTGTGAATTTATAATTATGCGGATCTAAAAATATAAAATTAAACATAAAATTCGTGTTATTTGTACCGGACACAAAATAAATTATCAAAGTTTACACTCTTCAGTCACTTTAAGTGTACATGTACATTTGTGAAGTAGAAATGCTAAATTACGCACATTTCAACTGCAACCTATACATACACCATTTCTGTATCTATACATTGACCTATAGATACAAGTGTGTACCTCTACATTTGTGAGGAGAAATTGCTAACACACGCACTACTCCACAGTTGTACCGATACGCTTTCAGCTCATCGAAGTATAGACATACACATTTCTGTATCTATACACCTACTTATAGATGCTCATTCAGGTATGTGTACATATGCATTTGCAGAGGAACAAAAATCCTAAGTTTAATCTATACTTTTGGATATATTTAAACCTAGTTTTCTTCCTTTTTTCTTCGGAGATGAGTTTTCGATTTCTGTATAATAGGCAGTTATAATGTTGATATTTTTCTTAAATGCTTCAATAACTGAGCTTTCTTTTTTAAGAAAATGTAGCTATGTTTTGTATTTTGAAGGTTCGGGTGATTTGAAGTGGTGTTAGTTGCTTAACAAAATGTTTGGGTTCTCGAAACGACGAATGAAACTCGGGAGGTAATGCAATGCTTATTAATGCCTATAAACCATATGTGTACTTAAAATGTGTTTTTTTTTTCTTCGTGTGTGCTGGTATGCTTATAACCCGTTTGGCCAAGCACTTTTTCTGTAAAGTGTTTTTCTCAAAAGTAAAGCAATTTGTGTTTTACTAATTAGTTTAAAAGCACTTCTTATAGTGTTTAAAAAATTGCTTGTATGTGTATTTTTCTCAAAAAAGTTCTGTTTCTCCAAAAGTGTTCCTTTTAAAGGCTTGGCCAAACGCCTAAAATTTTGGCCAAAAGTGCTTTTGGCCCAAAAAAAACTTTTAATCACACCAAGATAAGGTGAAAATATACATAGAGCATGTGTATGATGTTTAGTTTAAGAAATTATCGACTTGTTAAAGTTAGTTTTTATTTGGTTTCTAGAACTAAGTAATAATTTAACGGCTTGCTGTTTAAGGTATTTTCACAATGGACTAGGCTACAGACTTCTCCTTTTTTAGAAAAGTGTTGAGGATTTTCTCCTCAAAATAGGGAGTTTGGAGATGTTTAGCCGACCTCTACTATTTTAAGTTTCAATGGGTTAATTTAGTAGCCCATGAGCTTTTTCTAGAAGATGTAGCTTTGATCCTTCTTGGAAAACTATGAATTGTATTAGTAAAAGATCAGGTACTGAGTGTGTTTACGCCTCAATCCCAAACTAGTTTGCCTTGTCTAAAATAAGGTCTCTGAACAAATTGTACTTCCATTTCAGATTTTCATGTGTAAGATGCCATTGCAATCTCTAGTACAATTTTGACATGCTGTATACCTTACAACAGTGATATGAACTCCTTGCGTACTAAATTGCCAAATCCTTCTATTGATACTCGAGGCTTTTTCATCTCTCACTCACGTGAATCTCTTTTCTTACTGGATTTCTTAAGGATATGAATAAGGACAATATAGCAAAGAATGTTGCAGAATCCTCCTATGTTCATATCCTAGTTATATCTGTCTGAGCTCGTCAATGTTTTACTTAGGTTGAGCTCACCTCAAGGAACTAGAAGTCCAATGAGGCACCCTAAACGTTTTAGCAATTCCAGTGTAAGACCTCTATTGTAACTTTTCTCTATTCTAACTTTTCTTTCTGTTGCATAAGAGAAGCATGAAGTTAAAGCTCTTTATGAATGCAGGGTGAAGCTGTTCCACACAGTAATAATGATTCTGAAGAAAAGAGCTGCCAATGCTCATCAGGTGCACCTGAGTTTAACAACTGTGCTTCAGGTGGCTCAGAAAATTGGATGCTTCTTTCTATAGCTGGAGAAAAACCTACACCTCGCTTCAATGTAACTGATTATTTTTCACAGATATCACATGTTATTAAATTGCGATGCTTTGAACTTAAACATCTTTCTTATACTGAACAGCATGCAGCAGCTGTTGTTGGGAACAAGATGGTGGTTGTCGGTGGAGAAACTGGTAGCCGATTGTTAGAAGATGTTCAGGTAAAATGGTGGTTGTTCCTTTAGTTTTCTTATCTCAAGTTTGATAACTCCTGCCTAGAAATTTAGACAGAAATATTGATCTTTGATCGTGATTCAAAAGAGAAAATGTTCAATTTCACTACGGAGTTCGAAGGCTAACTTTCACTAAAGATCAACATCAAACATTTTTTGGTTGATAAGTAAGAAATTACAATATTAAAGAAGAAACGTTGAATTTAGAAGTTAGATTTTGAAGGAAACAAGAAGATACATTGAATTTTGAAGGAAACACACATGCCAGGAAGAAAAGTGTAGAATAAAACACGTAAATATACAGAGATATGACTTAAATGTACTAGGAAGAAGCATCTTTGTCTTGGTTTCGTGGAGAGATTTTCAATATCATGGAAACCTCTCTTTTTTCTTCTTTTTTCTCGCTGACCATTTAAGCCGCAAGAAAATGTTCAGCCAGCTGTGTCGATCCTTGAAAAGGGGGAAACAATTAGATTGTAATTGAACGAGTCTCAATCATTAGTATCGTGCAACTTGCTTCTTAGGAGGCATACTTGATACCAGTGGCATGCATTCATTTTCTTTTCAGGTGCTAAATTTTGATAGCTTTTCCTGGACAACAGCTTCGTCAAAGCTCTACCTCTCACCCACTAGTCTTCCTCTAAAGATCCCAGCGTGCAAGGGCCATGCTTTGGTAACCTTTACTCCAACTCTTCTAGTATATTCTGTTGCTTCCTTTTTGGATTTTACTTGTCAAGAAACTGTAATGGATATAGAGATGCACCATGTCTCGGTGATATGTCTCTTTCAAGCGAGAGTTTGTAGGTTTTGAGAACCTGTTAATGGAAACACACAATGACCTAGATAATACCTAGTTAAAGAAATTTAAAAAGCTTCCTATGTGAAAATGTTATTTATCTATTAATTCGACAAAAGGTAAACAAACTGAAGTTCACTTTTCTAAAATGTTGTCTGTGTGATATTTCCTCTATTCCTATTTTTGTTGATATGGTTGCCACGGAGATTAACAGAAGAAAGTTTGGATTAGGTGGTATATCTGAGTTTGGGTAGGAAGACAGTCACCATAATAGATGGAAAATGGTTTGCAAAAGGATATCTTGAGTGGTTGAGGTATAGGAATAACAAACTTGGGATACCAGGTTCGAATCCAAATACGACACGCAGTGTGAGTCCATCTGCTCCAACCTTGATGAGTAGGTTTATCCAGTACATGTGTTTGTGAGTTGTGGTAGGCTGCCTGACAGAATAGTTCAGGTTAGCCTAAGCTGGCCCCAATACCACTCTCTAAAAGGAATAATTATTATAATCGGATGATGCAGAGGGTGTTTAAATTGTTGATTTTACATTTTAGGAAAGAAATGATTTTTGAAAAAGCTTAAATAGCTAGCAGGGCAAACAAAATGGAAGAGAGTGTATTGGGTGTTTGGAGACATCTACATGAATATAGTCTGAAATGTCTGATCACAATGATATTTGATATCCGTACTTGAATACATGTTTCACTTTTATGGTAGGGCTGATGTTTGCTGTTCTGATGTTATAATGGAATATTATTGTTAATGTCATTAATGTATCCTTTTATGATGCCACGGATGTCGTGTTGTTTATCTGTTATTTCCCAGGTTCAATGGGGGAAAAAGATTCTTATGGTTGGAGGGAAAACTGACCCTGCAAGTGACAAAGTCTCAGGTTCATTTCTTATAATTTTATGGTGTTTCTACCTATTCCAACTGTGCTTTCCACAATATACGTCTTTCGAAATTGCCTTTTGTAGTCTGGGCATTTGACACTGAAACTGAATGCTGGTCACTTCTGGAAGCTAAAGGAGATGTTCCGGTAAAGTTCCATGTCCTCTTGTGCAATCTGATTGTGCAAATTCTTTTCTCCTTTGTGATATTCACTTCATAGCACTGATAGCTCAGCTCAGTTTAATATCTAACACGGTTAAAGCAGACTCTTCCAGTGTATCCATTATCAAAAAGAAAGTGTAATAGTTATTTCTGCACCACGTCTCACTAAGTCCGGTGAAGTAGACTTCTATAATCTTTCTGCTAAACATGAGGTAATTGTCTTACTCTTAGAGATAAAAGGAAATGGTAGGAAAATGGTAAAGATTTCACTTCAGTTTGTGGTGTTACCTGCAATGCAATTTCTCTATTTTTTTTAACTGGCCAATACAATGGACAGGTTGCGCGTAGTGGTCATAGTGTTCTTAGAGCAAGCTCAGTTTTGATTTTATTTGGGGGTGAAGATGCAAAGAGGAGGAAGCTAAATGATCTACATATGTTTGATCTTAAATCCTTGACATGGCTGCCGCTTCATTGCACGTGAGCTGCTAAAGGATATATCATTCATATCATTACTAATGTTCCTGCTCCTTGGGCCATTAACTCTACAAAATGGTGACATTATCAGGTCTGTTTCTTGATTACTAGCACATGCATGCAGGGGAACAGGTCCAACACCAAGATCAAACCATGTGGCTGCCCTCTATGATGATAAATTGCTCCTGATTTTTGGTGGATCATCAAAGTCTAGGACGTTAAATGACCTGTACACGCTTGATTTTGAGACGGTTTGTGGAATAAAATCTGCAGCTGTTCTTTCCCTGAATGAATGCATATTGCTTTTGATGCAACATTCTAATGCTAGATTTCCATGTTCACCTCAGATGGCATGGTCAAGAATAAAAATACGGGGATTCCATCCTTCACCTAGAGCTGGTTCTTGTGGAGTGCTCTGTGGAACTAAATGGTATATTGCTGGGGGTGGTAGCAGGAAAAGAAGTATGTCTTAATAGCTAATAACTGCAGCTTTCTGCTTCATCACCTTTTGATTCTAGGATATCCTCTCAATAAAGAAATGCATTAAATAGGAACCTATTTTCTACTTGAGCTTTCTGAATTTTTCAATTTATGTTTCTTCTTCTTGCCTTTGTTTCCATTCTTGTTACTTAACTATACTTCCTTCCTTCAGGACATGCTGAGACTCTAATATTTGATGTTCTAAAACTTGAATGGTCTGTTGCTGTTGCTTCACCAGCATCTTCTATCACAACTAACAAGGTCCATTTCAGTTTTCACTGTCTCACAATCTTAATACATGCTTCTGCCTTTTGACATTATGCCTATGAACTTTTATATCAGTCTCATAGTATGTTCTTGCCTTCTGCTGCTGTGTTTGGATTTTTCACGTCAATCAACTCACAATGTTTTTCAAATTCTCAAGTATTTTGATATGTTGCGAACCTTAGCAAAAAGATCTTGCAATGCTTTGTCATTGCATGTAAAATACAATCATTAGAATTTGTATCAAATATCATTGAATATGTAACTATCTAACTTACATATTTTGTTGTATTTTTTCATCAAAAAGGTTGTTTTCTTGTATTCATAGAAAAGGAAGTACCATTTTTATAGCACTCAAGTTCCTAGTTTTTCGAGAGTAGTCCATAGGCTATGGCAAGAGAAGATTAGCAGAGTGGGGCAGGAGAAGACAGAAGAAGGAAGGGCCTTTAGAGGGATTGAAACCTGCATGTAAGTGGTGCAGTCTGGAGCTGCAACCACTGGACTCATGGGTGGATCAAAATGTGTGAAAATCACTGCATTCACTACTTTTTTTTTTACAATGGGTTCGGATTTAAGTACTAATCTGTATTTTACTTTTCAACTATATATACACCTCGAGTTGACGGCTGTGGGTGCCCCCCCACCTGCTGCCTTCAGTATGTAGCTTCTGACTAACTACAATCCCAATTCTGTTTTTGTCTAAGTTTTGGAAATGATTTTGAAATATGTGTTTGTACTTTGGGTTAGTGTTTCAAAAAATAGAATAGGAGAATATGCTGGTTGGTTTTTGTTAAACTATTAGCAAAAACAAACGGATTGCTTTCAAATGTAAATTAAATATTTTAACCGAAGGACAATTTTTATTGTTTATGTAAAACTTTTCTAAAGCAAAAGGGTTTTAAGGACTTCATCGTGTGCTATATTAAACAGTGCACCTATGATCTGGTGGTCGAACCTGTACTTTAACAAAATTATATGCTCTTGCTCTAGGTTGTGCTGCATGATGGTACGTGTAAGTATATTTTTAACATTTGTATGAATGCCAGGGGTTCAGCCTCGTCCTTGTGCAGCATAAGGAAAGGGATTTTCTTGTGGCTTTTGGTGGTTTCAAGAAAGATCCATCAAATGAGGTGACATGGAAACCAGAACTTCTGCATTATGTTAATCTTTTAGCTAGCGTTATATTCGTAGATTCAATTTTCTCATATACAAAGTATTTGCTTTGCCTTATCTAATCATTCTTTTACAGGTTGAGGTACTCATTATGGAAAGAAATGAATTGTCACTGGGTCGCAGATCAAGTTTAAGTAAAGCTGCTGGGAACTTGCTGTCTGGGAATCGTTTGGCATCTACTGGGCCTGCTTCTCAGCCAATTAATGGTACTTCTACCTCTCATGTCGATTCTGTAGCGAGACAGAATTTAGCCGCTGCGGTTGAGAATCATGGCTCTGGCAGAAAATCATTGTCAGAGTCCTTACTCGTTGATCCTAGTTCTGTGTCTGGTAATGTCTCACTTCGCAAGCAATTTTCCAATGATGAAGACGCCGGTGCAAAGATACCTAAGACTTCAGGTGATGAAAGTCTTTCACAGGTAAACTAAAGCAACTATTCTGGTATTTCACTCTTCACAATCTCATGGCCCTGAGTAGATCGATGGGTATATATTGACCTATCCAGTAAAGTGTTACTATATTTGGATTTTCTATGGACAGGGCTATGAAATAGGATACTGGTTAGGATTGGGATGATTTGGTGGTTGAATTAGATAGGAAAGAATTTGGACTTTTTGGTCAATTTGGTCTGAAGTCCCTGAATATCCTAGCTCTCTCTTGATGGCAATATATTATCTGTTGAACATTGAAATTCCATTTGCGAGGTGTTTTTAATTCGGGAGATTTTGCTGCTAGTAATTTTTTGAATTAAAATGGGCTAGACGATACGACAATGAGAGATTTGTATTTTTCAATCAAGTGAAGTTCTGAAGTTACTTGACGTTGTGTTTTCATTCAAACTGATGTTTCATTCATCTTCAATCGAAGGAACAAGGATCTAAACAACTTGACATAGGAATCAAAATAAGCAGCAGTGGAGGAAAAATTGTTACAGAGGAGATGTCTACTATTACTGAATCTGGACATTTGCCTAATCATTACAGACAAGCAAGTGGAAACTTTTTTCAAGACACTGATGATTTTGTCTTCCAAGAAAGTGATTATAAAGCTGGATTAACAGCTTCATCAGGTGCCTGTCAGCAGTATGAAGCAAAACTTTCTGCCCTAATGAGAAAGAATGAAATTCTAGAAGGACAACTGGCAGCTGCATTGGCTAACCGTGAAGCAGCAGAGAAAAATTTATCTTCTGCTCTGAAGAGTAAACAGGACATGGAAAAAAAGATGGGTGACACTGTAAAGGAGGTGGAGTTACTTAAAGAAAAGCTAGCTAGTGTTGAATTGGCTCAGGAAGAGGCTAATAGCTTATCCAACATCGTCCACTCCGACAATGTCAGGCTTGAGCATGATGTGGCTTTCCTCAAGGCAGTTCTGGATGATACACAGAAGGTATAGAAAGTGGCTTTATTGGTTTATCCATTCCTAGCATGTCTGAGCCAACTTTTCGGCCAGCTCTTACTAAGTTTGATGTCTACACATTGGACGCAGGAACTGCATACAACAAGGGGAGTCCTTGCGGGAGAAAGAGCAAGAGCTTTCCAGTTACAGGTATTATCGCAAACTTAAGATTAGACGATAAAGGAATCATAAGCAAATTAACGTAATTCATCATTTATTTCTTTTTTGGGGCGTGGGGGGATGATTGGATAAGCGGAAAGGGATGCGGAAGGACCTGGTGATTGGTGAAGATCAACTTTACACCTCTAGGATATATCTGCTTTAACTGAGATTTACCTCTCAAACTATATACAATTGGTTTTATCCATATATATAATTGCTCTCTGCATACGTTGGCTACATGACCATCTTAGATGACAACTTGGAAATTTATTAGCTTTCTTCTAATCATGTGAAATATCACAATTACATCTTTATGCAGATACCGGAGAGATTTAATTGTTCTTATGCTTGATGTTGCTTTCTTGGCAGTTCGGTTCGTCCTATACAGTGACATTGTAATTAATCAGGGAATATCCTTTCCTTTTGCAGGTTGAAGTTTTTCATTTAAAACAAAGATTGCAGTCATTGGAGAATCGATCTCCGACACCTCGGAAACCATTCCACGTTTAGAATATACCATGATAAATTGTATGTTAGTTCTGATAGGATTATGTACATATATTTTAGACTTCACGTATTAATTATTATTATTGGCTCGTTCTTGGATAACTAAACACTAACTTTCCAGACTGCCATATGGCTACGACATAGTTAACCTGATGTTGTATGTTGACTGCAAATCCTGTAATATTGCATACCAAGTTCTGGAACAAATATGACAAGACTGTTTTAAGTCAAGGACTAGCGATCTCCCTAATTGGGAAATGACAATATGGTTTCGTTCTAATGGAGTGATAAGTAGCTAAAACCTTAACCAATGATTCCAAGCTTACTCTCTCGAAATTGTTGGTCATTTCATGGTATGCAAACCAACGGAAGTAAATGACAATTAACTTTACAAATCAAAATAGTGATGACATTATACACAACAACAACACTATTTTGAGGTTTGTTTGACACTAAGTACGACCGGAGATGATAATGTTTTTTTTATATCAAGTGGATATATCCATCAATTCCCAATCCCAAATTAATTTCCAGATCCACTTTTGTATTCAGAAGGTTCATCATAATTAGATATTTTTCATCAGCTATTAGCCTACTACAACCTTTCTCATTTATTTGATGTTGGGAGTACATATGCTTTGCAAAGCTCTGGTAGGCGGTCTTTTACATCAAATAATTTATTGAAAACCTTTGGAGTTCTACAAAATAGTCAGTACAACCTTCCATAATCCATAGGGTAAATTTACATTGAGGATAGGACAAAAGGACTACAATAGATTACAACATACGGGCAGCTGTGATATGATCTGAAAGGAAGGGAGCCTATGTAGCTGAACAGTCTTGACTCGCGAAGAATTTGTAGTGTAGAACACGAGGTAGCCGCAACAAGTACCTTATTTGAAATTCGCATTAAGCTCTTGGAAAGGCCTCAAAGAATCTTATCCGGGTGAAGTGGATTTCTGCTGTTTTTATCCAGATGCCTGCCAACTGAACCAGCTCTCCTAAACATGCAACAGAGCAAGAGAAGAGCTTAAAATATGTTTCCGTTCCTCATCATAAAAGCTCAGCCTCTTCCTGGTCTGCATCAGCATCCTCGACATCATTCTCTTCATCTTCTTCAGGAGCATCAGGATCTACTCCCTGTGGAAGATGGATAGGTTCATTTAAGCAAACAGTGGAACCAAAAAAACTGTCTAATGAAGGACTAGCGTAAATACACTCAATATAGGCATGACATCAAGCAAACCAAAGTAAATAAATGCCAAGGCCAAAATGAATTTGGGTATCTGGTGGATGTAAAGAATTACTAGCAAAGCTAGCAGAAAATATATCTAATAAGATTCTTTTCGATAAGCGAGAAATCCCCAAGTGCCAGTGGCACATGGTTCGAAATTCTTCTCCACTTAAATACTAGGCTTTCATCTGCGGCAGGTTTCAAACCTGTGAAGTGCCCTAAACCCACACAACACAGGATGCACTCTTACCCCTAGACCAAAGCTGAGGGCCATATGTTCGTATTTAAGACAAGCATATAAAGGAAATGCTTTCACATTGAACAGGGAACAAAACCTTGAGCTGCTTCTCCAGGCGCTCCAACCCTTTCTTTGCAACTTCATTTTGGGGATTTATCCTGACAGGCAGAGCAAATAACTGTTTTTAGTAATTGGACTTATGTCACTTTCATGCAAACTGCTTCTCATTTCTTTTCCCTTCTAGAATTTAAAGCACAGATAAGTTAAAGGGCTGTTGTGAAATTAATTATCTAATGCCTTAAATGTTAAGCAAGAAAATTCAAGGAAAAGTAGGACTACCTCAGGGCTGCCTGGTAGTGTGACAAGGCATCTTGCGGCATATTTGTAGCAGCAAATACTTGGGCAAGCTTAACATGCAACGAGTCATCAGCCCAATCCTTGAGATATCGCTCAAGGAGAGTAACAGCATCTACAGTTCGACCTTCAATGACATGCAGTTCTGCCAAGGCTAGCGCTGCTCCAAGATAACCAGGTTCCAGCCTTAGTGCAGATTCATAGAACTTCTTCGCCTGTAAAAAGAGTTGGTACTTAAAATTTCAAGAAAAAGGAAAAAGAAGTAAAGTGGTACGCAGATATACACCTATATTGTTATGTTTTTTTCCGTAAGGTAATATTTTATTAATATTGTGGGGGAAAAACCCCATATACAAGAGGTATACCAAAGTAGAGAACCTACACATATATGGTTATCCGCAAAGCCACCCAATCATCTATACAAACATGAACCTCGCAGATTTTTTAAAAATATGTAAATTAGAAGATAGCTGAAAGTTTTTTTTTTTTTTGACATTTCTGTAATCAAAGATTTTTTTACAAAAATTATAAGAATATTTATTTTTCATTCCCCATTACAGCCATGTGCAACAGGCTGCGTAAACTAGTTACTTAAATATTTTTTTGAAATGTAAACTAGATACTTTAATAATTCAGGCATATCAGAAAAGCATTTTCCCAGCTCTCACCTTAACAATCTTGTCAAATCATATAAAAAATTCAATTTGAAAGAACCAGTATATAAATACATCTTTAAAATTTTGCAACCAATAATATGCAAGTAGGAATTGTGTCAGGCGTATCAGAAAAGCATGTTCCCAGCTCTCACCTTAACAATCTTGTCAAATCATATAAAACATTCAATTTGAAAGAACCAGTATATAAATACATCTTTAAAATTTTGCAACAAATAATATGCAAGTAGGAATAGTGTACTACCTCTGTTAGTTTTAAATGTCACCAAAACCTTTATGATTCTCTTACAAAAAGATAATATGGAATAGCAAATAAACCACCTAACTCTAAGAACTCAATTCAAAAATCAAAAGGTAAGAAAGAAGGACATCTCAATTATACCTTTTCCCTCCCACTAGTATTACCGGCATGTACATCACCCACCAATTTTAGAGCTTTTGCTGACTGTGGCATGGCCTTCATTGCCTCCCTTGCAGCATGCAGTGCCTCCTTGATCTTTGAAATTGCTAAATAAGAGCGTACTAAACCTACGTATTTGAGAGAAACTCATTAAGAAAGGGAATGGAATAACACAAAGGCGTCATTCAAAGAAGCAGAATGCTAGCAAACTATACAATCAAACGTCACCCTCCTTTGAAACAAACCTTGATAAGAACGAAGATCAGGTCTCAACTCTTGAGCTCCTCTAAAGGCAACCACAGCAGCTTCAGGTCGATTCATCAAGAAGAATAAATTTCCCTAGATGTTGACCAAAACAAAGAATAATCTAACTATGTGGCATTGAAAAGTATTCCATTACACACAAGAACAAATCTAAGCGCACCTTCATTATATAACCTGGTATATGCCTCTCATCAATGCGGATGCTCTGGTTGCAAAATAACAACATTATCACTAGTTTATGCTTGCTTCATCAACAACAATCTCAAAAACTAAAACTAAACAAAACTAACCTTCTCAGCATAAGATAAAGCCCCTCTCTCGTCTTTCCTTTCCCATAAGACAGACAAGGCCACAAAAACCTCAGGCCTGGTCGGGTCTATGTTTAGTAGATCATGTACTAATTTATTCAACTTCGAATAATCAGATTTCTGCTTTAAGAGCATAGCATACTCGTCCATATAAGTAATAACATACGGATCAATGGATCGAACCTGTAGAGACCATACAATGTTATATGTCGTACACAATCAGAAATGATAAAATATCACATCAGATGTAGCACTCATTTTACCTTCTCAAAATCCGTTATAGCTTCTTCAGTTTTTCCAATGATGGCTTCAACCTTCAGAAATGTGACAGAGATAAGGATAACATTTTGCTTATTTTCAGAACAAAGTTGCCAGAGAAAAAGTAAGACTCTGTGTCCTTTAAGTGTTTAGGATAAAAACTATCTTCATCCTAAGAAATTTATTAGGATTATTCCGTAAAGGATCATTCGACCATCCATGAAAAGAAACAAATACGAAGAGTAGTTCTCTACAGTCCAAAAGATGGAATGTGAAGAAAAATATAAAAATTTCATGCCGGATTTTTCCTGGGTAATTTAGAACATTCATTACCATCAAGAAATTCCCTTGAAAGCAGGACAAAGGTGTAAATGATTAGACCAGACAAATCTAAAACATGGAAAGATAATGCTAGGTATGCGATACTTCACTATATCCACCTGTCTACATGAATCTGGCACCAGGAAAGGAGATATGCATATTTACAATCATGATTTTCCATATAGTCATTATTCCCTAACCTTAGCCATTTCAAGCAGTATATGTATGTTACAAGGAAATCGTCGCAGAAGCTCTGCAAAAATTTCCAGACCACCTGCAGAATAAGAACAATCAAACAAAAATTAACACCATGTAGAAACGAATTTTTGCCTTTTTAAAGGACATTTTGATAGCACTTTTTCCCTGTTTCCCAGTTCAAAGGCAAACAGACTTTTTTGATAAGATAAAAAAGTATTATTGTTGTGGGAAATCTCCCAGTATACAAGTGGTATATGTGTTTCTTCTTGTGCTACTAGAAAAAGAAAAGTAACAGCAGATATACAAATTTAGGGGACAGGACCCAATGAAGCTGTTTTCATTTGCTAATCATTTACAGTGAGTCACTGAGCAGGAGGGGATCCCCTGAAGTTAGACTATCCAGGTGTGAAGATTAGCAAGACTCCTGCTCTTACATCTTTTATAACCGCCACAACATTTATCTTCATATATCTCAAAAATAACAGTTTTCCCCATAGTTTTCTGAAAAATCAAACCAACTTTAGTAACAAACGAAAAGGGGAAGGATAATTTTTAAATACTGAACAATTAATGATCAATTTCTTTTCTTAGCATAGAATGTATCTTATTAATTTGAAAATAATAAATTCAGTTAGCTGCCATCAGCAATTTTTAGATTACTCCCACAAATTTGATATCTTATGGCTTATTAATTCTTAATATTTTAATTGATAAGATTAGCTTCTAACATTTTTATTTATTTTAATAGCAAAATCAATCAAGATTTAGGAATAACTTTCTTTAGAGGGCAAATGTTAAAATGCTTAAAAACACTGAGAACATTTGCTAAGTTTGGTCAAAAGTAGATGGTACGTGTCATACAAGGTATAAAGCAATATTACTAATTATTAGATAGAGTTAATGTAGTTAGAACATAAACATGTATAAACAAGTAGATAGAGTCAACGAGATACAAGGACGTATAACATTAAAGTAACAAAGACCAAGAAGGACTGCAAGCTGACAAAACCAATAAATTGTTTGGTCAGTTATTTCAGTATAACAATTCCCCATTGTAGTATAGCTTCGGGTTTTCCACAATATAATTTCTATACGATCACATTTAGTATCTTGTCAGATTTTATTTTGAAATTTAAGTATGAAAGCGATGCAACAATCCAACTAATTTGAATAAATCTAGCGACACTCAATTATATACATTTGGTTTTACAAATTAACACCTAACCTTAACATTGTCTCCCTATTAAAATAAGAACAGAAGTTTTCTCATTTGTAACTGTTTCAGGTTTTGAATTTTCTTCAACATGTTATGAATACCATACTGTTTCTCTTCAGCAGAATAGTTTAGAAGTATTGAAGAGTACAGGAAAATTGCTCCGCTGGTCGCACAATGATTTGGGGCTTCATCTTGTACCTTTAATAGAAAAGTGGATAGACTGATGGTTTGACAATTTATTGTGGTGTCTTCAGTATTCAGAAGTATTGTATCAAAGGTCAAAATAATACTGCAACTATAAGCTAAAATAGTCAAACCAGCACATTTTTTAAATTAGGAAAAGATTGTCACCTTTATAATCATTTGAAGCAATGCAACATTGGGCTTCAACATAACGCTGCACAAAAGGAAAAGAATAATATGAACATTAGAAAGATATAGATGAAAATTATATGCTTAAAAGACTGGAATAAAGTGAATATTGGCAGATAACCATCCGACAAGATCTTAAACAATTACACCAATTTAGGTGCATGCGAGTTGGCACTTATAGTTGACAAGTTTAAATACTAAAAGATAATTGCAAAACCACAAGGTGTTTGAACCAAAAGGTTGGTAATTAAAATGGCACAAGTTGGGAAACCAAATCCAATCAAATAAAGAATCTTAGATTTTACCACTTTCCCCATTTCACTCCTTTCCCTGACCATCCCTTATCATAAGGCCTTGTACCTCCCCTAATTGAAATATGGTTATTTTCCTTAAATTTTCAAATTGAAGTCGCTTAATTTTTTAATTTTATTGTCAAAATTCCCATGCATCACTTGGTGTAAAAGAGCCACCTTATCAGCTATTATAATTTTTGTGTGTAGACCATTTCGGAATTGAAATTGTAATTTTTTTTATACGCCTATCGGAAAAGTTGTAAACTTATTAAAAAATGTGTGATAAGGGTATTTTTGTTGAAGAGCTTCAGGGCTTTGGTTTAATGGTAAGAACACAACGTGGAGGGCTTTGGTCTAATAGTAAGATCACAATGATGCATGGATTAGGCCACGTGTCACGAGTTAAAATACTGCCGCAGATAAAAGCTTGATATTTAGGTGGAGAAGGGTGGGAGGGACAAGCCCATTATCTATCGGGTTTCGAACCTTGAGCCAAATGACCCTAGAAGATTTCTTCTCTATCAGAAAAAGGAAATTTTGTGGAAGAAGTAAAGGTCTTCTGTCTCTATCTAATTTTGTATAGTGTTTCATCTACATTTTTCCAATAAGTAGAGATATGGAAGGAACAGACGTCTTGGGCACATTCTTGGTTCCTTTTATAAACTCTGATGCACATTGATTAGCAACTTTTCCATTGTACATGCTTAATTTCATATTTGACTCAATAAGCTCATTTTCCTCAACCACATAGCAAACCTATCATTTATAGTTTCCACGTGTTGTCACCATGGCAAGTCTGGCACACCTGATCTACCAACTCATGAGCAAGTCTCCTTAGGTTATCAAAGTCACATTATGATGGCATCCTTATCAATGAATCAAGCTATCTTCCAATATAGCGCATTTGCGGTTACCCACTGTCATTCTCCTATATAGAGTTGTTGCAGTGGCAATTGGCTCCTACCCCACATAGAAAAACACGAGATATGAAAACCTAAGGTTGTCATTACTCCACTCATTCTCGGTGGGGTTTAGACTAGAAAGCAATTTGGTCCGATTTGGCTTCCATTTTGTATTTCAGAAAACAAAACGAGAAATGATTCCAGCATCCCTCCATGCACATTAGCACAACAGTAAAGGAACTAGCAATGGGATTGGTATGGGGGGAAAATTGACAGAAAGAATTTCTATCACGAAACTCCACAACCCAATAACAAGTTGTGGTAATACACAAAATGCTGCAGAAAATAAATATATATATAATCGGATAAACAGAGACAGCTCAGTCTATTTAGTGAAATAAAGTTAATCACATCATAGTTCACTCACCTGTAACCAACGACTTGAATCAAAATGATCAAAAGTAGACCTTGCACCTCGAGTTGGGGTCTGCAATATCAAGAGTAAGCAAAATATTTTGTGTTATGTTGTTATTTTATGTTATTTTATGTTATTTTAATATGAGTCTATTGATAGTATTAATTTATCGTGTTTTGTTGATGTCTTGAGCCGAGGGTCTCCTGGAAACAGCCTCTCTGCCCCCCCCCCCCGGGTAGGGGTAAGGCCTGCGTACATATTACCCTCCCCAGACCCCACTTGTGGGATTATACTGGGTTGTTGTTGTTGTTGTTGTTGTAAGCAAAATATTGTGTTATGATTGCTCCAAAACATGTCATGAGTTCTATCAAGAAGTCCACATTAATTGATTACACTCATGGAATGACAGTTTCTAGCAAGATAATAAAAGAATTACATGGTTTCATATTACCATTTATCATTAGCTCCCTGGGTCCCTAACTCTTGCAAGACCACCCCACAGGGATTGGAGATGTGGAAACATAAATGGAGCGCTATAAGTCATCTTACTCCTCCTTGGACCGTATACAAGAGAGGAGGTGAAGTAAAAGCAGAGGGGTAATACTCTTCAAGTCCAATTCTTCAATCCATCCAAAGCAAGACAAAATGAAAGTAAGTACACTCCTGTCATAGTAATATGATAATTCTTCCATTCTATGCTCCTCCTATACATTTTTTTTACGCAGCACCAAAGCTATTTTAATGGTTGATACTTAGGCGTGTCTAAAAATATTTTAACACTCAGGTGATCAAATGTTCTTTTCCTTAAACAACTAAGAGAACTGCCTTCTTCCAAAGTAGTATATACGGTGTTCCTATATAATCAGACCAATTATCCCCTACAATTTCAACTAAAGCAAAAAAGTAATTGTTTCCCAATATGCTGCAGCAGGGGCATGATATGCAATAGCATAACTCAGATGTGTAGATGACTCGACTCTGGCTGCAATGGCTCTTCAACTTAGGAGTATATAGCGTTGATGTTGTGACAACTACATTAGATGAAAGTTATGATCAAAGAACTGAAGAAGAGACATTCTTCTCCACACACGATACCAGAACATCAAGCCCTGCCAATGGCATGGGCAAACCCAACACTTGGATCTTCGTAATTTGAAGATAAATATATAGGAGGCACAAAAAGGATGAATAAGATCCAATTACACATTTGGATTTTGATATAAGAGGTGAAATTTTCAGATGACCAACTATAGGCATTAACAAATTAACAATAAATGAAATGCATTGCTAGGCATTCTTATTGAAAATACATTTGTTACCATCAAACCTTTAACAATCATGCGGTTTACTATAAGCAAAGCTTTTTCATAACATCTCCTTTACAGAAAGGACGGTAAAGCCATATACACTGAATATCTGGTAAAACAAACCTGTGGAAACAATGAAATAATATCCTTAGCTGCCACACCCAACTCTGCTAAAGCTATGATAGCCTCAATGATGTAAGGGCAATGCCTGTGAATAACAGAAAGCAACAACAGTAGGATGGATAAGACTGAGGTTTATTACTAATGCAAGCAACGACTGTTACACTTCATATTGTTCACTCCTTCTGCAGTTTAATCTATCAAAAGGTAGGGTACCGAACAAGGACAGAAGAAAGAAGGAAAAAAAAGGCTAAAAGCAAAATCACCTACAAAGAGAAAGAGCAACAAATAAAGTTTACTGTTTTCTTTCTCTTCGTTTAATGTCAAAGACTAAAAAGGTAGAAGATGGAGAAACTAAGAAAAACATCTAGAGAAGTAAAAATAAGTAAGAATATACACATACACTGTCATAAGCAAATAGTATTGTCTTAAAAAAACACATGCACTGTCATAAGCAAATAGTATTGTCTTAAAAAATCAAAACATGAAAGACCTTAAACACTCTTTATAGCATGTAACGGCGGCACGAGTATGTCTAGAACTTCGGTAAAGTTTTCCCATCGTGAGATTCATCTGCAAATTTCTTGCTTTGCTTGGGATTCCTTCCATCTGTGACATAACGGGGAACAGAGACTCAATGTTTGCAACTAATTTTCTCAAACTTAGATGTATAAACACATAGGTGGAAGTAAATGTCAATATTCAGTTATGCTGAGAGACTGTATTACAAGATGCGTAGCAACAGTGAAAGAAATTAAGAGAAAAAAACATAATTCTTTTTCCATCACAAATAGGTATCCACCAAACATTTTAAAACTATGTCCACTCCAGATAATGAAGAGTCATAAAGATGACTAACCTCGAGAAGAGCTGCTCTATTCTCATTGAGTGCACAATGTGATGATGCAATCTTGAACTTCACCTATTATGATATGAAACAAGAAAGCCAACAAAAGACCCTAAGTAGTGCTTCTATGAGTTCAACATTTCCAAGAATTAGATACACACCAAGATACCTCATTCTCATTAATTGTCGAAATGTTGAAAGAATTTGGTGATGATGACCTGGTTGATGCTGACAGTGCACTTCTAATGGGTGTTGCATTTTGCTTAGGAATTATTCTGTGGCATTGCAATGCTTGTTTGTATGCGTGCTGGCAAAATAGTGAACCAAATAGTTTAACAACTAACACTATATGATCAATCTTAGTACCAAACAAATGAAAATGTACCATTTACCAATAATTAAATTGCAGTACATGTAGTATCAATCTAAAGTCCAAAATAACCAAATTATCTTACAATAGCTCTCTTGTACTCTTTCTCTCGAAACAAAGCATCCCCGAGAAGCACCTGCATAAAAAAATTACAAACAATCGACAAATCAATTCGTAAATAAACAAAATAAATTCCAATTTATTAAAAAAAAAGGAAAAAGTAAACAAACCAAATTTTCAGCCTTGAGGTGAGGACTTGTTTCAAGACTTACAGAAGAGGATGAAACAAGAAAACATCCCTAAATTTCAATCAGAAAAGAAACCAAATATCAGGATCCCCTATGCAGTAAATTACAATAATTCAGAATGAGAAAAGGCGAAATCTCAAAACCCTAAGGGGTTAGTTTGTGAAATACAAGCATTTGAGCGGAAGAGAACAAGCCGTGATCCAATAGAGTGCTCATAGGAACGTCCATTATTGCTGATGAGGATTGAGTGTGTACAACTGTGAAGAGTAGCTGAGTTGAAGCCGTTCGCTTTTTTGAATTCCCTTCTTTAGTGTATTCGTCGCAAGCGGAATTACATAAATAGCCATTTCAAATAGCTCCTTTAACTTGTATGCACTTTCCGTCCCTTCATACTTTTTCCTCTTCGCAGACTTTTCCCTTTTATTTTCGACAAGCAAGATATGCAAGAAAATCTGATTGACAGCCCAAATAGGAAAGATGTCAAACCAATAGACTTTACTAAGTAGTGGTAAAATAAATTTACCCTAACTTTTGACTACAAGTATTAAAATATTAATTTATATTCACTTTATTCATTTAAGTTATGTGATGGTAAAGATAATCCCCAACGAGGTAGCTTCAATTATCTTGGGTTAGTGATTTAGGGGACGGGGAGATCGACGAGGACATCACTTACCGTATAGGAGCGGGTTGGATAAAATGAAGGCTTACATTTAGACCGGCCGTATTGTATGGGGCAAAATATTTGCCGGTTAAGAACTCACATATCCATGAGGATGAAGGTAGTAGAGATAACGATGCTGAGGTGGATGTGTGGGCACACTAGGATAGACAAGATTAAGAATGAAGTTATTTGGGAGAAGGTGGGCGTGGCCCCTGTGGATGACAAGATGCGGGAAGCGAGACTCGGATGGTTTGGACACGTGCGGAGGAAAAACCTTGATGCTCTGATAAGTAGGTGTGAGCAGTTGGTTGTGGGTATTGTATTGGTCAAAAATTTGACCACTCGACTGTCATGGTATCGACCCTTTCCTCAAGTGCAGTTCCCAGTGCAATGAATAAGCGAGCGTAACCTCATCAAATCCGCATTAACTACGGAGCAAGCGTTAAGGTCGATCCTCCCCCCTCCCCCCATGAGGGGTACGACGCCCCTCGACATGGTCAACCAAGGAAGGGGCCGATAGGTGAAAGTTCCCCAACCATAAATAGGGAAGAGGAGTCATTTTAAGAAGGGGGCTTCTTCATTGTTTCAGGGCTGGATTCACGACTCTCTCCCACGTTCTCTCTCCTTTTCAAAAAAAAAGAATATCCCTTCTCTTCAAGAAAAGCCCTAGATATGGTAAGATCGATGGTTTCCCGAAATATTTCCAAGGAGAGGCAGCACTGATCTGGAAGAAAGAAAGAAAAATATCCTCTATGAACCTCTCCAAGGAGAAGCAAGTCAATTTTCATAATCAATAAAGTTTCCCAAATATTGTCTCTCCTAAATTTGTTGTCTTGTTGCTTCAATTCCTAATTCGGTATCAATTGTGGTTGGTTATGATTTACCTCTTTTCATATATTTGATTGATTTGCCTAAATATTGTTCGATAACATTTTAACTCAAACAATTTGGTGTCGTTTGTGGGGATTTTCTAGCGAAAACTTTTAGTTCTTCCCGAGTCAAAGGAAAAGCATCAAGAGTATAACTCGATTCAAACCAGGATCGACGAAATCACACCAAACAAAGAAGATGGAGAAGCCCCATAACTCCCACTCATCTTCCATTCATCTTTCCCGCCGAGTCAAGCCGGAAACCGGCACAAAAGCGCCGCAAGCGAGAGGTCGAAAATCAACCTAGAACAATTGGAATGTCATAATCAGGCAAACGAGTATAATGCGAGTACAACATATGATACAGGCTAAGCGCATTCGCCATCAACATAGCATAGTTCGACTTCACACTAATTGGGACTCAGGCTAAGCGCCTTCGCCATCAACATAGTACAGTTCGACCTCGCTCGAACTGGGACTCAAGTTAAGCGTCTTTGCCATCAACATAGTATAGTTCGACCTCACTCAAACTGGGACTCAAGCTAAGCGCATTCGCCATCAGCATAGTACAGTTCGACCTCGCTAGAACTGGGACTCAGGCTAAGCGCCTTCATCATCAACATAGTACAGTTCGACCTCGCTCAAACTGGGACTCAAGCTAAGCGCCTTCACTATCAACATAGTACAGTCCGACCTCGCTCGAACTGGGACTCAAGCTAAGCGTTTTCGCCATCAACATAGTATAGTTCGACCTCGCTCGAATTGGGACTCAGTAAGCGCCTTCACCATTAACACAGTACAGTTCGACCTCCCTCGAACTGGGACTCAGGCTAAGCGCCCTCGCCATCAATATAGTGCAGTTGGACCTCGCTCGAACTGGGTCTCAGGCTAAGCGCCTTTGCCATCAACATAGTACAGTTTGACCTCACTTGAACTGGGACCCTCGATCGAACTGGACTCAGGCTAAGCGCCTTCGCCATCAATATAGTACAGTTCAACCTTGCTTGAACTGGGACTCAGGCTAAGCGCCTTTGCCAACAACATAGTACAGTTCGACCTCTCTCGAACTAGGACTCAAGCTAAGCGCCTTCCCCATCAATATAGTACAGTTTGACCTCGCTCGAATTGGGACTTAGGCTAAGCGCCTTCGCCATCAACATAGTATAATTCGACCTCGCTCGAACTAGGACTCAGGCTAATCGCCTTCGACATAAATATAGTACGGTTCGACCTTGCTCGAACTGGGACTCAAGCTAAGCACATTCGCCATCAACAAAGTACGGTTCGACCTTGCTCGAACTGGGACTCAAGCTAAGCGCCTTTGCCAACAACATAGTACAGTTCGACCTCGCTAGAACTAGGACTCAAGTTAAGTGTCTTCGCCATCAACATAGTACAGTTTGACGTCGCTCGAATTGGGACTCAGGCTAAGCGCCTTCGCCATCAACATAGTATAATTCGACCTCGCTCGAACTGGGACTCAGGCTAAGCGCCTTCGCCATCAATATAGTACGGTTCGACCTTGCTCAAATTGGGACTCGGGCTAAGCGTCTTCGCCATCTACATAGTACAATTCGACCTCGCTCGAATTAGGACTCAGGATAAGAAGCTCCGCCATCAACATAGTACATTTTGACCTCGCTTGAACTGGGACTCAGGGAAGTGCCTTCGCCATCAACAACAGTACAGTTTGACCACTTTCGAACTAGGATTCAGGCTAAGGGCCTTCTCCATCAAAACAGTACAGTTCGACTTCATTCGAACTGGGACTCAGGCTAAGCGTCTTTGTCATCAAAACATTATAACCCGACCTCACTTGGGCAAAGACAACCGTCTATCGCCCACGGCCGGATCACAAATCAATATAGAGCACGTCAACGCAAAGTGAATAGCGATAGAACGAGAAAAAATCCTTTATTAATAGGGGTAGAAACGCATGACAATGCCTCTTACACTCAGTTTAAGCCGGCCAAATAGTCAAATATAAAAATAAGAGAAATAGTAAACAAACCAATGCCCATTGGCGTAACCAAAGGAAAGACCGACATAGAACAAAATCATTTTTTTCACGCAGCGTCAGCACCGCCGTCGCCATCTTCACCTCCATCAAGGACATCATCACCACCACCATGGGCACTATCATCATTATCGAGTGTCCCCACGCCATAGCCGCAGCTGGCTCTCACTTCGCGGGCTTTTTGGTGTGCCACCTCCATAGCCTTCTCAGACACAACACCCTCCTCCAACATGTTAAAATGTCGAGCTGGGCTTCGGCATAGACCTGAAGATCATGATTTTGAGGGGGAACGCCGGGACGAGCTGGTCCATCCAAAGCCCTCAGGCGCTGGTTCTCCTCCTCCTCCAAAATAGCAACCCGATTTGATAAATCTTGGGCCTCCTAGTCAATCTCGCTAGTCCTCTCTTTAAGCCTCGCCTTCTTAAAGGCCGCAACCACACTCTCTAACTCTTATTGAGACTCCTGAACACAAACCGCTGCCTCAAAAGCTGACGCCCTCATTGACGTGTCCCTCTCCATATGCTCTAGGTCGGAAACCTGACCCTCCAAGGCAGCCAGCTTCGCTCCCACTCAGCCTCAATTTCCACAATCCTGGTCTAGCTCTGCTCCATCTCCAGCTTTAGCTCCCGCACCTTGCCTTCCATATATTCACACTCGACGGCAACGCCCCTCGCCACTTCGAGCTCCCCGTCCTTGAGGTGAATTCGCTCCTCGAGCTCACTCCTACTGCGCATCACTTACAATAGCTCACGGTCCTTCCACTCCATCTTTTTGCCTAACACCTGGTTGCGAGGATCATTTCTTAACCGCTCATACAACTCACGGCACCTATCGTGGTAACAATGATACTTCCTCAACATTTGTAAAAAGATCCTCGACCGAACTTTTGCCCTGTAGATATGCTCCACTTCTAGTATATACGACTGCAAAACACAAAGAGTAGTTAAGAAAATGACTGTCCCACGCTAAGGGGTCGACGGATTAAAAGTCTTATAAAACATGCCTGCAAACCCATCACGACTGGTGACGTCCGGAGCCTTCCTCAGGGTCTCATTCTCAGCCTCGGAACACAACAGACTTAACTACCCCACCAACTCACCCTTCTAGGCCAACATGTTCATATATGCGAGAACATCAACGATTTGAGCTGGCCCCTCTGTGTTTACCGCCGAATGGGTGATGCCCTCTTCAAATATTCGAATGTCATCAAGGCCCATGTCAGACTCATACTCATACTCATCCACCATCACCATCTTACCCCTCTCCACCGCTGATGGTGTGGCATGACCTACCAACGATGATGGCGGCTCGACCAAGGTTACGGCAGTGGTCCCTAAGGACTGATTATTCGCCACATCGACAGCAGGAACTTCTGTCTGAGGTACAACGGTTGTAAATTCCTCTGGGCTCCAACTCGTAGGAATAACATCAACCACAAGTTCCACCTTTGCAGCAGACTCTACGATTGCGCCCCTCTCCTGGCCCACCAGAGGAGAGTCCAAATTAATCACCATGGGGGGAGCCATCTCGAAGTCCGCTCTTTGCCTCTTTGGGTCGCCCTCCTCCCCGATCAAGGATGACTCATCTCGTGAATGAACAGTATCGGAAGGGACTTCATCCCAAGATATGGCCCTTGTCGGGTCGGTAAAAGCCATCGACTTCATGGATGCCGCCCTCGATGAGGGACGGACTACGAATTGAGTGCTAATCTGAGCGATCACACCCGGGCAACAGAATGCCAACTCAAGGGCCCTGGTTCTGTGAACCCTCCCTAATTAAAACGAATAAAGGTTAGGAAAAGAGAGACGGACAAAATAGGTTGAATAGTAGAAAGGAAATCTCACATGTGAGCGGCCTACGACTATGCCTCGCATAGAATGACGCCCACGTGCGAATCCCCACTGTGTGGGGAAGAACGGCCTCTACCTATTCTTGGATCCCCTCCAAAGGCAGCGGCGACACCTTTTCGGATGAAAAACATTATAAATAAGTCTACAGGCAACACAAGGCATAAGGAAAGAAAGATTGACATGAATCTCGGCGGCCAGAAGCAGATACTTATGGGCAAAATTCCACACCGCCGAGAAGTTGGTAGGATCTGCCATAAGATGTTCTGTCCGCATAAAGAATAAATTTTCAGCAAAACGGTGGTTGGTACGGTCGTCCATACCAACCACTGTCACACCTCCCTTTTTACTACCCTACTTTGGGAAAATAGCATATAAATACGCTTGTAGGGTATACCTCGACGCTCGAATACCCGAAACGGATATAGTAGCATAGAGGAAGGAGTTTTTCCAATTAAAGGATAATCGGTTCGGGATTTTGTTGAGATTAATCAGAGTCGCCAGTTGGGAAGATAATGGTGTCTCAAGTCACCGGTTAATCCCGAATCCGAGGAATTTGACTCTTTAAAAATGTCTGCGAAGCAAAGATCCGGATAAGGAACTCTGTTAACCCGGGAAAAGGTGTTAGGCATTCCCGGGTTCCGTGGTTTTAGCACGGTCACACAATTGTCGTTCCCGACTCTTGTTTGACTCAATTATAGATTTTAACAACATATCGTGCCTTTTTTACTTAAATATTTTTTATGGAATTTGCGGTATCGCGAAAACACGCCTTGAGTCATACCGTAACCAGTACGCCTGTGACTTTCGGTGTATTTCAGCTTTGCTGGGATTTGGATTTGAGTTGCACCAAGTGCACACTCATTAATAGGAAAGTACGTTAAATCGCGCCCTAAATAATGTCTATCGGCTTTTAAACCTTTGGGAGAGGCTATGGAATTCGCTATTAGCCTCCCCGAGTCTACTTTATTATCTTATTACTAAATGGGGGCCCCGCTTGTTTAATGTCGGGCGAGGCTCGTCCCAATTTAATTTTAAAAGTTCAATCTTAAAGTATACTACATTTTCTATATTGTTTTTCCCTTAGCCATTTTTACTAAGCATTCCAGACCCATCGAGTTTCTGTTATTTATTGGGTCCTGGATTTCCAGAACAGGCTTTATTACACAAACAATAGGTCTAGGTTCTTAAAGAACCAGACCTGCTTTGGGCAATTCGTCGTTAGCCCAGTAGCTACATGCCCATGGTCCAGGCCCATATTGTGTATTAGACCCAAACCAATTGATAGTAAATAACAACGAAAGTGAAAATGAAGAACTTGAAATAAGACAATCATACAGAATTAAGGAATGGAATCAAATCACATTTTTATTCATCAGAAGAGAAAATTACAGTACTAAATAATCAGCGTTAACTTCAACTAAATAATAAACAGTTTAGCTATGTGAGGTGTGATCTATAGTCTAATTACTTGCTGATGATTACCAGATTACCACACGAAGTGACTAATGAAATTTGCACAAAGATTTTATTACCGGATTTCTACTAGTTGCTTTTATTTGTCATCACATTACCCAGTTGCAAATAATTCACTACTTCTATTAACTATTCTTCTATCTCGAATGACTTCACAAATGTTATTCTAGTTATTATCTAGTTAAAAGATGAAGAAGCTATTTGATCATATATGAAGGCATGATGAACAGTTTAACCCAATTAAACTACCTAAAACTAAAACGAGCTATCTACAGGTTGCCCAGTCATCTACTGATCTTAAACTTATTAGAAATCACAAATCCAGTCCTAGTTGATTTATTACTTCATTTTTTACTTACTTCTCTTTTTGAACTTACTCTAATTCAGCTATCAACTTCCAAATCGTATTATCTGCGTGAATTGGTTGAACATGCTGTTATCGATTCATATCAGAGCTACTTCGCCTTGTTTTATGATTCTTACCTATTCAACTAAGTGGTTTACGACTATGGCTATACTACTACTATACTACTGCTATTACATTGTTTTTTGTTTCTGTTTTCATACTACTACACTACATCTAAAATTACAGATCTAAACTACACTACACTGTCAATTAGAGATGAAACAGAGATACAAAAGCACTAATATCAGATTTATTCCTTGAACTTCATTTCATCCACACTTCAACACTACATTTCATCGAACAGAGTATGTACCTAATTCAGCAAAAGAAGCCAATGAGTTCTAGGGAAAAATGAGAGCAAGTAATCAGCAATAGACCCAACAGCAATGCAACAGTGGACTTGAATGCCAGACGAACAAAACAACACAGCAATAGCAAGCAAAGATCCCACAGTAAAACAAGTAGAAATCCAGACCAGTTTGAGCAAAGAACCCCAAAAATCAGAAGAAATTCACCAAGTTCTCACTCGAAAAATACCAGAAACACTACTGCTATATTGCTATATTTTTACTCTGAAACTTTTATCCAAAAGCCAGCCCTTAATCAGCCTTTTTAGGGGGTATTTATAGGAATGGGCAAGGGCTGAAACTTGGGGAAAAAGTATGGGATTAATCCCACTTCTCCCCCTCTAAAATTTATCCCATTTACACTTTGGCTCTATTTCAATTAACAGAAAACCCTTCGAGCATGTGCTGGAAGGTTCCAAAGATTTTTTTTATGGGTTTTTACCAATGTAACCTTAGGGGTTAGGGATTTTTACTGATTTCCCTTTTTAGGGGGGCCATTATACCCTTAAATCTCTGTAAAATTGCAGAAATCAGGGGTACAAATGACTCCCTTACCCTCTTAGGTTCTAAATTATTTACCAGATTACTATTTCAAGTTCCCTATATGCCCTCAAAGACATTGCTGATTTACCCGACCTGCCTAGGTCAAGTTTCAGCTTTTTGGGACTTATTTAACTAATAGACAGCCCTTGCATTGGTATTTAAGGGCTGGCCAATTCTACTTTAGGAAACTATTTCAATTTTAACCTTTTTTTTAACTTAGTTCCAGTTAATTAAGACCACATTATTTCAATTTTGAGCTAATTGCAGGACTAGCCTGCCTTATTATTGAAATTAACTATTTAAAACCTAGCCAGTCTCAAGTTGAGACTCAGCTTGGGTAATTAAACCCAATTGCTGAACAGTTGGGCCCAAAGCCTTGCAGGCTTGGCCACTTTAATGTTCAGGGCTCAAGGAGAGCCTGGGCAAGTCTGCATTTGCAGAATTAGCCATTTTGCACAACCAGCCCCTTTTTGAGGTGGACCGGTGTGTTAGGACCTTATAGAGTTGGTCAACCCTTTGCCAAGTTGACCACCCTTAGGTCAATTATTGCCTAATGACCTATTTTGTTCATTTTAAGTTAATTAAACTAATTTGCAGGACTAGCCTCCTTAATTAAAACACTTAAGCTATTTAACTAATGGCCAGTCTCAAGTTGAGACTTAGCCTGGGCAACTGAAGCCCAATTGCTGAACATAGGCTGGGCTAAGGTCTTTGCAGGCCTAGCCACCTAAAGTTCAGGGCTCAAATAGAGCCTAAGCAAGTTTGCTTTTGCAGACTTAGCCCATTTTTACACAATTAGCCTACTTAAGTGTTGGCCAATGTGTGACAGACCTAACAGAGTGGGTCAATTGCAAAATTGACCACTCTTGGTCACTTATTTAACTTGTAGCCTATTTTTGTGATTTTCAGTTAATAACCTATTTAAAAACTAGCCATTTTCATGGACCTAATGCTAGCACCTATAACCAATTCCCCTAAAGTTCAAACAATTAATCAGACATTCATAAGAAGCAAAAACTAGCAAAACTTAATCATTCTTAACATGCATTGCATACAGAAACACATCCAATAAACATGCATTAATCAACTCAAACTCAGAGGAAACAATTGATATGGTTGAATTTTAGTCAATTAACTCATTTCATCAGATTGTATGTGATACAGTATGAATTCATGTCAATTCAGACCTAATTACTACCAATTTCAGTCATATGATAGTTTGAAAAACTTCAGAACCTTTAAAGTTCATGGCAAAGTTACACATATAAGCACAGGCTCTCATGAACAATCAACATGGCTCAGACTAACATAAGCATGGTAATTAGAATTCACTTTCAAGCACTAACCCTAGAATCATGCTAAGCAAATAGAACAGGGAAAGCTAAGTAGAACAAACTCAGACATGAGACTAACAGCTAATCCTAGTCCTGAGACTAAACATGAGAATAAACAGAGGAAAAGAATCATTCAAACTAAAAGAAGTTATCTAATATCAACAAGAAGAAAAGGCCTAATGCCTACAGAGGACGAAGAAGACAACTACACTAAAGATGTGAAAAATCATGAAGAGAAACAGAAGTCATACTGTTGAAGATTAATAGATCACAATAAAAAAGAAACAACACAAGATAAAATATAGGTCTTTTGACTTAGTAGGAAATGAGCATGGTTTGCAGCAGACAGAACAGAAGAACAAAAAAAAGACGAATAGAAAAAGAACAGTCAAAAACAAGAAATATAGTATGAACAAGATGAACCCTAATACTAAACAGGTTTTCTTTCGAATCAGAGAAATAAAGCAAAAAATAGCATGAAGGTGAAATGAACATAAACCCTAAGACTAACAGACGGAGCACAAAACATCAAGAATAAACAGAACATGCAAAACATGAAAGCATGAAGAACAATGGAAGAAAAAAAAATTAAACACAGAAGGGAAAGGGACTTAGCTTTGCGGGGTCTGTCCCCCAAGCTTCCTAACCCTTTTATTCACTCTCTCTTTTCAGACTCTTTTTCTCTTTTTCTTTGCTTCTTTTCTTTATCTCTTTTTCAGACTTCCAGACATCTTTTCTTTATTCCCTTGTTTCTTTTTTTTCGTTTCTTCCTTTTCCTCATTTTCTTTCTGGTTTTCTGTTGTTAAGCTTCAAGACGAAGCCTTTTAGGGATTTTGGGTTTATGGGGGTGTTTGGGTAGGGTAAAGGTAAGGTCTTTGGGAGGTTCGAGTTTTGGAGTCGTCGGAGTTAGGTTTTCGGCGACCCTTTTTGGGATATTCGAGACACTCCAGGGAGATTCGAAGGGTGTGGGTGGTATGGTTGGATAGATCAGGTGAAAAGGGTTCGAATGGTGTTGGTTTGAAGGAAGTTCTTGTTGTTTGAGTGGTCACCGGCGAAGTTCCGGTGACCGGAGTTTCAAAAGAAAGGGGACTGTTCTTGGGGGTTTTGATGTTTTGAGGTGAAAAAGAAGGAGAAGAGGGCGAAGGAGATGAAGGGAGTGGCTGGAGACCACCGTGAGAGGTGGTGGCCTCCATGGCTGGCTAGAGTTGCAGAGGAGAAGGAGGGAGAGATGAAGAAGAAAGGAGAGGCGGCTAGGGTTAGAAACTTGTATATAATGGGCGGCTCTTCAAACAAAGGCTTTATATAGCCGAGGAAACAAAGGAGATCTGAGCCGTTGGATTGATGAAGATCAACGGCTCAGATGAGGCGTTACTAAAACGACCCCGTCTTGTTATAAACGAGACCAAGGCTCTGATCCGTTGGATCAACTTAAACGAACGGCCGAGATTGATCATCTCATCTTAATTAATTAAAGAACCCCGCTAATTATTGGGGCCGTTGGATCAAACATGACGGACGGTTGAGATTGTGTCTTCTTTGGGATCAGACGGGCCAAACTTTGGGCCAGTTCACTGGGCTAGACAAATGAATTTCAAGTGGCCCAGTTTTATTAAAACTATATGTTTTTTTGTATTTTCTGCTATTTAATTATTTTTATGTATTTTCTTTTGCACTTTTTTTCTTTTATGGAATATTATAAAAACCTAATGTCCTACTTACTCTAATTATTTAATATTTTTTGGCAATTTTCTACTATATTTTCCCTAATTTCCGCTACTTAAACTATTTTTTGGTAATTTTCTTCTTAAAACTAATTAATCAAAATAAAGTAATTACCTAGCCTAATTTTTTTGATTTTTTCCATTTCTATTTATTCAAACACACAAAGTGTAGCTAATTTCAAACAAAGCAAGTAATTGCACAAAAAATATATTTATTTTAATTTTGAAATTAATTGCCCGGTGCAAAAATCATGTGCTCACAACCACCATCCCTCTAGACCAATGAGGGTGCACATGGATCATGGTACCTTGGATTCTTTGGGGGGCGAACACGCTAAGCACATGCCTCATGGCGACCTCACCTGTTAACTCCACGTATTTGATGAACACGAGAAAGAGCTTATACATGTATGAGGATATTTGGGCGGGGCATACCCCATAGTAGCAACAAAAGTTGACCACTAGCATCGGGAGCGATAATGTGTACCCGACAATGAAGGGGTACACATAGAACGAGCAGTACCCAGGGTGGTCTATTTGAACCCGATCGTTCCTCTCTGCGAGAGTTATCTCAACGTAGCTGGGGATGCCCCATTTCTCCCTCAACTTCTTTATTCCAAACTCCCCCATAAGGGATTCAATGCCAAAATATTCCATGCCGCTGTCGGTGCTGAAGTCCTCCACCACCCTCCCCGCGCGGAACAGAATCTCATCCACGGAGGGGATTGCTTTGCTCTCCACTAGGTCCACCTCCCCCTGCTAGTGCATAATCCTCAATCGCCAGCTAGATGGACGAAGGATTATTGTGAGAAGAAGTCACCGCCATCATTGACTCAGAGAAAAAGGGGGAAGATTTATCGGTAAAAACAAAAAAATTAGAAGAAAGTTGTGAGAGAAAAAACAAAGGAAGAGCTCAGAATGTCCAAGGGATGAATATTTCAGAAACCCTCTCGAAAACAGACAAGAAAGAAAGTGTGAAAACGAAAGGTTTAACCAATTTATAGGGCACTAATTCACAAAAGTGCGAAAGCCAAGTCGCTATTAGAATTTGACCAGTTGGGAAAATGATTCGGTTCCTCGGGAACATGCGCATTTATGATTATTAAGCGCTATCATGGTCGTACATGTGAAGCGATACTCCTTTTATCAGCCAATGTTTCTTTGAAACCGTCGTAACGGTATGTGGGTGTCGACGAACAACCTATATGTTATTTTGAAACTCATGGTGTTACTAAGGGTATATGAACCAGACTCCCAATACGATCACATCACCACCTAGTCCGTCCATCGAGGTTAATAGGGTACAACCCCGACAAATGGAGGGACTAACTGTATTGGTCAGAAATCTGACCACTCGGCCGTTGTAGTATCGACCCCGCCCTCAAGTGCAGTTCCCAGTACAATGAATAAGTAGGCGTAACCTTATCCAATTCGCATTAACTACGGAGCAAGCATTAAGGTCGATCCCCCCCCCCCATGAGGGAAACGATGCCCCCTCGACATGGTCGACCAAGGAAGGGGCCGATGGGTGAAAGGTCTCTAACTATAAATAGCGAAGATGAGTCATTTTAAGGAGGGGGCTTCTCCATTGTTTCAGGGCTGAATTCACTACTCTCCCTCACTTTCTCTCTCTATTTCAAAAGAAATAATATCCCTTCTCTTCAAGAAAATCCCTAGATATGGAGAGATGAATGGTTTTCTGAAACCTTTCCAAGGAGAGGCGACTCCGATCTGGAAAAAAGAAAGAAAACTTATACTTTATGAACCTCTCCAAGAAGAGGCATGGTCAATTTTCATAATCAATAAAGTTTCTCGAATATTGTATCTCCTAAATTTGTTGTCTTCTTACTTCAATTCCTAATTCAGTATCAATTATGGTTGGTTATGATTTACCTTTTTTCATATATTTTATTAATTTTCTTATATATTGTTCGATAACATTTTAAGTCAAATAAGTATAAGAAGAGGTAGAGGGCGGCCTAAGAAGTATTGAGGAGAGGTGATTAGGCAGAACATGATATGACTACAGATTTCCCAGAACATGGCCCTTAATAGGAAGGTATGCAGGTCAAACATTAGGGTTGTAAGTTAGGGGATAGTAGAGTTTTTCTTGCTTCATACCCGGGGTGAGGCGGGGTTGTATAGGGTTGATCGTAGATGTCTTACGGTTATGTTAACTACATACTATCCTTGATGTTTATCTTAGCCTCGAGCCTTAGATACTAGTTACTGTTATTACATGTTATTTATCTTTTGGTTTTTATGCATCTGTTACTATTACGATTTTTACTGAAATTACTAATGAATTGTATTTTCTCATTTTTATTTTCATCTTTCTGAACCGATGATCTATCGAAAACAACTTCAAGAATTTTAAGCTAGTACTATAAAATAAAAAATAATTATAAAAGTTACATTAAAATTATAACAAATAATCTATTTAAAGTATTTATAAATTATAATTCAATTATGATAATGCGAAAATTATGACATATATCATAATATGCAAATTAGTTGCTACGTTATTACAACTTAAACATCAAAAGTAATGTATTTGATACAAAATCGTATATGTATATCTTAAGGAGTAATGAATATAGAAAGAATCTCAATATTATAATTTTATATTTTTCTTAAAATACTTCTTTTATTTAATATGATTTCTATTTTATAGAGAATTTATATAAAAACATAATTCATAATTTAAATATGATTATCTAGCATCATTTATTTTAAGTTTCAACAAGTTAATAAAGTGACACATAATTCATCATACAATACCATGATAACCAATTATTTGTAAATAGTTACTAGCTAATACTAAGCTATTAAATTAATAAGTATTTTATCTCGTAAACATGATAAAGAAAATTATAAAAAAAATTATGGACCATATTATATAGTAAAGTCGTAACAAAAGTTAATAAGTAAATACTTTTTAAAATAAAATATTTATTTAAAACTAACTATCATAGTAGTCTTAGTAGATAACATGCAATAAGTTTTATTTATGATATAAAATACTCTCAACTTAATGATTTACGATTAAGCAAAAATTAATTTTGAATAGTCAATAATTTATGAAGTAAATTTGAGGATTTACAAGGTTACCTACATACAATTACATAAAGTTCTATTAGGCGAGCCCAATACACTAGACATTGGGCGTGTCCAGGGCGTAAGCAATGAGAGCCGAGGCGTAAGTCCCACGAAACTAAGCCCCATACATAAGCCCAGGGGCGTTTTTCAGAAACGAGCAATCCATTTACAAAGACAAAGCTTGATTCCAGCAAATGAAGCCAAAACATTATTCTCGAAAATAGTAATAATAACCAATAGGAGTTCTCTCCAAAATACTAGATGAGAAAATGCCAGTATACGGGCCCAACATTATAATTTTATTAAATTTTTATTCGTAGTGTTTAGTTAATTAACTTTGAGAGGTTTAACAAGCTATATTTTTTAAAATTACCTTTGAATATAAAAGTATAGATAGATGATAATTATTTAATTTTTATTTTCAAATTGCTTTAAGATAGTATAAATTATATGAGAATCTTGTAAATATCGAGATTATTGGAATTAAGCATTTGCACTACAAAAATAGTCTAATAAACACATGCATAGTTGTAACGACCCGGCCGGTCATTTTTGAAATTTACGTCCCGATCCCTTATTAACTGCTTCCCCTAAGTTCATTCTGCTATTGTGATTTGCCGGGATGTTCGGTACTAGAATTCATAGTGTTTTGAGACACTTAGTCCCTAAATGAGAGCTTAATAGTTCAAAAATAACGGTGTTAAGACGACCTAGGAACGGAGATTTGATGTTTTTTTTTCGTTAGGTGATTTTGGGGTTGGGAGCGTGTTCAAAATGTATTTTGGAGGTCCGTAGCTTATTTAGGCTTGAAATGCCGAAGTTTGAAATTTTTAAAAATCCGATCGTTAGGTGCGATTTTGATCCGGGAGTCGGAATGGAATTCTGACAGATGAAGTAGATTTGTTACATGTTTTGGTTATTTATGCAAATTTTCAGGTCATTCGGACATCGTTTGGTCGGGGTTTTGATAGAATGTAGGTTTTAAAAGCTAGAAAAGGGTCTGTAGCCGGAACAGTGTTAAGACGATCTCGGAACGGAAATTCGATGGTTCCATTAGCTCCGTTGGGTGATTTCGGGGTTAGGAGCGCGTTCGGAATGTATTTTGGAGGTCCGTAGCTCAATTAGGCTTGAAATGCTGAAGGTTGAAATTTTGGCGAATCCGAACGATAGGTGAGATTTTGATCCGGGGGTCGGAATGGAATTCCGACAATTTCTGTAGCTTCGTTATGTGATTTTGGATATGTCCGCAAATTTTCAGGTCATTCGGACGTCGTTTGGTTGGGTTTTAGATCGAATGTGCAATTCGAAAAGTTTTAAGAAAATTTAGGCTTGAATTCGATGTGAATTATTGATTTTTGATGTTATTTTGGCGATTTGATCGCGCGAGCAAGTTCGTATGATGTTTTTAAGTCGGTGTGCATATTTGGTTTGGAGCCCCGAGGGCTCGGGTGAACTTTGGATAGGCCACGAGATCAATTTCTCATGTTAGAAGTTGCTGTCAGCAACTGGTCTGCAGAGTTCGCAAATGCGAACAATAGTTCGCAAATGCGAACTCCCCACTATTCTGCAGAGTTCGCAAATGCGAACTCCCCCCTATTGTGCCTGTGTTTGCAAATGCGAACAATAGTTCGCAAATGCGAACTTGACACTACTGTGCCTGTGTTCACAAATGCGAACAATTGTTCGCAAATGCGAACTCGACACTATTATGCATGTGTTCGCAAATGCGAACCTCCCAATATTTAGCCTGTGTTCGCAATTGCGAACAATAGTTCGCAAATGCGAACTTCCCAGTTTTGCCTTGGCTTCGCAAATGCGAACAAAAGTTCACAAATGCGAACTTCCCAGCCTTAGCTTATTTTTCAAACTCCAGAAATTGGTCGGGGTTCGCAATTGCGAACCCATGTTCGCAAATGCGAACACAGAGACCTGTAAATCACGATTTCCAGCTTCAATCTTCACATTTCACAAACCAAAAACACTCATTTGCGATTCTTCACGGATTCCTTCTTCTTCAAAATAATTGTAAGTCACTTTTTACTTAATTCTTTCAATTCTTAACATCATTATACATGTTTTTCAATAGAAATCAAAGGTTTTCATGGTAGAATTTCTTGTTTTTGGTAAAATATAGGGTTTTTCATAAATTGGGAAATTGGACCTCGAATTGAGGTCCGATTTTGAAACAAATCATATACTTGAACTCGTGGGGGGATGGGTAACCGGATTTTGGTCCGAACCTCGAGTTCCGATCATGTGGGCCCGGGGTCGAAATTCACTATTCGGGGCAGAATGTTGTAAAAGTGGTAATTGGCCTTAGGAATTTGTTTGTTGAGTAGTATTGATGATATTAATTCAATTGTGTATAGATACGATTGGATTGGAGCCAAATTTGAAAGGAAAAGGGCATTGCCACGGATTGAATTGTTCGTAAACATTGAGGTAAGTGGCTTGTCTAACCTCGTGTGGGGGACTTTCACCCCTAGAATATTATTGTGATATTTTAAATGCCTTGTACGCGAGGTGACGGGCGTGTACATGCGCTGGTTGTTGAGCACATACTTTATTAAAAATATTCTATGAGCGATATTCCTGTTTTTAGCTGTTAAATTCGATATTCCTACCCGGTAGTAGTTACAAAAGCATGATTTGATAGTATTTAACTGTCTAGTTGCCTAATTGTTTTACTTGAGTTTTCTTGGTAATCGCTGGCGCTGTTTATCGGCGAAGTTATCGTTAAGCATATTATACCTCATCTTTGTGTATTCCTTTTTACTTGTATTGTTGTGGACTACGGGTTCGATTCCCGAGATCCTGAGATTATTGAAATGTGGACTACGGGTTCGATTCCCGAGATCCTGAGATTATTGAAATGTGGACTACGGGTTCGATTCCCGAGATCCTGAGATTATTGAAATGTGGACTACGGGTTCGATTCCCGAGATCCCGAGATTATTGAAATGTGGACTACGGGTTCGATTCCCGAGATCCCGAGATTATTGAAATGTGGACTACGGGTTCGATTCCCGAGATCCCGAGATTATTGAAATGTTGACTACGGGTTCGATTCCCGAGATCCCTGAGATTATTGAAATGTGGACTACGGGTTCGATTCCCGAGATCCCGAGATTATTGAAATGTGGACTACGGGTTCGATTCCCGAGATCCCGAGATTATTGAAATGTGGACTACGGGTTCGATTCCCGAGATCCCGAGATTATTGAAATGTGGACTACGAGTTCGATTCCCGAGATCCTGAATTATTGGTAGGGATTGCGGGTTCGATTCCCGGAGATCCTGAGTTATTGAGATATTATTGAGACATGGGCTGCGGGTTCGATTCCCGGAGACCCAGGGGTACTGTTAATGGGACCGTGGGTTCAATTCCCACAGGTCCTGGACTTGTTTATTTGAATTGGTTACTTGTTGTTAGTTTAATTGTAGACGGTTGCAGTAATCATTATATTGTTGTTATTTCGGAATTGTTGTCATTTAAACTGCTTATTACCATTATCGTCATTATATTATTGTTTCTCAGTAGGGCCCTGACCTTCCTCGTCACTACTCCATCGAGATTAGGCTTGGCACTTACTGAGTACCGCCGTGGTGTACTCATGCTACTCTCCTGCACACTTTTGTTGTGCAGATCCAGGTACATCAGAGCAGGCTCATGCTAGGTGATTCCGTAGCTTTCTGGGAGACTTCGAGGTATGATCTGCTACGTCCGCGGATCCGGAGGCTTTCCCTTCTATTCTAGTAGTACTAGTTGACATCTTTCTTCATTTCGTTGTTAGATACTCTTTTCACATAGAGCCACAGTTGTATTTCTCTTTTAGTCTGTATTACCGTGGGGTTCCGGATCTTGGTAGTGTTTTATTCATTGTGTGACGGATGTATGTGCCAAGCGGAACAGATTATATATCTCTTATGCTATTTTTCCGCTGTTTCTTATTTAAGTGTTTATAACTTGTATATCCCGCAACGTGTTAGGCTTACCTAGTCCTGGGACTGGGTGCCATCACGACATGTTCACAATTGGTGAACTAGGGTCGTGACAAGTTGGTATCAGAGCTCTAGGTTCATAGGAGTCACGGGACACGGACCGGTTACTTAGAGTCTCGCTGATCGATACGGAGACGTCTGTATTTATCTACGAGGGGCTATGTAACTGTTTAGGAAACTCTTCATTTCTTTTGGATTCCTTGTCGTGCGACATTCTTGGCATCAAAAATCTAAACTATTGCTTTCTATTCTCTCACAGATGGTGAGGACACGAGCTACTCGCGATGATCAGGTACCCGTGCCCCCTGTTGCTTCCGTCAGAGGCCGGGGCCGAGGTAGAGGACGAGGACACGCCCGAGGTGTAGCCACATCACCCGTGCGCGCTACCGCTGAGGTGCCACAGGTAGACCAGGTTGGAGCGCAGGCACCCGGTACACCGACTACAGCTGCTACTACTCCAGCACTACAGGAGACCCTGGCCCAGTTCATGAGTATGTATACCACTTTAGCTCAGGCAGGACTGCTTCCTCTCGTCGCAGCTACATCTCAGGGCGGGGGAGGGGCCCAAACTCCCGCAGTCGTTACACCTGATCAGCGTGTGCCAGTGGGACAGGTTCCAGATGTTTTGGTTATGCCTCCTGCCGCCCCAGCACAGGCCGGAGGTGGACCAGCTGCCTCCGAGGACGAGCAACGTAGATTGGAGAGGTTCAAGAAATATGACCCTCCAGTGTTTAGTGATTTGGCTTCAGATGATGCATTGGGTTTTCTAGAGGAGTGTCATCGTATTCTTCGTACTATGGGGATTGTGGAGACCAGCGGGGTTTCTTTCACTGCTTTTCAGTTTCGTGGGGCCGCTTATGATTGGTGGCGCACGTATGAGTTGGATAGTCCAGAGGAGTCTGCTTCATTGACTTGGACGCAGTTTTCAGATTTGTTTTTGAGGGAGTTTATTCCACAGATCCTTAGGGATTCTTGGCGCTCGGAGTTTGAGCGGTTGCAACAGGGCTCCATGTCAGTATCGGAGTATGCTATCAGTTTCACCCGTCTAGCCAGGCATGCACCGGCCTTGGTAGCCACGGTTCGGGAGAGAGTGTGGAGATTTATTGAGGGCCTTGTTCTGCCTATCCGATCCAGCATGGCCAGAGAGCTTGAGACATATATATCTTATCAGCAGGCAGTTAGCATTGCCAAGAGGATCGAGAGTATGCTCCCTAGAGAGCGGAGAGAGAGAGAGGTCAAGAGGTCTCGTGAGTCGGGCCATTCCTCTGGTGCCCGCACTTCATCAGCCGGTCGTTTTGGCAGGGGTTATTCCGGCCAACCAGTTCACTCGGCATTGCCCGTAGCCGGTAGTACTCCAGGTCTTCCAGCACCTCAGGAGCCTTATTATGCTCCCCCCAGTTTCAGGTGCACCTCCTGCGCGGGGTCCTTCTAGGGGTCAGACTAGTGGGGGTGAGGCCGGTCAGTCACAGCCACCGCGTCCTCCCACAGCTTGTTTTGAGTGCGGGGATACTCGCCACCTGGTTAGGGAGTGCCCCAGGCACAGGAGAGGAGCCCCTCATCAGTCATCACAGCATCCGCGTGGTTCTCAGGGCCAGCAGGCTATCATTCCGGCCCCAGCTGCCACTCCACCTGCCCAGCCAGCCAGGGGCGGGGGTTAGGGTTCCAGAGGCCGCCCTCGAGAGGGGGGACATGCCAGATTCTATGCTATTCCTGATCGCGCTGCGGCTGTTGCATCTGACTCTGTTATCACAGGTATTATTCTGGTTAGTCACAAGGAGGCATCGGTTCTATTCGACCCTGGTTCCACTTTTTCATATGTGTCTTCTTACTTTGCTTCTCATCTGGGTGTGCCTCGGGATTCTTTGAGTGCCCCCATTTATGTTTCCACTCCGGTGGGTGATTCTTTGGCTGTGGACCGTGTGTATCGGTCGTGTTTGGTTACTATTTGTGGTTTTGAGACCAGAGTGGATCTATTATTGCTCGGGATGGTCGATTTTGATATTATTCTGTGCATGGACTGGTTGTCGCCCCATTATGCTATTCTTGATTGTCACGCCAAGACTGTGACGCTGGCTATGCCAGGCATTCCACGTATTGAGTAGAGTGGTACTCTAGATCACAACCCTAGTCGTGTTATTTCCTTTCTCAGAGCTCGGCATATGGTTAAGAAGGGGTGCGCTGCTTATGTAGCCTATGTATGGGATGTCAGTATTGACACTCCCTCTATTGATTCCGTTCGTGTGGTACGTGACTTTGCTGATGTATTTCCAGCTGATCTCCCGGGCCTGCCGCCCGTCAGAGATATTGATTTTGCTATTGATTTGTTGCCGGGCACTTAGCCTATTTTTATTCCATCGTACCGTATGGCTCCTCCTGAGTTGAAGGAGTTGAAGGATCAATTACAGGAGTTATTGGGCAAGGGTTTTATTCGACCCAGTGTTTCGTCTTGGGGTGCTCCTGTATTGTTTGTGAAGAAAAAGGACGGTTCTATGCGTATGTGTATTGACTATCGTCAGCTGAACAAGGTTACGGTGAAGAACCGGTATCCTTTGCCCCGTATTGATGATTTATTTGACCAGCTACAGGGCGCACAGGTGTTTTCTAAGATTGATTTGCGCTCTGGGTATCACCAGTTGAAGATTCGGGAGCCAGATATCCCGAAGACTGCCTTCAGGGACCCGGTATGGTCACTATGAGTTCCTCGTGATGTCTTTTGGGCTGACTAATGCCCCAGCAGCCTTTATGCATTTGATGCACAGTGTGTTCAGGCCTTATCTGGACTCGTTCGTGATTGTTTTCATTGATGATATTCTAGTATATTCCGGAGCCGGGAAGAGCACGAGCAGCATTTGAGGATAGTGCTTCAGATTCTAAGGGAGAAGCAGCTTTATGCCAAGTTCTCTAAATGTTAATTCTGGTTGAGTTCAGTGGCATTTTTGGGCCACGTGGTGTCGAGTGATGGTATTCGAGTAGATCCGAGGAAGGTGGAGGCCGTGCGGAGTTGGCCCAGACCCTCCTCCGCTACTGAGATTCGCAGTTTCCTTGGTTTGGCAGGTTATTACTGTCGCTTTGTGAAGGGGTTCTCTTCGATCGCAGCACCTATGACCGGATTGACCCAAAGGGTGCCCCTTTCTAGTGGACAGAGAAGTGTGAGGCGAGCTTGAAAAAGCTCAAGACAGCTTTGACTTCGGCCCCAATATTGATGTTGCCTACAGGTTCGGGGTCCTATACTGTATATTGTGATGCCTCACGAGTTGGACTCGGTGCGGTATTGATGCGGGACGGTAGGGTGATTGCCTACGCGTCGAGACAGCTGAAGGTGCATGAGAAGAATTACCCTGTTCATGATTTGGAGCTATCTGCCATTGTTCACGCCTTGAAAATTTGGCGTCATTATTTATATGGGGTTCCTTGTGAGATCTACACCGATCACCGGAGCTTGCAGCACTTGCTTAAGCAGAAGGACCTGAATATGCGTTAGAGGAGATGGTTGGAGCTACTGAAGGAATATGATATTACTATTCTCTATCATCCGGGCAAGGCTAATGTGGTTGCCGATGCCTTGAGTCGTCGGGCAGAGAGTTTGGGGAGTTTGGCGTATCTACCAGCTTCGGAGAGGCTTATGGCGATGGATGTTCAGGCTTTAGCCAGACAGTTTGTTAGGCTGGATCTTTCGGAGCCCAGCCGGGTTCTAGCTTGTGTGGTTTCTCGGTCTTCTCTATTTGACCGCATCAGGGAGCGTCAGTTCGACGACCCTCATTTGCTTGTCCTTCAGGATAGAGTTCGGCGTGGTGATGTTCGAGATGTTACCATCGGGGATGATGGAGTCATGAGGATGCAGGGGCGTATCTGTGTGCCCAATGTAGATGATCTTCGAGAGCTGATTCTAGCAGAGGCCCGTAGCTCGCGGTATTCCATCCATCCAGGAGCCGTGAAGATGTATCAGGACTTGAAACAGCATTACTGGTGGAGGCGGATGAAGAGGGATATAGTTGATTATGTTTCTAGATGCCTCAATTGCCAGCAGGTGAAGTATGAGCATCAGCGTCCGGGTGGATTGATGCAGCAGATTGAGATTCCCGAGTGGAAATGGGAGCGCATTACCATGGACTTTGTATCTGGACTTCCACGGACGGTTAGGAAGTTTGATTCCATTTGGGTCATTGTGGATCGGCTGACCAAGTCCGCCCATTTTATACCGGTGAGCACTACATATTCATCGGAGCGACTGGCAGAGATATATATCGGAGAGGTAGTTCGGCTGCATGGTATTCCAGTTTCCATCATTTCAGATAGAGGCACTCAGTTTACTTCACGGTTCTGGAGAGCTGTACAGCAGGAGTTAGGTACTCGGGTGGAGCTGAGCACAGCATTTCACCCCCAGACTGATGGGCAGTCCGAGCGCACTATTCGGATTTTGGAGGATATGCTCCGTGCGTGCGTGATTGAGTTTGGAGGTTCATGGGATCACTTCTTGCCACTGGCGGAGTTTGCTTATAACAAGAGCTATCAGTCCAGCATTCAGATGGTACCGTATGAGGCCCTATATGGTAGGAGGTGCAAATCCCCAGTGGGTTGGTTCAAGTGGGGTGAGGCCAGGTTGCTAGGTACTGAGATGGTCCACGATGCAACGGACAAGGTCAACGTGATTCAGGATAGACTCCGTGCAGCCCAGTCTAGACAGAAGAGTTATGCGGACAAAAAGGTTCGCGATGTGGCTTTTATAGTTGGTGAGCGGGTTCTGCTTCGAGTCTCGCCCATGAAGGGTGTTATGAGGTTTGGGAAGAAAGGGAAACTGAGTCCCAGATTTATTGGTCCTTTTGAGATTTTGAGGCGTATTGGGGAGGTTGCCTAATGAGTTAGCCTTACCTCCTAGTCTAGCTGGAGTTCACCCCGTATTTCATGTCTCCATGCTCCGGAGGTACCATGGTGACCCGTCGCATGTGTTGGATTTCACTTATGTTCAGCTAGACAAGGATCTGTCTTATGTTGAGGAGCCAGTAGCCATTCTAGACAGGCAGGTCAGAAAGCTAAGGTCAAAGAACATCGCTTCGGTAAAGGTTCAGTGGCGGGGTCAACCGGTCGAGGAGGCGACTTGGGAGGCCGAGCAGGATATGCGCAGCCAGTACCTTCATCTTTTCACTACTCCAGGTATGTTTTCTATGCTCGTTCGAGGACGAACGAATCTTTTAAGTGTGGAAGATGTAACGACCCGACCTGTCATTTTAGAAAATTACGCCCCAATCCCCAATTTAACTATTCCCCTAAGTTCATTTCTGCTATTGTGGTTTGCCAGGAGAGTCAGTTCTGAAATTTGAAGTATTTTGGGACACTTAGTCCCTAAATGAGAGCTTTAAAAGCTAGAAAACGGTCCGTAGCCGGAACAGATGTTAAGACGATCTCGGAACGGAAATCCGATGGTTCCATTAGCTCCGTTGGGTGATTTCGGGGTTAGGAGCGCGTTCGGAATGTATTTTGGAGGTCCGTAGCTCAATTAGGCTTGAAATGCCGAAGGTTGAAATTTTGGCGAATCCGAACGATAGGTGAGATTTTGATCCGGGAGTCGGAATGGAATTCCGACAATTTCTGTAGCTTCGTTATGTGATTTTGGATATGTCCGCAAATTTTCAGGTCATTCGGACGTCGTTTGGTTAGGTTTTAGATCGAATGTGCAATTTGGAAAGTTTTAAGAAATTTAGGCTTGAATTCGATGTGAATTATTGATTTTTGATGTTATTTTGGTGATTTGATCGCGCGAGCAAGTTCGTATGATATTTTTAAGTCAGTGTGCATATTTGGTTTGGAGCCCCGAGGGCTCGGGTGAACTTTGGATAGGCCACGAGATCAATTTCTCATGTTAGAAGTTGCTGTCAGCAACTGGTCTGCAGAGTTCGCAAATGCGAACAATAGTTCGCAAATGCGAACTCCCCACTATTCTGCAGAGTACGCAAATGCGAACTCCCCCTATTTTGCCTGTGTTCACAAATGCGAACAATAGTTCGCAAATGCGAACTTGACACTACTGTGTCTGTGTTCGCAAATGCGAACAATAGTTCGCAAATGCGAACTCGACACTATTCTGCCTGTGTTCGCAAATGCGAACAATAGTTCGCAAATGCGAACCTCCCAATATTTAGCCTGTGTTCGCAAATGCGAACTTCCCAATTTTGCCTTGGCTTCGCAAATGCGAACAAAAGTTCGCAAATGCGAACTTCCCAGCCTTAGCTTATTTTTTAAACTCCAGAAATTGGTCGGGGTTCGCAATTGCGAACCCATGTTCGCAAATGCGAACACAGAGACCTCTAAATCACGATTTCTAGCTTCAATCTTCACATTTCACAACCCCAAAACACCCATTTGTGATTCTTCACGGATTCCTTCTTCTTCAAAACAATTGTAAGTCACTTTTTACTTAATTCTTTCAATTCTTAACATCATTATACATGTTTTTCAATAGAAATCAAAGGTTTTCATGGTAGAATTTCTTGTTTTTGGTAAAATATAGGGTTTTCATAAATTGGGAAATTGGACCTCGAATTGAGGTCCGATTTTGAAATAAATCATATACTTGAACTCGTGGGGGGATGGGTAACCGGATTTTGGTCCGAACCCCGAGTTCCGATCATGTGGGCCCGGGGTCGAAATTCACTATTCCGGGCAGAATGTTGTAAAAGTTGTAATTGGCCTTAGGAATTTGTTTGTTGAGTAGTATTGATGATATTAATTAAATTGTGTATAGATACGATTGGATTGGAGCCAAATTTGAAAGGAAAAGGGCATTGCCACGGATTGAATTGTTCGTAAACATTGAGGTAAGTGGCTTGTCTAACCTCGTGTGGGAGACTTTCACCCCTAGGATATTATTGTGATATTTTAAATGCCTTGTACGCGAGGTGACGGGCGTGTACATGCGCTGGTTGTTGAGCACATACTTTATTCAAAATATTCAATGAGCGATATTCCTGTTTTTAGCTGTTAAATTCGATATTCCTACCCGGTAGTAGTTAGAAAAGCATGATTTGATAGTATTTAACTATCTAGTTGCCTAATTGTTTTACTTGAGTTTTCTTGGTAATCGCTGGCGCTGTTTATCGGCGAAGTTATCGTTAAGCATATTATACTTCTCTTTGTGTATTCCTTTTTACTTGTATTGTTGTGGACTACGGGTTCGATTCCCGAGATCCTGAGATTATTGAAATGTGGACTACGGGTTCGATTCCCGAGATCCCGAGATTATTGAAATGTGGACTACGGGTTCGATTCCCGAGATCCCGAGATTATTGAAATGTGGACTACGGGTTCGATTCCCGAGATCCCGAGATTATTGAAATGTGGACTACGGGTTCGATTCGAGAGATCCTGAATTATTGGTAAGGAATGCGGGTTCGATTCCCGGAGATCCTGAGTTATTGAGATATTATTGAGACATGGGCTGCGGGTTCGATTCCCGGAGACCCAGGGGTAATGTTAATGGGACTGTGGGTTCAATTCCCACAGGTCCTGGACTTGTTTATTTGAATTGGTTACTTGTTGTTAGTTTAATTGTAGACGGTTGCAGTAATCATTACATTATTGTTATTTCGGAATTGTTGTCATTTAAACTGCTTATTACCATTATCGTTATTATATTATTGTTTCTCAGTAGGGCCCTGACCTTCCTCGTCGCTACTCCATCGAGATTAGGCTTGGCACTTACTGAGTACCGCCGTGGTGTACTCATGCTACTCTTCTGCACACTTTTGTTGTGCAGATCCAGGTACATCAGAGCAGGCTCGTGCTAGGTGATTCCGCAGCTTTCTGGGAGACTTCGAGGTATGATCTGCTACGTCCGCGGATCCGGAGGCTTTCCCTTCTATTCTAGTAGTACTAGTTGACATCTTTCTTCATTTCGTTGTTAGATACTCTTTTCACATAGAGCCACAGTTGTATTTCTCTTTTAGTTTGTGTTACCGTGGGGTTCCGGATCTTGGTAGTGTTTTATTCATTGTGTGACGGATGTATGTGCCAAGCGGCACGGATTACATATCTCTTATGCTATTTTTCCGTTGTTTCTTATTTAAGTGTTTATAACTTGTATATCCCGCAACGTGTTAGGCTTACCTAGTCATGGGGACTGGGTGCCATCACGACATGTTCACAATTGGTGAACTAGGGTCGTGACATTTTGATCCGGGAGTCAGAATGGAATTCTGACAGCTGCAGTAGCTTCGTTAGGTGATTCTAGATATGTCTGCAAATTTTTAGGTCATTCGGACATTGTTTGGTCGGGTTTTTGATAGAATGTAGGTTTCGGAAGTTTTGGTTGAAAATTATGCTTGAATCCACCATGATTTGATTATTTTTGTGTTCAATGATATGTTTTTATGATTGGAACAAGTTCGTATCGTGATTTGGAGTAGGTTGGTGGTTTTGGTTGAGGTCCCGGGGGCCCCGGGGTTGTTTTCGAGGGTGTTTCCGGGGGTCAAATGGACCATTTCGAGTTGATAAAACAAGTCAGATTTGCTATCATGAGTGTTGCAGATGGTTGCTATATGCGATCACAATGGGTTGATGCGATCACATAGAAGGCTTGGGATGAGGCTCAGAGTTGTTCTATGCGATCGCGTAATGGGTGATGCGATCGCATAGTGGTGAAGAGTTGTTCTCTGCGATTGCAGAGGGTACTATGCGATATGCGATCGGTACTATGCGATCGCAGCGGGTACTATGCGATCGCATAGTGTAAGGGTTAGGGGTCCCAAAGTTCTATATTTTGTTCAATGCGATCGCGGAGTTGGGAGTGCTTTCGCATAAGGCTGTGTTATAAAGCAATGCGATCGCAATGTGGTGTGTGCGATCGCATAAGGTAAAAATTGAAGGCAGAAAAGTTGTTCTATGCGATCGCAACAAGGTTCATGCGATCGCATAGAGTATTTCACTGGGCAGACATAATCAGTATAATAATTTCATCCGCGAGAGTTTCACCATTTTTACAAAAACTCAAGCTAGGGAGCTCGGTTTTGGGTGATTTTTCGAGTGATTTCAGAGGCAATCGTTGGGTAACGATTTCTTACACCCTTTTGATTATTATTTACTTATATAAACTCAAATTCTTCCTTTAATTTCGTAACGTAAAAATCTGAAAACGTAAAAATATTTCAATTTTGAGCCGATGGCTGGAGGGGTATTTTTGTCATTTTACCCATTTTCGCGTTGTAGCTTTAATTTTATCAGTGTCCTATACAGTTTATTGTGATGCCTCACGAGTTGGAATCAAAGCAATATTTATGCAGGACGGTAGGGTGATTACCTACGCGCCCCGACAACTGAAGGTGCATGAAAAGAACTACCCTGTACACGATCTTGAGCTAGCTGCCATTTTTCACACCTTGAAGATTTGGCGTCACACTAATCATCGGAGTTTGCAGCACTTGCTTAAGTAGAAGAACCTGAACATGCGTCAGAGGAGATGGTTGGAGTTGTTAAAGGACTATGATATTACTATTCTTTACCACCCAGGTAAGGCCAATGTGGTTGTCGATGCCTTAAGTCACCGAGCAGAGAGTTTTGGGAGTTTGGCATACCTACCAGCTTCAGAGAGACCTATGGAGATGGATGTCTAGGCTTTGGCCAGATAGTTTGTTTGATTGGATCTTTTGGAGCCCAGCCGGGTTCTGGCCTGTGTGGTTTCTCGGTCTTCTTTATTTGATCGCATCAGAGAGCAACAATTTGATGATGCTTATTTACTTGATCTTCAGGACAAGGTTCAGCGTGGTGATGCTCGAGATGTTACGATCGGGGATGATAGAGTGATGAGGATGCAGGAGCGTATTTGTGTGCCCAATGTAGATGATCTTCAAGAGTTGATTCTAGCTGAGGCCCATAGTTCACGGTATTCCATCCATCCGGGGTGCCGCGAAGATGTATCAGGACTTGAGGCAGCACTATTGGTGGAGGCGGATTAAGAAGGATATAATGGATTATGTTTCTAGGTGCCTCAACTGCCAGCAGGTAAAGTGTGAGCATCAGCGTTCGGGTGGGTTATTGTAGTAGATTCAAATCCCAGAGTGGAAGTGGGAGCGCATAACCATGGAATTCGTATCTGGAGTTCCACGGGCTGTGAGGAAGTTTGATTCTATTTGGGTCATTGTGGATCGGCTGACCAAGTCCGCCCATTTCATACTTGTGTGCACTACTTACTCATAGGAGCGGTTGGCTGAGATCTATATCAGGGAGATCATCCGGTTGCATGGTATTCCAGTTTCCATCATTTCAGACAGAGGCACTCAGTTTACTTCACGGTTCTGGAGAGCCGTGCAGTAGGAGTTAGGTACTCGAGTGGAGCCGAGCACAATATTTCACCCCCAGACGGATGGACAGTCTGAGCGCACTATTCAGATTTTGGAGGATATGCTCCGTGCGTGCGTGATTGAGTTTGGAGGTTCATGGGATCATTTCTTGACATTGGCGGAGTTTGCTTATAACAACGTCTATCAGTCCAACATTCAGATGGCACCGTATGTGCAGATCCCTGGTGGGTTGGTTCGAGTTAGGCGAGGCTAGGTTGCTAGGTACTAAGATGGTCCAGGATGCAATGGACAAGGTCAAGGTGATTCAGGATATGCACAGTCAGTACCCTCATCTCTTTGCTACTTCAGGTATGTTTTCTATGCTCGTTCGAGGATGAACGAATATTTAAGTGTGGGAAGATGTAACGACCCGGGCGGTTGTTTTTGAAATTTACGCCCCGATCCCCTATTAACTGCTTCCCCTAAGTTCATTCTGCTATTGTGGTTTGCTAGGATGTTCGGTACTATAATTCGGAGTGTTTTGGGACACTTAGTCCCTAAATGAGAGCTTAATAGTTGAAAAATGGTTCGTATTCGTAATAGTGTTAAGACGACCTCGGAATGGAAATTCGATGGTACCGTTAGCTCCGTTAGGTGATTTCGGGGTTGGGAGCGTGTTCAGAATATATTTTGGAGGTCCGTAGCTCATTTAGGCTTGAAATGTCGAAGTTTGAATTTTTTGAAAATCCAGTCGTTAGATGAGATTTTGAGTCGGGAGTTAAAATGGAATTCTGACAGCTGCAGTAGCTTCGTTAGGTGATTCTGGATTTGTCTGTAAATTTTTAGGTCATTCGAACATCGTTTGGTCGGGTTTTTGATATAATGTAGATTTCAGAAGTTTTGGTTGAATCTTAGGCTTGAATCCGCCATGATTTGATGATTTTTGTGTTTAATAATATGTTTTTATGATTGGAACAAGTTTGTATCGTGATTTGGAGTAGGTTGGTGGTTTTGGTTGAGGTCCCGGGGGGCCCGGGGGTGTTTCCGGGGGTCAAACGAATCATTTCGAGTTGATGAAACATGTCAGATTTGCTGTCATGAGTGTTGTAGACGACTGCTCTATGCGATCGCATAGAAGGCTTGGGAGGAGGCTCAGAATTGTTCTATGCGATCGCGGAATGGGTGATGCGATCGCATAGTGGTGAAGAGTTGTTCTCTGCGATCGCAGAGGGTACTATGCGATCGCATAGTGTAAAGGTTAGGGGTCCCAAGGTTCAATATTTTGTTCAATGTAATCGTAGAGTTGGGAGTGCGATCGCATAAGGCTGTGTTATAAAGCAATGCGGTCGCAATGTGGTGTGTGCGATCGCATAAGGAAAAAATTGAAGGCAGAAAAGTTGTTCTACGCGATCGCAATAAGGGTTATGCGATCGCATAGAGTATTTCACTAGGCATACAGAATCACTATAATAATTTCATCCGCGAGGGTTTCACCATTTTTACAAAAACTCAAGCTAGGGAGCTCGATTTTGGGTGATTTTTCGAGTGCCTTTCAGAGATAATTATTGGGTAACAATTTCTTACTCCCTTGTGGTTATTATTCACTAATCTAAACTCAAATTCTTCCTTTAATTTCAGATTTTGGGTGTAAATTGGGTAAGTTTCTTAGAACAAACTTTGATGATTTGGAGGGGCAAACGAACTCCAATTTTGATAAATTTTATATGGTTAAACTCGTGAGAGTACGAGGGTTCTGAAAACGTAAAAATATTTCGATTCCAAGCCGATGTCTAGAGGGGTATTTTGGTCATATTACCAATTTTCTTGTCGTAGCTTTAATTTTATCAGTGTAATTAGTTACTTGCGATGTTATTTATTCTATGTAATTGGGTTGAATAGATTTGGGCCACTCGGAGTCAGATACCCGTGGAAAGGGAGTTATTTCTTAGTGGTTTTGTAGTGAGATTAAGGTATGTGACTTGTTTAACCTTGTGTGGGGGACCTTCTCCCCTAGGATATATCATATGTTGATTTAAATGCCTTGTACTCGAGGTGACGGGCGTGTACTTGTGCAAATTCTTGAAAAACCGACTTTACTTGAATTGCTCAATTAGTGTTATCTTTGTTATTTGATTGGTTTAATTGCAAGAATTATCTTGTGTTAGCTAGGGAAGCATGATTAGATATGATTAACTGCCTAAATGCCTACTTGTCTTAATTGAATTCCCTGGAACATGTTGAGACTAGATTTAGGTGTTAATTGTAGCAGTGTACTTCATTTCTCTATGTATTTCCCTTATTTGATTGTGTTTGTGTTCTGTGGACTGCGGGTTCGATTCCCGGAGATCTGGTGCTACTGAGGTAAAGGACCGCAGGTTCAATTCCCGGAGATCCTGTGATACTCATATAAAGGAATGCAGGTTCAATTCCCGGAGATCCTGTGGTACTGATATAAAGGATTGCGGGTTCAATTCCTGGTGATCCTATGATACTGATATAATGGACTGCGGGTTCAATTCCTGGAGATCCTGAGCTGCTGAGTATAAATGGACTGCGGGTTCAATTCCAGGAGATCCTGAATTATAGATTTGTACTTGTTGTGTTGATTTCTCTTTGTTAGCTTAACTGTAGACAACTTGTAGTTTATATCGATTTGCTGTTATTTCAGATTTACTCCTACTTTGCACTGTTCAATATTATTATCATTATTTTTATTATTCTCGATAGGGCCCTAACCTTCCCCGTCACTACTCCATCGAGGTTAGGCTTGGCACTTACCGAGTACCACCGTGGTGTACTCATGCTACTCTTCTGCACACTTTTGTTGTGCAGATCCAGGTCCATCCGATCAGACACACTACCGGTGATCTAGGAGTATTTTGAGGAGACTCGAGTTATGCATCTGCCACGTCCGCAGATCCGGAGGGTCTTCTTCTTTTCTTCCCCATTGATGCCAGTTATTCCTTTTATTTCAGTTGTATAGATACTCTTGGTGCATAGAGCCACAATTATACTCTCTTAGCATGTGTTTGCGCGTGAGTTTTCGGGTCTTGGTGGTATATATTCTGGTATTTTGGTAAAGTGTATGTGCCGAGCGGCACCTATTATATTTTTCTATGTCATTATACTGTTATTTTAATTGTTGTTCATAAAAGTTGTAAATTCCGCATTATGTTAGGCTTACCTAGTCGTGTAGACTGGGTGCCGTCATGACAGGTTTACGATTTGTGAACTAGGGTCGTGACAATTGTGCATCGAAAGGAGAGTTATGACTAAAGGAATATTGGATCCATATGTATTTTATATTTAAAAAATACAAACACGAAATTTCTATAAAATGACAATAGCCCTTGCTCAACCATCTTTCCTTTTCTATATAATATAAATATAAATATTGTTAAAAAAGCTATTTTCCGAAGGAAAAAGAAGTAAGACAAAATTAATCGCACCAAAGTTTACCTATCCACAACTTTAGAGGGCGAAATGTAAAGAAGGCAAAGTAGAAGTAGGGGTGTGCATTCGAATCGGTTTATCGATAATAGAATCGATTATTTGTTATCATTTATCAATTTCAGAATTTTCCTTATCGAGTTATCGATTTCGATTTGTGCTCTTCGATTTATCGATTTATCAATAAATTGATAAGATATATTAAAAAGTCAAATATACCTTTATTTTATAATACTATTACTACCCTTTCCTTCACTTAACCCATACCCTATTATTTCCTTCAGCAGTTCAGCGCTGCTTGTCCGCTCCTCTTCAGTCTTCAGTGAGTGTGACTGTATGATTCTTCAGTGTTTTCTTTCAAATCGCCACTCGCCACCATCGAATCGAGATCTGGTCTGTCGGGAAGATATTCTCCGTTGATTATCGTCGTTTCCAGTACTCGTAATTTCTTTCTTCAACTTTTTCTTTTCTCTTAATCTCTTATATTTGAAGGAATGCTTTCTGTGTAAATTTTTATGTTTCGTTCTTATTGATAGTTTGGTGTGGAGTGGAGTAAATTTTTATGTTTCGTTCTTTTGAATATCCGTATATTGATGTCTATGCTTGTAAAGGAATAAACTTCGGCCAAGGGGATCAGTGAAACTTCACCGTGCAATATAGTTTTGGGGAAATGGGTGTAAGGGAAAACTAGTTAGGTTCTTATGACTTTATTTTTGTCATATATCTCTGGATTAAAAGTTATAAGTTTGTAACTGTGGGATTTTGTTGAAGAACTGTCATTTATGTATAAAAATCCTGCATACTGATTCTTTCCCTTGATTTTCCTAATTATTCCCCCTGCTTGCCTTTGCTTGTGACACTGAAGTAGATATATGAATTTCGTATGTGTAAGAAACTTATTTAAATTGATTTCTTTCCGGCCATAATTTGTAGGTCAAGAGCGAGGAATGCTGACTTCGTGCTTTGCTTCATTCATCTCGTTTAAAACTGTAAGTTACATTCTTCATTCACTTCATATGGCTGAAAATGATAAAATTGATCAAGTGGTTGATGAAAGTAGAGGTTCTCAGTCTACTGCTGCAACTACTCAGTCGACAGTTACAAAACAAAGGAAAAAACGATCTCGGGCTTGGAATTTTTTTTGAATAAAAAGTTGATGCTAAAGGAAATAATAAATATGCGTGTAGATTTTGTGGACAAGAATATTTTGAGACGAGAGGCAAAAGTACGACACTAATGAATAATCATATCAATAAATATCCAAGGAATCCTTATAAAAGTGAAAAAGATCAAAAACTATTACCATATCAAACAGTATCAGGTGGTAATAAAGGTGATCCCATGGAAATTTGATCAAGAAAAGTGTAGGATGGCTTTGTGTCGTATGGTGATTGTTGATGAACTTCCATTATTTTTGTTGAGAAGGAAGGCTTTAGAAACTTTATGAAAGTGGCACAACCTTGTTTTCATATTCCTTCCCGTACTACTGTTACACGGGATTGTTTTGCTCTTTTTAATATGGAAAAAAGTAAATTAATGATATTTCTTAAAGGAACAAGTCAAAGAGTAAGTCTTACTGTGAGCACGTGATTTGTGCCCTATATGAATTATTCCCATAAAATATTGAAAAATAATTTTTTCAATTTTTTTGCAATTTATAGGAATTTTTGTAGATTTTTATTAATTATTTTGCATATTTAATTTTCACTAAAAGCTCAAAAATACTAAAAAGTACCATGCATTGCATTTAGAATTTGTTCATATTTTAGGATTAATTAATTATTTAGTTTCTTTTATTAAAATAAAAATCACAAAAAAATAGCTCATTTTTACATTCTTAGCTTTTAATTTTGGATTATTGATTTTTCTCTTTAAATTTAGGATCAACTAATTTTTATAAACATTATAGTTAGATAATTAGCCTAATTCTATAATTTGAATAAATTTAGGAGTTTAATTTAGGTCTTTAATTAATTAAAGAAAGAAAAGAAAATTGAAGCAAAAAAAAAGCTGATTTTAATTTGAATTGGGCCAAACCACTTTAAGAGCCTCACTACAAAAATAATGTAGATTTGCGGAGGTTTTATTGCAGCGGTTGCTATAACCTCCGCAATTTATATCAAATGGAGGGGTTTATGTACGCCCGCAAATATATTCCATTTACGGCGGTCACTAACCTCCGCAAAACATACAAAAAATTGCACCCTTTTATTCCCATACCTTTTCAGCTCTCTTACAAAAAAAACCCTCTTTACTTTCAGTCCCAACCCCTATCGTTTCTCCGATTTTTTTTTACCTCTTTACAAGATTATTTCTGTCTGCCATAGCTTCTCTGCTCAAGCCCGTGTAGTTTCTCTGCCATAACTTGCAAAATTCCAAATTCCTCTTTTGATTTTGCTCTCTGCTTTGATTTTGCTTTTTTTGTAAAATCAACCTAGAAACCTATCAACCCAGAAAATGGATGTAAGTTCATTTGTGATTCCTCGAAAAGAGCTGAAGCTCTCAATTGTGTAGCATTAATATTGTGATTAGAGCAAAATCATCTCTATCGGTCCTTTGATTTTGCTTTTTTGTCTTTCTTTCTCATGCATGTGGGTTATAAGTTTATTTTCTGTTAATTTGTATTTTCCTTTACTGATTTCTCTGTTAAGGCTCGAAAAAATTTGTGTCTTTCTTTCTCTGTAATCTCTCTGTTAATGTGTGTAGCATTGATGTTTTTTCGATTCTCAACAGAGAGGAGCAGAAATTTGGTAGAATCGGTGTATTTTGAAGAAGGATATAACACTTTTTGTTGAAATTGAGATGTAAGTCCTCTTTCTCCTTTGGCATTAGGTATTATATGTTCTAAAATTTAGATTTTTGTGTATTTTGTAGGTTAATTTCTGTGATTTGAGACTTAATAATTGAAATATTTCCCGTTGCATGTGTATTAGAACTCCCGGGGACCTTTAGAAAAGACGCAATTGTCTCAAGGTACAATTTTAGTATTGTTCAAAGAACACAACTACGGTATAAACAGGTTTTTAGTTTTCTTCATTATGTTGAATATTAATTTTTTTCCTTTGCAGATTTAAATTGATTTTGTTGTAGATGTGCTTTATGTGTTTGAAAACTATTTTTTCTGGAGTTGTGAATTGGTTGGTGATGTTTACACATGCAGTTTTCGAAATGTGTTTTTCTGGGAATTAGAATTGAATATGAATTTACAATTTGGTTTCTATAAGTTCCAAACTGGCTGTATGTATAATATATTTATTATTTTCGGGGATTAAAGTCGAGGGATGGCATTTTGATGCTATATTTCTTGTTCTATTCACTGAATAAAGGTTTTCTTCTTGGAATTTAGTTCTTGGTAAATTTTGAAACAGACAACGAGGATACCGTCCATTTATATAACAACGAGGATACTTCTGCTTGGATGTATTCTTGGTTTAATAACTTGAAAAATAACATAAACTGTTGTTACCGATATTGTAAGAAAATCTAAGTTTCTGAACAAAATTACTTCCATGTGATGTTAGGTGTAGCGTGCGTGATTTTTGCATATTCGTTGTGTCAGATCTGCATATAAAAGTCTATACATGACGAACAAAATTGTCTTTAAGCAACAGTTCCCAATTTATCTTCTATATGTGCTACCCACAACCTCTATCTGAAGGGTTTGCAGTGCACGTTTTATAGTCAAATGTTATGACATGGTTAAAGGTTCGTTCCATAACACCAGCCTAGTTGGCTCTCGGTTACTACTCACTGCCCTCCAGTTTTGGAGCGTGACAACTTGATGTAGTAATATTTAAGGGGAAACATCAACAAGTTTTCTATACAATCCAAATATAAGTACAGATTCAGAATCTCAATTCTCTGGGATTCTTGAAATTCATGTCCAAAATGCTAGGAACATACACAACATCTGTATCTATGACAACCAAGATGTTTATGCCAAATTTTCACTTACTTACAATCCTGATGAAGCCATATCAACAAAGATCATAAATGGTGGTGGGAAAAATCCTGATTTCAATGAAGGTTTAGCCATGAAAGTATCCCAAATCGACTCGATTATCAAATGTGAAATATGGATGCTTAGTAGAGCCAAAACACTAATGGAAGATCAACTCTTAGGATTTGCTTTAGTACCTATTTCTTCAGTTATTGGTAAAGGAAAAACCACTCATGATTTTAGCCTTTCTTCCACTGATTTGTTTCATTCCCCTGCTGGTATAAATTGTCACTTTTCTTGAATACCAACAACCCTATTTCAGTATCAATCTTGTTCACCATCATCTTCTTCTTCTGTAAGTTCAGAAATTGTATTACTGGACTGAAATACATCTCAACTTGTTCTTGATCCGATGAGTATTCAAGAATTGAGTTTCCTGAAATCAACTTAGTTAAAGAGAATCAAGATATGGTGTCTCAATATTTTGACTTAGGTGGTTCATTTCTCCAACTTTCTGCATCAGTTCACAGTCAACAACAGCAGCAGCCCGAGAATTGTAATTTAAGAGGTGTGAAAAATAGTAAATTTTGTCTTGGAATTTATGTTCTGTCTTCTTCTGTTTAAAAGTCTATTTCTCACTTGAGTTTCTTGAGACATGAGACAGTAACATGTCAAATTACAACTGATGAAGTAAAGTGATAGATGAAATATCACTGTTTGTCATACTTACATACTGCTGTACATGTGTTATATATTTTAGTACGTACTTTTTTTCTTCTGTTAATTTATCTTATGTAGAATCTGTAGATGCTCACTTATCAAAAACATGCCAAAATTTTCTTCCTGCCCATCTCAAATCGGGTCGACCCGACCCAAGACCGAAGACCCAAACCCATCTCCCCACTTAAAACAAAACCTAGACCTAAGAGAGAAAGGTAACGCCTAAGAGCCGCAGCAAAAATACAGAGCCTCCCCTTTGGGTCATCTTCTCCAAACGACCCCTGCTCCCTTCACCTTCTTCCTCGGCCCATCGCCACCAACTAAACTCACCGGAAAACACCAATCATCTTCTCCTCCATCCATTCACTCTCATACACACTCCTGCACCTCTCACTTGCATCTCATCTCACTCACCCACACTCATAGATTCACGGATATTAACATTCAAGCAAACTACATTCACACACTTTCAGGAATTAGAAAAGAAATTCCGGAATTCAAAGCTAAAAAACAAGGTCCAAGCATGAGATTTCAGGGACCCTTTTCTGAATTTCAAAGCTATTGAAGGTTTATTCCGTCCTGAATTTTTTGCTGTTGTACTGCTGGGGATTTTGGAGGGATAACTGAGCTCCAGTGTTGCTATTCCGCTGTTGAATTTAGCCATTCGAGTTTGCCAGGCTTCATCATTTTCATATAAACATTGTTTGGCACCTTTTTTTTTTTTCGGTTGCTTCAGCTGCTTTTCAGTTGGTTCTGCTCATAGGTATGTGGATATTCACTTGTTTTCTCTATGATCTTATGAATAAGATTCTGGGTGTTTGTGATTTTATAAATCTAGCATTTTAGAATAGAAGTTATCCAGAATTCTATCTCTGTTGATTTGCGACATTAGTAGCTTTGTTTCAAGTTAATATTCACGTCATATTCATAATCAGTGTTGTAAATTTAGCCGGTTGATTATCAAGTTTAGTTTAAAATTCTTCTAGGCTAATTCATGTCATATATATAAAGTGATAGAGGCCAAAAAGTATACAGACAGTGAGTCTGTTGTGCTGGTCGAACTAGTTCTTTGTGGGTCTATTCTTGGAGAATGTTTTAACATCTTATCAACTCTTTTTTAGTGTCGTGTCCATAAGAAAATATATTGTTGGAGGTAATAACTTGTTTGATATTAGTGAAATCTTTGGTTGATGCTTTTTTCAGTGTTATTTTTTGAATAAGTTTATGGTGAGAAGGTATGATATTTTCTCCATTGTTTGGTTATGTTCTGTTTGGGTTTTAATTTAAGAAATGTTGAATTAGTATTTGGCAGGCAATTGCCTAAAGCTGCTAAGTTCTATTGTTTCTTTAATTACTCTAGTCATGTTACTTTGTCTCAGAGGATCCTTTACTGCTATAATTTGTTTGTCTGGTTACGTTTAATTGATAGTTGTTATTAATCAAGTTCATTGATTTCTTCTCGTCAAAGTTTAAAAATAGTGACGAGGAAGGAAGGCAGCAATTTGTTTAAACAATTAATTTGTGATCATATGCAAAGTGAGCTTTTGGGTGTTGAGGATATTGGAATTGGGCCAAAGAATTCTGACAGCTCACCTTCCATAATTAATTTCACTACACTTTACCCACAACAATTTCCATAATACATGACATTGCAATAATCTCAAAATTTAGGAAGAATAATGAACCTTTTTAGTTTGCTTTAGTAGAGGACAATCCTTTAGAATAATTTGAGGCATGCTATGCCAAATCAAAACCTCTCTAAAAATTATATTAGGAAATATTGGGGTATTAACTTACAAATATAAAATTGGGTTTCGAATTAGGTAGCGAGTTCAAGCTAAAAGGGTGTTTCCCTTTTGTTTGAATTCGGGCTTGAATTCGTGGCTCGAATTTGTATTTGTAAATTAATTAGCCCTTAGAGACATAGAAAATCTTAGTTCGCTTAGGATTGGCCTTTAATAATAAAAATGAGACGAGCCTCGCCAAATCAAATATATAATTGCGGGGTCCTCATTAATTACTTAATAAAATACTTAGAGATTCGGGATGGGTAGTTTAGCAAATTTCACGGTCTTCCCAAAAGATAATAACACGTTAGAGCCTTTAGGCACGATTTTAATAATCTTACCTTCCTAATACGGGTGTGTATTTCATACAACCCAAATCCAAATATGAAAACGTCAAATAAAGATGTGTCGAGGATCCGGGTGCATTTCATGTGACGTGATCCAAAAACACATTTTTAGGCGACATTCACTTTCGTAATAACAGTTTAAAAGCGGTAAATAACTATAAAATTGCACTATAGGTTGGGGTATGTAAAAAATCAAATTTTTAGCCATTTATGATAATTTAAGCGGCCGTGCTAGAACCACGGGATCTGGGAGTGCCTAACACCTTCCATCGGGTCAACATAATTCCTTACATAGAATTTCTGGTTCGCCACTCCAATCGGGAAGTCGAATAATTTTCCTCAATTTGGGATTTAAACCGGTGACTCGGGACACCAAAAGCCGATCCTTTCCCGAGTGGTGACTCTGAAATAAATAAATAATCCCAATTCGAATAATGCCACTTTAATTGGAAAAACTCCCCTTTTATACATTTTTACCCTTCGGGGTAGAGGTGTGTAAAAAAGGAGGTGTGACACTTACCACTGATACATGGACTTCTATGTGCACTATTTTTTTGAATAGTCTAGCAAAATCTGTAGTTCATGGGGGAACTATGTCGTAGGCATATGGCAGTCCTATGTCGTAGGCATATGGCAGTCCGGAAAGTCAGTGTTTAGTTCTTCCAAGAATGAGCCAGTATTGATAATTAATACTTGAAGTCTAAAATATATGTACATAATCCTATCAGAACTAATATACAAAATATCATGATATATTCTAAACGTGGAATGGTTTCCGAGGCGTTGGAGATCGATTTTCCAGTGACTGCAATCTTTGTTTTAAATGAAAAACTTCAACCTGCAAAAGGAAAGGATATCCCCTGATTAATTACAATGTCATTGTATAAGACGAACTGAACTACCAAGAAAGCAACATCAAGCATAAAACAATTGAATCTCTCTGGTATCTGCTTATGATGTAATTGTGATAAGTCACATGATTAGAAGAAAGCCAATAAATTTCCAAGTTGTCTTCTAAGATGGTCATGTGGCCAAAGTATGTTGAGAGCAATTATCCATATGGAAAAAACCAATTGCATAGTTTGAGTGGTAAATCTCAATTAAAGCAGTTGCATCCTAAAGGTGTAAAGTTGATCTTCACCAGGTCCTTCCGCATCCCCTTCCCCTTACCCAATCATCCCCCACCCTAAAAAAAGAACTAAATGATGAATGATGGTAATTTGCTTAGATTCCTCTATTGTTCTTAGGTTTGTGATCATACCTGCAACTGGAAAGCTCATGCTCTTTCTCCAGCCAGGACTCCCCTTGTCGTATGCAGTTCCTGCGTCCAATGCGTAGGCATCAAACTTAGTAAGAGTGGGCTGAGAAGTTTGGCTCAGACATTGGTTATTGAAAGTTTATTACATGGATTTCTTTTGCTCTCAATGGAAGTCTTCAGGGCAATATTGCTCTTCTAGTTCTTTAGCTTCTCCAAGGAAGCATTACGTGTAAAGAGCTTACATGATTCTTTTCTGAAGTTTGTAATATGTAACCACTTTTAACTTTTGGATCTTTTCTGTTAGCTGGCCTGGGCTTGATATCTTGGTTTACAAGATCCATGAACTTGAGCCCTGTATTTATTTTTCCATTACTCAATTAGTGGCCAAATTGGTTGTTATTTTTTACTATGAAGTTCTGTCCTTGGCTTTCCAAGCACTTTTTGAATGCAAGATATTGACAGTCTATCGTGATTTGGCACTTTGATGTCAGGTTTGGTGTGCATAGAGGCATGGTCACTCTATTTGTGCTTCTCTGAAATTATGTAGAAAATTTTAATGTAGTATACAATATCACAGATGTTTTGAAACAGAGAAGGCATGAGATTAGTATAATCCTGGTGAAACCTTTTAGATATGATGAAGCATATCTTGGATATGGTGTTAAGATGTCTCTTTGACTTTAGATCGATCGTTTGGCCATAAAATGTTTGCATCATAGCATGTACTAAGTACTATGGAGTAACTCAATAGAAATTGCAAATGTGAAATGCCGAAGTAATCTTCTTTTTTCTATATATTGGAGAGCAGTGTGTGCCTCCTAGGGACGGTTAAGAATTAAGACCAAATAATCTTCGGGTACTTGTAGTAGTTGATAATGTTTTTGCTCCAAGTAACCAAGTTGTGCACTTCATCAACAAAAATAAAAAGTAACCAAATTATGCTCTTTTTTTCTGCAGCCAAGCAACAAACATCGACGTGGTGGTTTTTGATAGATTCAAGTGGTAAATCATTGGATAGCGATGACTTCTCAGGAGCAAAGTGAAGGTAGTCAACAACCAGCTACAACAGACAAGCAGTTGGAGAGTTACTCATATACTAATTGGGCAGATAAGATACAACAACAGTACCAGAAGATCAAAGAGAATGCAGAAACTTACCCCTATGTTTGGGGTTCATATATAGTTGTATATGGGGGATTTGGTCTTTGGTTTGCCTATAGATGGCGAAAGCTCCGTAAAACAGAGAATCGAGTTCGAGTCCTTCAAGATAGACTCCGGAAACTTGTTGATGCTGAAGCGTCAACAAGTTCCTCATCTGCTGCCACTAGCAAGGCGCCTCCATCTTCTGATATGTCAACCAAATAGATGGTGTTTTTAACCATGCAAGTGACTACCTTTTTCATTTGTGCTCAAATGGGGAGTATTAGATTTTTGGTGGGCTAAAAATAAGTTAAAGTTGTCAATGAAGTTGTAAGGATATCACTCCTGTGACAATACGTGATCACGAAGCCAAAGTTGGCAGTCATAACTGAAAGTTATGTACATTTCTGAGGGTTATATTTTTATTTTTTCCTGTGCTCTTTAGCTGAATTTCGTGTTTTTGAGTTGTGATATAGTGGTCAGGAATTATGTACATTCCTGTGGTCTGTTTGAATAATTTGTGCAACTGATACACTGTTGATTTTATAGAAGAAAAATTAGGTCATGCACTTCTCTTTCCTAATTATAACTGAAAAGATATAGATGGTTGAGTCTAATTTACTTTTTAGAGGTCATGTGAAAAGGCACTAACATAATATGAGTAGGTTTAATATTTTGAAATTTTTGTTTAAGATTATTACTAGGGAAAGGGGCCAAAATTATACCCTTACTATCAAAAATTAGTCACGTTAGTATGCCGTTCTACTTTACGACTAAAATTGTCCTTACTGTTAACAAAGTATGTAAAATTATCTCTACTGTTACTAAAGTAGATAAATTTGTACCTAAATCTAACAGATTTGGGAAAAAGGCCAAAAAAGTATCCTTACTATTAAAATTTATTCACGTTAATACTCCATTTTACTTTTGGGCTAAAACAATACATGCCATTATTAAAATAGGAGAAATAGTACGCAAATCTAACGGAGCTCATACGTGGCAACCGGACCCCTCTTAATAATGTGTCAACTAACTAATAAATTGCCAACTAGACTATTAGAAACCGCCCCACATAATAACCCGCCCCATTTGATAACCCCTCCACCTAAAAACAATCTCAGTCGAATACACCTAAGGTTCAAGCTCAAATTCCTCATCTTTGCCTCTTTCTTTCTACTTTGCTCGACTCTATTTCTCTCATCTTCATCAATGTCGCAAAGCAGTACTTCTTCTTAGAAGAACTAAGTGGACTGATATTTCCCATTGGTCTTTAAAATCCTTCGCATATGTTCTCCATGCAACCCACCATAAGTACTTCTTATATTCCACATGTCCTCATTTTTTGCACCAATTTATCTCTATGTGCCTTACACAATATCTATGGTGTGCCTCAGGAAAAACCAAGTAGATTGAATCAATCAAACCCTTAAAATGGAAAAATAGTAAAGAAATGCATCAAAAATTGAACATCTCCAGTAATGCAACAGTATAACAACCAATTAAATGCAGTAACAAAATTATAATTAAATGCAACAGTAATGAAACTAATGAGATGCTACATAACAGTAATGAAATGCAACAATTATAAACTAATGAGATGCTACAAAACAATAATGAGCTAATGAAATGCAACAATTTTGAGGTCCAATGGATGTTGTAGCAGCCTTAAGAACCAACTCCATGTCACTTTGATCTCTTTATCAACAATAGCCCAAGCTACGGGATAAAAATGCATGGTGGAGTCTTGACCAATAGCTACTAACAGTTGACCCTTGAAATGTGGATAAATTTCAATAGTAGTAGAGGTACTTTTTTGGTCTTTTTCCCAAATCTGTTAGATTTAGTTACAAATTTATCTACTTTAGTAACTGTAGGGACAATTTTGCATAGTTTATTAATGGTAAGAACAATTTTAGCCATAAAGTAGAACGAAGTACTAACGTGACTAATTTTTGATAGTAGAAGTATAATTTTGGCCTTTTTCCCATTTTAAATTAATCACATATAAAATACTTATAGCCAAAGCAGTTTTAGTAAAATCAGTAAAGAGATAATTCATAAGTTTGGTTCATTACAAAATCATTCCCATTTGCCAAATCAAAGTAAAATAAATTGGTTACATACCTAACTCTTACCGAAGAACATTTGTACCGTGTTGGTGTAATACCACTAAACCTCCGTGGAAAGACTTATTAAGACCTGAACGAAGCAAAGAGATTCTTTTATATTTCTTTTATATATTTAAATATTTATAATGTGACGTCCAAAACCTCTATTTATAGAATGATATTGATGTATATAAATGGATATCATATACATGATATGAACTATTTAAATCATGGGAGGTTATGAAGATGTGAGAGTTAACTATAATGGTGAAAAATAGTGAAAGTTATCTACTTGATAGAAAAAAGTAGTACGAGTAACTTATTTAATCGTTATAAACATCCGCTATAAAATAATATTTCATAACATTGTCAAACTTATTATTTTTGACTTATTTAAATAGTTTTAAAACATTTGAAATACTTTTTTAACATTACCAAACAATAAAAAAAAGCGAAAAAAGCTTCAAATTTCATTTGATAAAGACCAATACAAACATACTCTAATTTGATCATTAATTCATTATTAATCAAAAGGTTTCGCCATCAAGTTTTGGGGGGATAAAATCACCTTTATTCCAAACTTCATCTGAAATTTCTGTATTATTTAGTCGGATCCAATAGAAATATTAAAAATAAAAAATAGTTAGAGAACAAGAAAATATAGGAGTATCAAAATATCCGAGGATTGTTTTTTCTTTTTCTGGACTGAATTCGAAACGTAATTTATTACTCCTCTTTTTCGTAATTGTTGTCTGGATTTTGTTCTTTTGCCACGCTTCCTGTGGACTCATCGGATCGAGCTCAACAGAGTAACGAATCGGCAGAGGCTTCTGGTTCACTACATTTCTAGGGTTTCCATAGGTTGAAACTCATCAACATCAACGCACCATTTCTGAGAAATTTCTCCAGTTAAAATAAAAAAATCGTCTGTTATTTGAATTGGTGGGTTCGGTAGCTCAAAACCTCAAGCAATGTACAGTGGGTCAAGCGATGGCGAAGGCCCTGAGGCTCCGGCGCAGCAGCGAAAGATTCCTCCCGCATCCTCAATGCTTTGGGTCCGAAACCTCCGTAGATACATCGGATCCGGCGCTGGCCTCGGCTCCGAAGCCCTAATGGGTAAGTCAGTTTCTCTTCACCCATTTGGATTTCCGTTTGCATGGTTTCATTTGGTTTTATCACAACTGGTTTATGCATTTTCCATTTTTTCTCTCTCAGCTTCCTCTACCTCCGCCAATAGTTTTACTATACTGAGCTTTTCTCTGAGCTAATTCATGACTGATAATGATTTATGCATGTTGATCTCAAAAGGGTAACTTATATATGTGATATTTTTTGTGCTAATTTTAGTTATGGGAATTCGTGTTGTTCACCTCCTATTAATGCTTGTTGGTAAATGATAAATGGAGGAGGATTAATTAAACCACAAGCGGACTTAGTGAGACCCTACTCTGTGGTCCGCTGGATTTTCGGATAGCTGTAGGAGATATTCAAAGTTGTGCCAGTTATCGTGGCATCAAACTCATGAGTCATACAATGAAACTCTGGGAGAGAGTGATAGAGTGTAAATTTAGGAACACGACTTGAGTAACATAGAACTAGTTTGGATTTATGCCCGGTGGATCTACACAGGAGGCTGTATGCTTGCTAAGAAGTTTGATGAAAATTTATTGCGAAAGGAAGAAAGATCTACACCTTGACCTGGGGAAAGCGAATGTCCTTTGGTGGGTGCTCAGTGATGGAGAAGAAACAATTCACATTCAATATATAAATGTCATATATGACATGTATGCAGGAGTTGTCACTAATGTGAAAACAATAGTAGGAGATACAAAAGAGTTTCCCATAGGAGTGGTTGTAAACCAGCGTTCTGCATTGTGAGCCCCTGCTTATTTATCCTAGTTATGGATTAGTTAATCAGCGCAATATGAGATGAGGTCCCATGGTGTATGCTATTTGTTGATGATATTGTGCTAATTGGCGAAACTAGCAAGGGTATCAACCAAAAGCTTGAGCTATGGAGAAGCACCTTAGAGAGTATGTGTTTTAAAATAAGTAAAAGTAAGGCTGAGTACCTACAAGTTTAGTAGGCATGAGAAGAGTGAGTTTGAGGTGAGAGTAGATGGAATTGTTGTGCCAAAGGGAAAACAATTTCGATATCTAGGCTCGTTGTTTCGGAAGAATGGAATGATAGATGAAGATGTTACTTATAGAATTAGAACCGGATGGTTGAAATGGACAATTGCTACCAGGGTATTATGTGATAGAAGAATGCCTACCAAGGTGAAGGGTAAGTTCTATAGAGCAACTATAAGATCAACTATATTATATGGTAGTAAATGTTGGGCTGCAAAAGTTTAATATATCCACAAGATGAGTGCTGTAGAGATGCCATGCTAAGATGGATTTGGGGTCACCCAAGATTAAATGAGACTAAAAATGACCGCATTCACCAGAAGGTGCAAGTAGCTAGTACCCATTGAGGATAAGACTGAGAGAATAACACATTGAGGATAAGACGAGAGACGGTCGCTTGAGATGGTTTGGTCATGTCCTACGTCGGCCTACAAATGTACTGGTCCATAGGTGTGAAACTGTGGTGGGGTCCTTTTTGGGGGGGGGGGGGGGGAGGTTTTAAAAGGGGACGGGGTGGACTTGAAATCACATGGAAGAAAGTTATGTCGATAGACCTACAAATCCTTGGAATAAATGCAGACTTCGCTAAAGATAGGGCACAATGGAAGAGGAATATCCATATAAGCGATAACTACTAGTTGGGAATAGGTTTTAGACTTGCTAGAGAATTTCTATCAATATTATTATTATTATTATTACTGTTGTTATTATTATTATTTATGTATATTTATTTCTTTTACTTGCCCTTTTATTTTATACTAGCAATGATGATGATATGAGTTGAGGATAATGAAAGGAATGAGGATTTATTGCTGACCCCAACTTGTTTGAGACTGAGGCCTAGTTGTTGTTTTTTTGATAAATAATGAGTAATATGATATCACATATTCACAGGTAATTTGACGGTTTTCACTCATTTGTTTTATTTATGCACACACCTACATTACACCTCCTTGGGGTACATCCCTTCCCGTGCCTGCGTGAATACGGGATGCTTTGTGCACCGCACTGTCTTTTTTTACACATTAGAAAGCAGAAAAATTATTGTAAGGATGAGCTTCTCTCATATTATCATGCATTTCATGCCTTCGGAGCAAAGAGCGCTGTGTGGTAGTGTACTTGCTTTCTATTGGTCAAAGGTCCATTCAAAGTTCAAGTGGGCGACGGTAATCAATATGCACTTGTGTCCGTTGGTTTCAAATTGACTCCAAGTTTGTCGCTTCAGGATGGTTTATTTTTATGTAACAATTTAGGTTCCATTTTCAGAGCTGACACTGACACTTTTTCAGTTAATTTAGTTGTTTAGTTTTTTCCTCTCCTATATTGGCTTTAGGTGTATATTATGCTTCAAAACTTTCTTGTTATGATTTGGTTTGGTTCTTGTTATGATTTGGTTTGTTCAACACTTCCCTTGATATGCAAATATGTCTCTGCATTCTTTAAATCATGAATCTATGTGCAGTATGCGTTATCTGACTAGATCTTCATGTTTTCATTTCAGAGCTTGAAACAAAAAGAATCTTGCTAGATATTTTTAAGGACAAGCAACAAAAGAGTGCTGAAGCTGGCACTATTCCTAGCTTTTATAAGAAGGTATCACATTGCATTCTTAGATGATAGTGTAACTCGCAATGTTTCTACCTAATATCCTACTCTCATCCTTACTACTTCTGTCTTTTTTCTCCTTTTTTAGAAACCTGAAGAAGGATCTATTAGTCATAGGGTTCAGCGGCTGGCAAAATACCGATTTTTAAAGGTATTTATACCGTTTTCCTAGTTTGCATATGGTCTCTGGTTTTAAAGCGTCAAGCATGGGGATCCAGTCTTCCAGTGCTTTTGGCCAAGGAGCTTTTCTCTGCTGTTACTGATGGGTTTTTGTTTTTCTTGTTGATGGCCATCATCATGTTGATATTGATGACTAGTATCTTAACCTATATTTAGAAAACAGGGTCACTGGGATCGCTGATATTTTTATAGTTCATGTCTGTGAAAATGTATAAAATGAATTAACTTCTTTTATTTGTCCAGAAACAATCTGACCTTTTGCTAAATGCTGATGATTTGGATGCTATGTGGGTCTGCCTAAGAGAGAACTGTGTGATCGATGATGCAACTGGTGCAGAAAAGGTTAGACAATAACTTTATTTTCCTGATTTCAAATTTTATAACCAGCACCAAGTCAATTTTCGATTTTCCAGCTCAAAAGAAAAAAAAAAAAACAGCACCAAGTCAGATCCTCATTGGGACCTACATGAACACATGGGTGCATCATTCAGAAAACTGTCAGCAGCATACAATTGGTTGAACTTTGAGACTATAATTCACAAAGTGTTGGAATGGAAAAAGTTTGAGTCCTCACCGTTTCAATATTTCGGCCGAATAGCTGTCATACTAAATCACACAATTAAAAAAAAGGCTGACATACCAAATCTTTGTTGTTGCTTGAATCCTAACCTACTTCTCAGCTGATACCAAACCTGAATGTATTGATGAAATAGGTATTAAGTGCTTATGGGTGGCATATCTCATTCTTCAGATGTTTGTTTTTTGCTCCTCATTGATGTGTTTATCTGATTGCTTGACTGTATCTTCAACTTCCTCAATTGCTTCTCATTTATGTCACTTGCACTTCCTTTGTGCTTTGTTCTTTGAGTAGTTAAGCATAGAGATCATTTTGAACCATCTGAGACAAATAGACAAAATAATTTCTTCATTTATTACTGTTGTTATATTATTGTTACTATATATATTAATTCTTTGTTTTCTAGCAACATCTGTAAGCATGCTGAGAAAGTGATTCTTTGTCTTGTTTAGATGAATTATGAAGACTTTTGCCACATTGCCTCTGTCTGTACAGAACAAATAGGGCCTAAATGTCGCCGCTTCTTCAGTCCTTCAAATTTCATGAAGTTTGAGAAGGATGAATCAGGGAGAATTGCCATTCTGCCGTTTTACCTTTATGTGATGCGCACAGTGAGTATTATCAACCTGTACCTGCAAAGTCCTTTTAGCTTTATTTTTCCTCAACAGTGTTTAAATACATCTGTTTGCGTTTTATACACCAACATTTGACTGTTTATTGGTTTATTCATAAGCTTTAAGGTTGTTCAATCTGCTTTCTTTGTATATCGAAATTCATATATTCAATGCTTTGTTTGTACCCCTGATGAAACTCACTTCCTTTGTGAATAAAAAGCATTGTACCAGTTAAGTGAACAACTTTGAGCCTAATTTGTTGGAATGATCAAATCACAATAGGTGTGTGTATGTGTTTCTGTGTCTTTGTCTAGCAGTCTTCCTGAAGGAAAAGAAGGAAAAATGTGAAGGAACTAAAGAAAGAGATAACATAAATAAAATTACCTTATAAAAAAACACGATATGTGCGTGTATGTGTTTCTGTGTCTTTGTCTTGCGCTCTTCCTGAAGGAAAAGAAGGAAAGTGTGATGGAACACCAAAAAAAAAAAAAAAAGGGAAAAAGAAGAGAACATCAATAAGATTCTGCTCTTGTAGTGATTGTGAATTTTACCTTATAGGATTGCACCCTTCTGAACCACATAAATCAACTCTATTTTATCTGAAAAAGAAAAAACCAGGGCATGGTGAATTGGCCGTCCTCCAATTCTATAGTTGAGTTAATACGTTATTTGCAGGTCTTGTGATATAGCTATTTGGACTTATTTTGAACAGGAGCTTCTGTTGAGGATGTAAAGTTTACTGAATAGTAAGGCATTCTGTCTCTGTAAGAATTTTATGGTGCGCAAACAGTTGGAATATTTTTGTAGTTAAAAGAGATCCTGTGAAAACTTCTTACCGGCAGACTGCTTGGCCATGCTATTCCAACGAGGGTTTGTCTTGCGAGTTGTAAATTTCACTTAGATGTTGGTGACATAAGCCGTTGTGTGGTCTTTCAATATTTTAAATTTTGGAAAAGTTTGTTGTTTGATACTACTTGTTATTTTTTTGGAACTTGATGGTTAGTAGTCCTTGTTCCTCTGGAAGAGTTGATACATCTTCTCTCAAGAGCTGGCTAAAATAAATTAGGAAGAGGTCTTAAGCTCCCGGTGTTAAATTTCTTACATTTCTAATATGATTTCTCTGCTTTTTTAGGTTTCACTTACTCAAGCCCGAATTGACATGAGTGAGCTTGATGAAGACTCTGATGGCTTCCTTCAACCCCATGTATGGTTCTTCACTATTCTCAACTCCAATGCTTTACACTTAATTGTTTTTTGCCTTATACGGTTATTATCTTAGTAAGTAACGCACACTTGGACAAATTGAATTAACACATGCACTTTCTTTTTTGGGGCCAGGAAATGGAAGCCTATATACGGGGCTTGATTCCTAACCTAGCACAGCTTCGAGACATGCCAGCAGCTTTTGTGCAAATGTATTGCCGTATAGCTGCACACAAGTTTTTCTTCTTTTGTGACCCCCATAGACGAGGTTTGTGTTTTTAATGACTGTTTTCGTATTACGAGCTTTTTTATATGGTACTCCTGCTGTTTTGTAATCCAGCAAATCAATAATTTCCCAAGTACAAATATTCTTGCTTTATATACCCAATCTGTTAGATATTCTTTGCATTATCTTGAGCTGCTAGATAAACTCTTTCATACAATTGTTACTTGAATTTAGCTTCAAAAGTGCAATCTTGACCCCAACAGGTAAGGCATGCATAAAGAAGATATTGCTTAGCAACTGTCTTCAGGAGTTGATGGAACTTCACCAGGTAACTTCTTCTTGTCGTGTACTACTACGTTATGCAATTAAGTGTGGTTTAAAAGCTAGGGATAAATACTGCAAAAGTTCTCTCTAGTGTATAGCAATCTACCTGTCATTTGTCCTTGTGACAGTTTTGATTGGCCTTTGTTCTCAATCCTTAAGAAATCCTCATAACCCTTCATTTTAATCAGCCTTGAACATTTAACTTCTTTCATGCACCAACCCTTCATCAAAATTTAAGGTGTGAATTCTTTACATCAAACTATCTGTCCTCACTTAGTCCACTTTCCAGTTGTTAGAAAGGCACCATAAAATGGAATTTGAGTGATGGGGATGAAGAAGGCTTTAGTATTCCAGATGCCATGTTTTCAGCTTTAGTTGAGTAAATTGATTCACAGAGGAACACAATAAAGTGATGACGTATCTTGAGTTTGTTGAACTTCTTAGAATGTAAAAAAGTTGGAGAAACCTGACAGAATGGGAGATTCAAACCCGCATGTTGCTTTTTCTCTGCCTAACTAAATCAATTTAAGTACCGAAATGCTTTCCAAATGAGCTATTGTCAGAATATCATTTAGTAAGCTAACGAGAGTTGGCGAAATCCTGGAAAGCACTCTTCTATCTCACATTTGTTTCCTCATTTCTGATACATATTGCAACCCTAGCATTTTGCTGATATTATTGCTTTGATTGTTGGGGTTGACAAGTAGAAGTTAGTTTATTCAGCTGTTCCCAGGACTTTTTTTGGTTCCTAGAACTTAAAACTCATAAAAGTGATGGTCCTCGGTTAGTATTTTGCACAATTTTATCAAAATTATTTGCATAATTCTTTGTTAAGAAACCAATTTTTACAAACTATCACCTAGATTCGAAGTCATAGTTTGTTTACAATCTACACCTAAAAAAGTCTGCTACGCCTTTGCGTGCACAAAGATGTTCACTAAACTATTTTGTGGCAAAGTTCTATTCTGCTGGAGAAACATATAATCTGCTTTTGCATCAGTTTTCCTTTTACTTTGAGGATGATATGTTCACATTATTTTTGTGCTAGGAAACTGAAGAAGAAGTTACTGACACAGAACAAGCTGAAAACTGGTTTTCCCTAACTTCTGCACAGCGCATATGTGGTCAGTGCTCTGAATTTCTTAATTTTGAAGCAGATCCATGCCATGTTTTGTTTACTGCTTTCCTTCTACCCAGCTTCCATTGGAGCTGTCTTTCAATTACATCGGGGATCTGGGAATGGGAGGGGGAGACATTTAGAATCGAACACACACCTATTATGTGGGAGACTCTTACCAGTACTACTAAACGCCTAAACGTAGTCGGTAACTGTTGGTTGCAGTATGTTTTATGTTATAGTTCCAAAGGTTCCTGCCGCCCGGATCATATTGTCTGCTAGTTTAACAAGCTCTGATACAGTATTCCCCTTTGAATGAGTACAGTTTCACATAGTACGTGCTGGAAGTACAGAACTGTAAGGCATACAAGTAATTATCGTGGCCTCAAAATGTATGTCCTCTTAATTTCTTTTAAGTTGATAGGAAACATAGATTGTCAGTTTAGTGCTTCCAATTTTCTCAATACTTGGTCATGCTACAAGATTGTTTATAGCTTTTATACATGGGCTGGTGGAGAATCAAGTATAAACGGTATTTAATGGAGAAAAAAGGTAGTTATATGTCCAAATACTTGCTACTGTGGTTGTGGGAATCACAGCATGGTATATCCCAATCCCCAGAATACTTGCGCCCACTTATCTTTCCTATTATTCCCCACTTTTCTCCTTATTCTTCTCCCCCCTCCCCCTCCTTTTTTCCTTCTTATTCTCCTCTCTCTCTCTCTCCCTCTCTCTCTCTCTCTGTGTATGCGCGCGCGCACGCTTTTCTCTTTTGTTTAATTTTATTTTTCTTGGTATTCGCTCTCTTCTGCCTTCCTTAAGATATATGCTTATATGGATTATGCAGACATGTTTCTTGCTCTTGATAAAGATATGAACGGAACATTGAGCAAGCAGGAGCTAAGGGAATATGCTGATGGTACACTAACAGATATCTTCATTGAAAGAGGTAAAACTGAGAGTCTGTCAGTCTGCTTATGTACCATTGATGCATCTTTCTTGAGGATCTATGGGATGTTTCAGTTGTGTGGTCTGCTGCAGCTGTGGTCTCTTTTCTTAACTATTTCTTTCATTTTCTGCCAATTATTGCTTGAAATCCTATAGGAGTCACTCCCGTAGTTCACATTCAAACCTTGCTGTCTGACATAGACACTTTGCATGTTCACCTACCTGTCACTAGACCTAGGAATCTGATACCTTGAGATTTCTCTCCAGTCTAAACTTAGGTAGGGATTCAGCCATGTTTCTTCTTTTTGATACTGGGGGTCACCATCGGACATAGGCTCTCCAAGATGGGAGCTGTCTTACCAAGGGAGTTCCTTCCCAATTGCCACTGTCATGGTAATCCAATCTGGCACCATCTTCAAAGGGCAGTGGGCATAGGCTCCAGGATGGGTGAGCTGTCTCACCTAGGGAGATCCTTGCCAGTTGCTGCTGTCATGGTACTCCAATCTGGCACCACCATCAAGGGTCTTCTCACTGGATGTTGAGTCTATTTCTCCAATTTATTATCAATATTGCAAGACAGGATTAGCACTAGTCAAGCAGTTGATTATGTTCTCATATATCCTATAGGCACTACCAATAGCTTGCTGCCATCTTTGAAGTCCTACTATTGCCTCATTGCTAGAATCAGTTCTTGCACCACTTCTTGAGTTGTTACCTGCAATCTGGGAACACCTCAAATTTTTAGGCACCATAAAGAATTTGGGCACATTGCATCTTAATAATAAATAAGATTAATATGTAATCTAAACACTACGAACATTACCTCCATCATCAGTATAGTTGCCCACTTGATTGCTGCAGTCTTTCCCTCCATAAGTCATGTTTATAGTATCTACAGCCCAAGCTCCAGAGAACAGACCGACACCACTCTGTCTTCTGGATATTAAAGGATTTTGGCCCTTTTTGGTATGGATTATCCTGAAGTTTTCCATTTGCATGACCTAAAGTTATCCTGCCTTCTCCTCAAGGAAATAACAGAAACATTTCAAACGAACTTCAGCCACATCATGTTACTTTTCCACCTTGTCTTGCTGGTTGTAACCTGATGCAGCGGACTACCAGAGAAAGCTCTTTCCCCCTTTCATCTAAACTCTCTTGTTACCTCATAAGGTTTTATCTCATACCAATGTGCATTTCTCATTTTTACAGTCAGAAGTCATCTGGGTACTTTTATTTTAAAACCTCTATAGCTTTTATATAATCCTTTTGTCGTGAACTTTGTTTGGTTTGTTTAATTACTAGTTTTTGACGAGCATGTTCGGCGTGGAAAGATTGGAGGCGGCAATGCCCGTGAAATGGATTTTGAAAGCTTTCTTGACTTCGTACTAGCCCTGGAAAACAAGGATGCTCCAGAGGGTTTAACATATTTGTTCAGGTGTCTTGATCTCAATGGAAGGGGTTTCCTAACTACAGCTGATATTCACACGCTATTCAGGTAAAAGGAACATGCAGTTGTATTTTTGCTATGACTATGAGGAAATTTTCTCCACCTGTCTAGTCAGTAGTACATAGTTGTTTCGTATTTGTTATTCCAAATTGAGAAAAGGGAAAACGAATATGGAAGAGAAAGAAGGGATCGTAGTTGAGTTTGAGATGTATCCTGATTCAATCTTCCTAAAAAGAGTTTCTGTGATTTCCTACTTGTGGTTCCTGAGATAGTGCTGCAAGTCTCAAATAACCAGATACATAAGCTCATTGAAGTATCAGCCACTCAATAGACTGAAGTGTTTATTTGATTCTATACGCTACCACTACTATTTACCACTCCCATGTACACCATAAAGGATGTGGATAAGAGGATAAGAACTCATGAAAGTTTAGACTGTCTTGGGTCGACCATCTAGATGTTGAATCTCAATCTAGTTATGGAATTTCTTCCAGTGTCCAGGTTAAGGCCTAATTGTATGATGTAAAATGTTTTTCCTTAATGAAATTCTTGGTATTTGGTTGTCTAGAACTGAAAATTAAGTTTCTGTAAATGGAAACAATCCCCACCACCACTCTCCATTATATCATATTGCACCAACTTTATGTCCAACGAAACACCAAAAATAATTTTACATCATCCCAAATAGGGCCAAGTATTTTATGTCTTACAATCCGATTTCTTCTTGTATCACTGAGCATTCCACTATAGTGGTCCATTTCTGATATGGAATGTTATTTGTATTAAAAAAAACAGAGATGTCCATCATAAATGGATTGAAGGAGGGAACTATGAACTCTGCATCGAGGATGTAAGGGATGAAATATGGGATATGGTGAAGCCGGCTGATGCTTTGAGGATAACACTGGCTGATTTATTGTCATGCAAACAAGGTGGCACCGTTGCAAGCATGCTAATAGACGTGCGTGGTTTCTGGGCCCATGACAACAGGGAAAATCTTCTCCAGGAAGAGGAAGAACCCCAAGAAGAAGGATGAGAAGGATTCAAAGAGCAAATCATCTGTAATTGCACTAACATAAGATCCTAGTTTGCAGAATAGATTATCCTATGTAGAGTATTTGGTTTTACTTCAGCCGTGTGAATGAGAAGATGCTAACTATGCTGTGATTAGGTAGACTCTCTTGGATGCTGAAAAAACCTCCAAGAGTTGTATGTTTGAAATCGTGTGTAGCAAACAGATTCTCGGAATCTGAGATGAATACTGAATCAAAGGTGCATATTACTTGGTTCCGTGGGCATACCGCACAAAAATTGAGCATTTATATTAGTATAAGTTTTTTAATGAAAAGCTATGTCAGGAAACCTGCTTTCTTGTATCACCTCTGCCTTTTGGTTCAAAACTTTGTCCGCATATATGTGCCGAAGTATATTCTGCTTTTCAAGAAGTTGTTGATTTTTATCAATGTGAAACTGATTTGATGCGAGAAACCAAAGTCTAGAATTTGGTAATTATGATTAATCTCTCTGAATCTGGTTGAAGTCAAAAACCAAAGCACAACCAAAAATGTGTGAGGGATGATGTTATGCTAGTTGCTTGCTTAAGGAAGCAATGGGAAGGAGACTTATTAGCCTGTTTGGCCAAGCTTCTCCAAGGTAAAAAGTACTTTTTTTTTTCTTTCTAAAAGTGTTCTTTTTCCAAAGTTTGAAAAAAATGTTTGGCCAAGCTTTTAGAAGAAAAAATAAATACTTTTGAGTAGAAGCAGAAGTATTTTTGAGTAAATTATACTTACAAGTATTTTTTAAAAGTTTGGCCAAACATTAATTGTTATTCAGAAGTGCTTTTCAAATTAGTTAGCCAAACACAAACTCTTTAATTAAAAGTACTTTTGAAAAAAAAATACTTCTTAATTTTTTGGCTTGGCTAAACCGGCTAGTACTAACAAAACAGAGAAAGAGAAGGAAAAAGAAACACAAAGAAAAGTTTCACTGAGTACTTTGTTGAGCTTGATTCTAGTTGTTGTCTCATTTAATAATTTTCTTCTGTTTTTTGCAAATTTTCGTTCTTACCTCGTTCTCCAGTTTATTTTCTTGGTCTTCACCATCATTGATATCATTTGTGCATCAAAAGTAGAAGTTTCAGACTTGCTGATCCCTTTTAGCTTCTCCTTCATCAAATAATATACCAAATGAAACTCGCGGAAAGACATGAACAATGAAGATAGTAGCTTTTCAAATAATTTCTTGTAACCAAAACACCCTAGCATAACAAAACAAAATATTTTGCTATCCAGACTGAATAACCATAAAGAGAAGTCATATAGTTTAGGATTGAGGTGTAGATCGTTGATTCATTGATGGATTGATAGTGCACGAGACAGTCACTGCTGGTACCTGGTGCCAAAAAAAATAGTAATTTCTTGGCAACGACCACCAAGTTAAATATTAGTTGGCAGTGAAAGTGATAAAAGGGACTAATTGGTCTTACATTCGACTGCATATACATTATATAGTACCTTCAGCTTTTAAAACAACTCATATTGGCTGAGAAGAACAATTTGGTTAACCAGAGACATATCCCTACTGACAGCAAATGGATAGCAACACCCTCTTCTCAGATTTTTAATTTTCCTCTTTATGGCTACTTTCTTGACCAAAGACTTGTAACTTTTCTCCTCTTTATGGACTATGGCTAGTTTTGGGGCCAATTGGTTTTATACCCCTCTCCAAATTTATTTTTTAGTTTTATATCTTTTTTCTTCCGGAGATATTTATTTTACATAAAAGAGATAGGAAATCACACACAAAGAGATTTTCGCAGGACAATTTCTTTTATTCACATTGTAAAATGCTACGTCCAACTATGGACCATTTTCTTTTGTTCAAATTGTAAAAACCTACGTTCAACCATTTACTCGTTTACTAACTATTTGCAAAATGTTCAATTGTATTGACAACTTGCTGAATTATGCACATCAAATTTAAAATTCTGAATCTGTGTCTAACTAGAGTGTGTGTATAACTTAGAGGTAGATATAACTGTTGTAAATTCAGTCGAACCCATTGTTCTCAAATTAGACATTTTATACATCTATCTATATTATTATAAAAGGATAAATAAAATGTTGAATTACAAAAATAACTTTTTAATATTAAGTATAATACCTCATAATAAAAGGACATAATCGGAATTCTAGACTTTAGTCTTTTAATCCTATTAGTTTTAGGACATAATACTACAGTTATGAATCCTACATAATTACCTTTAGGGATCATATTAGGGTAATTATTTTTGAAATGGATATTAACCTTGTAATCCTATTACTTTTAAGATATACTTCTTAAAAATTCCTATTATCAATTTAGTTTGAAAACATAATATATTGTCCAAATTCATTTAAAAACAGGAGACCTATGATTATAAAAGCACAAATATAATCTTGATAGACAATAGCTCTAAAATATTAAACTGAAGAACTCACAGGAAAATGAGATAGTTGTAATACTTTTTTTAGACTACAATAACTTTTATGTTATTTTTTTTAATATTTAATATTTTAAAATTAATACAATCTTGCCTATTGAATTCTTATTAAAAATATGTAGGAATATTTAATAAAATTAATTTAATAAAAATTCCTCTATATTGATAATACATTACCACCCTATAATATTCAATACAAAAAAAAAAAAAGGCAATGCTAAACGGACTACATAGAGCATTGAAATTGAGAGACAAATTCCCAAGATAATATATTATTATATTATATTTGAACTATTTTTCAACTCAAATAATACTTTTTTATTAATTTCCGTGTAATATAAAAAATATTTCCAATTATTAAAGAACAACTAAAGTTTTTTTAAGAATATAAATGTTTGAGAAAAGAAAGAAAATGGTTAGTAAGAGCCAATACCACTAATGATTTTGCAAACATAAAGATCTAAAAGTGAAATATTATCAATCTTTTTACTTTTTAAAATTACGGTGGAAAAGATTATACTCATAGTTAAATATTCAAAATTAAGATAAACTAATATTAAGAATCTAAATCAACAAAAAAAATTATATTTTATGTTAAAATCAAATAATTAAATCTTTGCATTAATTATTTAGCAAGAGAATCTAATTAAATTATTTTTTAAATTCATCATATGAGTAAAATTATTTTCAAGTTAAAAAAAATGTTAGGGCACATAAATTTATTGCATAAAAAGAGTGTTAGAGATTTTTAAAAAATAGATCACAAAGTAAAAAAAAAAAGATTAGTATAATATTAAGAAGGACATACAAGTGTCTGAGGAAGCACAATCAAAGCTAAATCCTGAATAAAAATATGCTTTCAAAATTATATTATAAAAAAATGAATCTGGTATAGCGGGGTTAATTCTTTGTTCCGGCAGAATCGAAATAATATTCTATGTCATGCATTACTTGCAAATGTCATATCAAGAGGCACGATATTGTTAGCAGTAAAAACAAGTGGTCTACCAGCAACAATTTTATTGTAAGATCGTACAACCCACTTCAGATTTGATATATCTCTTCAAATAACTGAAATAACCATCACAAATTGCTAAATTTATAAGAAAAGCAAAAGTAATAATATGAGATGAAGTGTTTTTGGCTAAGCGCCAAATGATCGAAACAATCGCCTAGAGTTTTAGAGATATATTGGATATCGATGAATCGTTTAGTGAAAAAGTAATAGTTTGGGAGGTAGTTTATGTCAAGTACGATTAGTAGTTCCAAAATTAACCAAGCAAAAAATGTAAAAGTTAGCTTACCAAAATTATACTTAGACCTCAAATAAAAATTATTTAAATGACAAGAAATATAAAAGTAATAAGAGATCCAACATTCAGTAACTTCTTGCTTCGTGTCGGAAACGAATAAGAGAATCCAATAAAAGACGATTGGTTCTTCTAGAACACTTGATTATCAATTTCAAGGGTAATAGTAGTGCATTTAATAAGGAAAAAATATATATTCATCATTAAATTAAAATGCAATTTGTGCAACTTACATAGTAGAGATTAAAGAGCTATCTTAGCTAGCAGAAATAAATATGTTGACCAACTAAATAAAAGATTGATTGCTAAGTTTATGGTAAAAACAAATATTTTTCAGTTTTGACTCAGCAGAAGATGATACCGACAATAACTACTAAGGAGAATACTTAAATACTTTAATCCAAATGGCCTTCTACCGTACATGTGTGTTGTCAAGTTTATTATTTTTTTAAGTATGTTAATGTCATCAAATATATAATAGACTAAGTTAAAATGATCTTGCACTGGATGTAGGTTGATTTTGAAGAAAAATATGTATGTCATGCCACCGAATACATAGATCAACTGAATAACTTATGTAATAGTACATATATGGTATATAGAAGTTTTGCCAATAACGTCATACATGCAGAACTTATGATACTGGTAACTATGCTTCTAAGTATGCGTTTATCCCCGCATTCAACTTTTTTTCCGAAACTAAAGAATATCCTTTTAAATTTATGTAAAATAATTTTCAACATATTTATTTTTTGTAGTTATAATAAATAAAGCACAATGACAAACATCCTAACTATTGAACTATATTTACCACAATATATTTTTCTATACTAATAACTATATGTTGCACTTTCAAGAGAGATATCAATATCGACAACAAGAGTTCTGGTTATGGCAGAATAACCATAGCATTAGAAGGAAATACATAAAAAAAAACACTGCCTACAAAGAAATATTGGATAAGATACCATCTCATTAGATACCTTTAAACTACAATACATAATTTTCTACTTAATATGATTAAATTGATCATTTGTGTAAGTTCTGATGATATCCTTTCATTTTAAATTCACATATTATGCTAATGTAATAATATTTTTCGGCATTTACATGATTGGTGTAGTATTATACATAATTTATTATTCCTTCATATAAATAAATATTTAAACCACCATGTGTCATTATTAACGTGCAATGCAGTAATTAAATCCTGAGTCCTACAACTTTGATTCCTCTTGAATTGTAAATTTATTGTTCACTTATTTAAAAGAAATTGTGAATTGAAATAAGCTTGGTATGATACAAATTCAAGATTCAAATTGATTGCATCACACCTACACCCATTTATTCTTCTTGTTAATTGGGTGCAAAACTTAAGTAAATGTACAAGTTTTAAATTATTCAACCACTAGTAAACTTATCCACGCTTTCGCGCGGTAGTATAAGACAATATTGATAAATTTGAAAAGGATTTATTTTTATAAATTTAATTGAGATAGAAGATATAAAAATAAGTTCTTAATATGCATACAAATATTAATTCCTTAAACTTAATTAAGTCACAAACATAAATATTTTTAAAGTCATGTAAGAGTATGATTATATAAGAACCACACATATCCGTGCATATGTCAAGTTGATACATATTCAAAATCAATGACCTTTTTGGTTAAATTTGTACTATTAATGCTTTTAGACATAATAAATGTCTTCGTCTAACATTTATTTGATCAATGCATATTTAAGTTTGATCTTATCAAATATTTTTCGAAAGTTCCTCCTGTGATTTACTTGTAAGCATGAAACTTAGGTTGTTGTTCTCTTCTTTACCATTTTTTTTTTCTTTTCTTTTCACTTTTTCTTTAAATTCTCCTCTCTTTAATAATATTCTATAGCATTCTCTCAAAGAAAAAATCATCATTTATGGAGTATATGGACGGAGAGGCGGTTTTATCTAACAATTATTATCATTACTATAAAGAACTGATACATAAAGGTATTATAGTAGAATGTTATTTTCTTTTTAATTTTATCTTTGGTTTATTTTAGTTCCTCTAAGGTACTAATATCTATAGTTTTTCACATTCTTATTCTTGGAATCAAATGATCATGTTCATATAATATCCTATAATTTCTGCTTTGTTATTCCATGAAATACCCTTTATTTTCTAGAAAAGCTTAAAAATGCACTTGTTACTCTAAATAACTTCTAGCAACATGCATTCCATTCCCTTCAAATGGAGAGGGGAATTCTTTTAGAAGGAGATATATAATCCAATTCTTTCTCTCTCCTTCTTCTCTAGTGAAACAACCCCCATTTTTTGTCCAAAACAATTGCAAAATTAAATCCTCAAAATTTTACTATTTTTCTCTAGTATCTAATCAATACTCCTAGAATATTTGTATAAAAATTTATATGTATGATAATAACATGTATTTCATTATAAATCATACAATACTGATAATTTTCACAACTAATCAACTTGAAAATATTTTCATTACATATCAGGCGTTGTCATGTATTACTCATTCACGTTCAAGATATCAACAAAAATTGTGTGTTGCACTAATGAAAATCATTGGAAAAAATGGGGACAAATTTTTAATATAGCTAGGAACAGTGGAGGCATATGACGAAAAGAAAGAATCCAAAGTACTCCATCCACGATATTAAAAATAAACTACTGCTACATTCAGAGGCGGATGTAGTGTGGAGTAAAAATTTATATGTAAAAATTCACTAAAATTGCAAAAATAGTAAAATATAATGGGTTCAATGTTAAAAATATTGAAATTGAACCCATATGATTTTAATTATTGATCCACATCTGGCTACATCCTAAGAGATAATTAATGAATGATAGACGACAACTATTTGATACAAAATTCAATAAACAAAATATGGCAAAAAAAAAAAAAACTCCTTTGGTTTGGGATCTGGATACCAAGGAAGAGAAAAGTTACACTATATGATAACATTAATGCAAAATTCAAACAAGTTTAAAAGTTCATCCCCGTAATTTTACTTCTTGGTCAATTACGAAAGAGATATACATAAAAGCAGAAACACACTTTTTCTTTCCATTAGAGAAAAGAACCTAAGAATTAGTTGTATAGGACAAGACAGAGAAGAACAGTTAATTAGCAACTAAACATACAACTAAATTACTCTGATCAAATATCTTTGTACGTCCAGAACATAGAAGTCCGCATTCTCCTCCCCGCCGACTTTCTCAAGGCTTTCTTATTTAATTTTGTTCTGCTCCATTGGTATCTTCATCGATTAAAAATGAATAGTTTCAAGGACAGAAGAAATGTTAAACAAAAGGAAAATACAATTGCACGCAAAAGAGGAACCCAAAAGAAGTGAATAAATGGAATTCAGGAAGGCTGCATTTACAAAGAAAAAGAGCAGACTATGAAACGTTTTTTTAGACATGGTAACGTGTAACGTAAATTTTCTAATATGATTTAAAATAGTTAAAGAAATAACAGTTCTCCACTATAATGCACAATAATAATTACTTCTTGTAAAGACTTTAATATTGGAAGTGGAAAAGAATGAATTGTATATACTTTTTGTCGTTTTATAATTAGGAAAAAGACAAGAAAAAGGAAAAAAAAAGGATAAATAGGATGCTTGGCCAAATAGAGATATCAAATCACCTTATCTATTCCCACAATTATATTTATATATAGATATATAAAAAGTTCAAATTAATGGAACTTGGGAATGATTGCACATGCTGTCGACATACTTACGGATATAGCTAGTATATAAGATATGATTCCGTTAAACTCAATAACTTTTATATATATATATATATATATATATATATATATATATATATGTGTGTGTGTGTGTGTGTGTGTTAAAAAATATACGTATTAAATATGTACACATTAAATTTCAAACTCAATAACTCAAATATATTATTGATTCAGTGATATTCAAACCTATAAACTTAAAATTCTCGCTCCGTCCCAGAACATACTTACATTCCACCCGTGGGCTTGATATTGTTGGAGGATTTCAACAAACAAGACTATGTCTACTGTCTACCAATCGCTTCGTGTTGTACAGTGTAGTTCCCTCCTCTTCCTCCCAAAATTAAAGACAAAAGCTCATATGAATATAACAAAACTTATAAATGAGACAGAGCAACACAAAAATGGACGGAGAATATTACAGCTCAAGAATCTTTCATACAAGTACCTCTACACCCTTATCTCCAGCCTTTGGGGGTAAATAAAGGAGAGAAAAAAAAAAGACAAATGCCATCAACTTAACAAGAGGTAAATATAAACGCAACTACCAACAAAGGTTGTGGTGGAGCGGTAAGTACTCCTTCATCCTTAACCAGAGGTCTTGAGTTCGAGCTCCTAGACATGGAGTCGCCTTTGTTAAGGAGCATTGTACCCCCAATATGGGACTTCCCGGCGCGAATCTGGATTAGTCGGGCCCCACTGTAGATATCAAAAACTGGGTGAGAAACCAAAAAAAAAAATATAAACGCAACTTACACTGATAGTATAAACTTGACTTGGTATTCACCAAACATGACTTGGTATTAGAGTCGTCAAATTATACTGATAGTGTAAATATTTGGTAACGTTATACAAAACTTAGAACTTGATGTACATTATGTTCCCCGGAACACTAGATCTAGGTCTAATATAAAAAAATAAACAATCAAGTCAGCAGAAAACCAAGGTATGATTTCACTAGGCATATGACTTGGTATTAGAGTGGTCAAATTATACCGATTAGTGTTAATATTTCGTAACGTTGTACAAAACTTAAATTCTATGTGCATTATGTTCCGTGGAACAATTTTCTTGAGCCAATAGTCTATAGAAAACATCTCTATCTTCCAAAGGGTCGTTTGGTCGGGGAACAAGTATCTCATGATTAATGATCCCGGGATTAATTATCTCATCCTCCCATAGGGATAAAAAAAAGACTACAACACTGGGATAACTAATCTCAACATTAGCTATATCATGATTTTATCCCAAACAAACATGAGATAAACTCATCTCATTTAATTTCGGGATTAATTATCCTTTATCCCTCGTACCAAATGAACCTCAAGTGTAGGAATAAGGCTTGCGTATATACTATCCTCCCCAGATCCCACTCGTAGGACTATTATGTTTGTTGTTGTTGTTGTATGTTCCCTGGAACACTAAATTTATTTAGGTGTAATATAAGAGAAGCCAACAAGCAATTCCAGCAGCAATTTGTGTGTATGGATTTGGGTGTGGGGAATGTCTTATTTGCTCAGCTGTCATGATCTGTAATGATGTGATGTCTCATTCTACCAACAAAAATAATAAACAGACACTCTCTTCTTTCCAGGTCATACAAAGAAAAAGAAGGCAAAAAGGCTGATAGTGTGGATACAAGGAAAAGACTTGGGTTGATTTTTTCACCTTTTCTTTTGATTCCCTTTCAATTATTTTGTCTGTCCAGTAAAAGTTTAGTTTTTTCTTACTGTTCCGAACCTAGTAAAGACAAAACTTTTTTACTATCACTTACAGCTACCTCAGATCGAATGAAACCTTTTCTTCCTTATTTTCCTATTTTGAAAAGTTCCAAGACTTTACTAAAAGCACATTTTTATTGGTAATTTCATGTCAAATTTGAGGTTTGTAACTAACAACCTTATCAAGATTTAATCTTTAGCGCAGTCCGGTGCACTAAGTTATCACTATGCGCGAAGTCTGAAAAATGGCGGAACCACAAGGATCTATTGTATGCAGTCTTACCTTACTTTCTAAAACTCACATTTTATATTTCGGGCAACCTGGTGCACAAAGTATCCCGTATTTAAGCGGGATCTGCGCAAGGGCCGTACTCATAGGGATGTGATGTAGACAGAGGCACACCCTAGTGGCTGCTTCCACGACTCGAACCCCTGATCTATAGGTCACACAAAGATAACTTTACCGCATTCAAAATTTTATATTATTATAAGATATTTTTGCTGTGTGGGAAATCTTAGACACCTTTATGACAATTATCTTTCTACACAAGGGAATCAAAAAGTACTTGTACAACTGACAAGGTATGTAATCTTAACTGAACTGGTGTAAAGAGAGGACAGAATCTGAGGAAAGTTATAAATAATAAATCCTCTTTTTCTTATATTTACTTAGCAGCACGCCAAGGAAAAAAGTTGAGAAAAAAAACAAGAGATTCTTTGTTGGTTATAAAAAGAAGGGGTTCTTCAACTATGGTGAGAGCTTCTTTTCTTGAATGACATATTGGTATGTGTAAATGCATGGACAAGAAAGTGGGGTACTATAAGAAATTAGCCAATGAATTGTCTGAATACAAAGGAAATTGGCAGCATTGCTTCCTTACCATAGTTTCTGTTTCCCAAATGGATTCTTGAAATCAACTAATTGACATTTCTCAAAGATTTTGTCATGTCCTTCCTCAATTTTTCTAGTACATAAGTTTCCAATCAAGAGGACCACCACTTTCATCTGATTTTTCATAATGGAGTTCAAGTTGGTACCTTTATATTCATCTTTATGCAAAACAATCCAGCTTTTTCAGCAGTAGTTTTGACTTGAAAGTTTCTTCATTGATCCATATCAACACAAGTGTCAATTAATGTTCAAGTAAGTTGGATGATTTTCTTGGATGGCAAGTTCATTTGCAGCTATAGGAGGAGGAATTGGAGGGGCAGTTGTCCTCTTGGGAGTAATTTTCTTTTTATGCTTTTGCGCGTTTTGCAAAAGGAAGAATTCAAATAAGAATTCAGACAGTGCTTCTTCAGATCCATCTGCAGTAGGTAATGTAGAAAAAAATCATCATTAGTTTACTATAGCAATGGAGATGAACTAAAATTTGCCCTGCTAACTCTACTTTCTGCTAAATATACTGACCAAAATAGTTACAATGGAGCTGAAGAGGGGGGGACCAAGCCCATCTTTTAAGCAGTTCAGAATGGAAGAGTTGGAGAAAGCCACAAGGAATTTTGATGAGAGCAATCTCATTGGTTGTGGGAGTTTTGGCCTAGTTTTCAAAGGATTGCTTTGTGATGGAACTGTTGTCGCTATAAAAAGGCGTTCAGGTACTCCTAAACAGGAGTTTAATGAAGAGGTATGCCTAGCAATTAAAGGGGCTGACTGTTTAATAGAACAGATAGGAAAGGGAGAGATAACAAGGCAGGATGATGTACTGTCATTCTCATCTTTTCACTCCATTCTTTTCCTTCTTAACGAACCGATACAATTATGAACTTCATATTTCCTGTATTTAACAAAAAGAGAAAGAAGTAGAGATTAGAACTTCAAAAAACAAGCTTAATATCAATGCAAAAATTGAAGCAATCTTGAAACAAATCTAATTCAATTATATATCCAAGTATTGATCACTAAACTTCGCATTTCCAACAATAGGTGGCTCATTTATCACGAATTCAACACCGCAACCTGGTTAATCTTTTAGGCTACTGCCTTGACAGTGGGTACTCAATGCTGGTATTTGAGTATTTGCCAAATGGAAGCATGTGTAATCACTTGTATGGTATGGCTTTGTTGAGTAAAGAGCCTTTGACTACATTACTCATTATATGTTAAAGTTGATTGGTTCTCTTATCAGATACAGGAAAGGACTTTGCAACAAAGTTAGAATTCAAGCAAAGGTTATCTATTGCTATTGGAACAGCCAAAGGTATATCATTAAACTCGTTGGAGACAAATGTTCTCATTAAATCAAGAATGAGAAACAGAAGTAAAGATGACTCTAACTTTGTTATTAACTGCAACAGGTTTAAGTCATTTACATGGCCAACGCCCTTCAATAATCCATGGGAACTTTAAAACAGCTAATGTTTTGGTTGATGAGGACTTCATTGCTAAAGTTGCAGACGCGGGGATTCTGAAGCTACTCGAGAAAATTGATGATGCAGGTCCTTCTGGCCTGAGTTCTGTCAATGCTTTTAGAGATCCAGAGTAAATAGAAGTTTGCCATTTGAAGTTCCAGAGTAAGAAAAAAACTTGTCTTTAAAGCAATTCCTTGATTCGTTTTCTGTTCCGTGTTTAGGATAAACCAAATTGGAATACTCTGTGAGACAAGTGATGTTTACAGCTTTGGAGTATTCCTGTTAGAGCTCATAACTGGAAAGGAGGCTTCACATATAGATGAATTTGGATCAAACCGAAGTACACTTGAATGGGTAAGTTAAAGAACCAAATTTTTAATATTTTCAACTGTAAACCAAAATTACCATATATCATCCTTACACTGAATGTTAATATGAACTTGGCAAAAGGTTGAAAAACAGTTGAGTTCAGACCAATTAGTGGATCATAGGCTGCTGGGAAGCTTCACGGCAGAGGTAATGAGGGATTTGATCAAGCTAGCATTGAGATGCATGAGTTTTCCTGGTCGATATAGGCCAACGATGGAAACAGTCGTGTTAGATCTTGAAAGGATTCTTGAGAAGGAGCAGATGCACACAACTGTTATGGGAGAAGGTACTTCAATAGTTACTCTTGGGAGTCAATTGTTTACAAACTGAAGCAATGAGACCTCGTCCCGATATTCCCAAAATCTTCTATTTAACTTGAAAGATTTTGGCCTGCAAGAAACAAGAAGTAAATGTACATTAGCTTGAGTGGCTTTTCCCCTCTCCTATCCTGCTTAATTGTACAAAGCTAGAGGGGCAATAGGCCGCAGCCTGAATTATTAATCTGCAACCAATTTTTTTTAAGTCCAACAGCCTAGCAGCCTTGATACGCGTTGAAGGGCATTATTGTTTGATTTGTGACCTGCAATGCTGGAAAAAAATGAAGTGCAATCTCATGTTCTTTTTACATTAATGTAAGTGAAAAGTAACTAATATTTTTGCTAGTTTCAATTATTTATTCTACCGGATCAACATGTTTCCATTTCCCACATAGAGCAATTGGTACATTAAAGATGACTACAAGATGTTCAATTCAGTAATTACCAGGGGCGAAGCCACCTCTAACAAAGGGTGGTCAACTGACCACCCTTCATCAAAATATTAGTGAAAATTTACATAGCGTGTATAAGTAAAATACTGATTTTAGATGTATAAAATATATATTGAACACCCTTTGTCGAGAGATTTTTTTTAGTTCTTTCATATTTGAACACCCTTTCAAATATTTCTGGCTTCGCCACTGGTAATTACATATGTGCCGAATAAAACAAGTTGACATTTACATTTTTTAAACGCTGGCCTCCACTATGTTGTGCTTATGGTGTTTAGAATTATCCTCCAATATGTTGTGCTCACGATGACGTTTGAGGTTCAAAAGGGGCGAATAATGCAAAGGATAGATTGCTCGACAAACTGGGCATGTGTTGTTTCTTTGTAGCCATATCAGGAGGCACTCGGTATGAAAATCATGCGAACAGTAAGTTGTTAACACTTCATTCTTGTCTTCAAAATCATCATGGCAAACAGGGCAAGTGTCGTCGTCCATTAGATCTCTGCTGCTGCCATTGAGTTGGTCTACAGGAAAAGGAAAGCATTTGACCTCCACGAGTCCTCTTGGTATATGTGACACAATTGGCGGCTTCGTCGGGTAAATTCCACCTTCACCAGTATACTCCCTTAACGCGAAGATATACTCGAGGACATCCCCTAAGTAGCGATGGTAGGGATCATTCATGAAATCAGTAGGACTCACGCTGCGTGCGCTGCTGCGAAGCTCCTCTTCCTCGTCCCAGTCCTTATCAAACCTATAATACGACGGGATAGGGGGAGGGACCCACGGCAAATCATCCAACGAAGCTTGACCATGTGGTGTATACTCGATAAATCGAAGGTGGGAGAATTCAAGAACAATGACGTATGTAGGTCGTGGCGGTGCTTCAGACAACTGAAATCGAGTGAAAAGGTAAGAAGAGATGCTATTCCCCAATTGTTCGGTAGTGCAGGGGAGGAATTGAAGAGTAGTAGATAGAAGCATTGTACCTAACAACGGATCGTTGTTGAGCAGCTTTGACACATCAAAAGGAATGACGGTAGAGCAAGTCCGTTCCCCAAGTTTGTCGCAATCAGAATCGTCGCATTCACAGCCATTAAGCCTCATGAATTCAGTCCGAATTAGAAAAACACAAAGCCCTTCCGAAATCTAAATCTGAATACACATTTGAATATATTAAGATGTGTATTAAGATCTGAATATATTAAGATATGTATTAAGATCTGAATACTAAATAATTAAGACTGTTTGATTTTTAACATCTGAATATATAAAATTTAACTCTATTTGAAAATTATTAAACATAAAATTCAAATGAAATACTAACTAATCTAATATTTTATCAATAAAATTTTTAGTTTTTAAAAATATGATAGTTATTGGTGGTGATGGTTAACGGGTGAATACCGATTAACAACTGTGGATGGTGGTAGTATTGGTTGATGACGGTGGTTCATGCTAGTAACTAGTAGCTATTGGTAGTGGTGGCGATTATAGTTCAGGATGGTGGTGGTGGTGGCTAATAATAGTTAATAATGGTGGGTGGTGGTAGTAGTAGTTGTGACTGAGGAAGATGGTGGGTGGGTGGTGGTAGGTTATAATGATGGGCAGTGTCGGCCATGGTTGTTGATGGTGATGGGGTGGTCAATTGTGTTAGTTGAGGTGGATGAGTGTTGATCGTGGGTGATGGTGGTCAAAGTGGTGGGGATAGTGGGCGGTGATGGTCAATAATGGTGGCGGCTATAATTGAGGATGATGGTGACGTGGTGGTGGTGGAGGTGATGCAGGTGGTGGTGGTGGTGAAGTTGGTTGAGTATGGTGGTGGCGGCGGCGGCATGGTGGTGGTTGATAATGGTAGACGGTGGCGGCAGTTAATAATAAATATATGATAGCATCTTAATGAAATTAAGTCAACAAACACACTTAATGATTAAGATCTAAATAATTAAGATTCAGATTTTTAAAACAAACGCACTTAACGTCAAATATATGAATGATTAAGATTCAGACCTCCATTAAATGCAAATGAGGCCTAAAAGTGCCAAGTAAATACATGTTGCTTATGTTGCATATGCATGTGTGCTAACAACATTTTGGGCGTGTGAAGTCATTTTACAAGCTCAAATAGCAGTTTCCATGGAAAGGATATGTAACAAACCCTCTTGGTTGCTCGAACAATGTCTTCAATTTGCACAATTCCATCATTAACACATAAAGCGAGTCAATCTTAACTAACACTTGATTACAGTAATCTTTGAAACCCATCATAAATTCTAAAAATATGAGTTTGTGTTCCTTCGTTTTTCACCGCCCAACATTACGGAAGAAGCTGGGTTGTTTTGATATGATAATTGGAGATAATCGATTAAACGTTCGAAATTTTTGTTGTAAACTTCTTTGAGAAGCGGAATCTACGGATTAAGGTCAATTACATCAAAGTCTCTTTGAAGAAGATGGTTCTATTCAAAAAATTTGCGTCTTGTTTGAAATTTTGGGCGTGTTCGAAGTGTGCTCGAAGAAGTCTAGTCGACGACTGATGTTGGGGTTTGTTAGGTGTCGGTTGAAGAAGACGAAATTTCTGAAATTGAGTTCCAAGAATCACAACTCACACATTATCCCAACTTCTCAAAGTGTAGCCAATTCCACTTGCTTTCAATATTTTGGGATTTATTTGACAAAATGGGGGACGTAAACAGGGAAAGCAGGAAGATGATTTTGCAGGGGATAGGGGGATGGAGGTTATCGCTGGTTTGCATGAGTGTTTTTTTGTTACTTATATGTTTTAAATATTTATTATAAATTACATGCGTCATTCTTTTATTGGTTTATTTAATACATCACTAGCAAATGTAACTCACGCATATATTTTGCTGGGCTAAGGTGTTTAGTTGACATACTTAATTATCTCTTAAGTATCTAAATGGTAAAAGGGTCACTTGAAATGTTGTTCTGATAGTTCGGAACAATTCAAATGAGTCGTTTATATATTTTGTCTGTGTAAAAATACTAGTCTTAAAGTAATGAGTAACTTTTTTTTGTTTGAAAATAATTAGATACTTATTATATTAAAGTCTTTCTTTGAGTCATAAAATAGAAGACATAAATTTTGAGGATGAATATTGATTATATATCACTAACTCAATAAAAGTAGAAGCCGTAAAGCAGAATTCCTCTGTTATTTGTTATTATCCTACTGTGGTTATATGAGGATTTCTGTATGATATTTATGAAAATTATTGTTATTTATGCGACCTATGTTAGAGTTAATAAAGAAAAAAGAAAAAGGCTAATAATGTATGTTTGGGCCAGCTATTTGTATTTGGGCCACTGGGTCACAGGCCTAATATTAATGATATGTATTTAGTCTTATACTTGTAAAAATACAGTTCAGATTTTTCATTTTTGTATAATGAAGAAAAACGGTTCTCTCTTCTTTCTCTTCTGGAAGTTTCTATCAAATTCATAAACATTTCTTCATTTCATTTTTCTTCCAATTTCATAGAATTTATCATGGTATCAGAGCATAGATCCTGTTCAATCATATTATTCTCTTCCGATTAATGCTGGTTACGTTCGTTCTTCGTCAAATTTTAGTTTTTCGTTCATTTCATGATGAAGAAATTGGGGTTTTTCTCTTTTCTCTCAAATTTGATGAAGATTTTCTGGAATCGATTACTTACTTCTACTGGATTTTTGTTCGTGATGAAGATTTTTCAAATTTGATGAAGATACTTGGGTGTTTCTTCGACTATTTTCGAGCTAGGGTTTCTTCTTCAATTTTTTTACAAGGTTGTTCTCTTTTCGGTTGCAAAAGAGGGGGGTAAATCAACTGTTCTTCACATCTCTTAATTTTTAGACACTAGTTTGATTTTTGTGTTTTTCTGTCATTCTACACTTTATAATGACGAATGATAATCCTGATAATACACCTTCTTCTTCATCGATTGCACCTCGCAATGTGTTTCATGAGGATGATTTTACACATCCTTGTCATCCTTTATATGTACATCCTTCAGATGTACTAGGTGCTTCTTTGGTTTCTAGTCCGTTTGACGGAACTTGCTATGGTAGTTGGAGGAGAAACATTTTAGTTGCTCTTTCTATTCGAAATAAACTTGATTTTATTAATGGTTCTTCTACAAAACCAACTATTGGATCTCCTCTAGCTCGCCAATGGCAAAGATGCAATGATCTTGTAGTATCATGGTTGATTAATTCTTTGTCAAAGGAAATATCTCGTAGTGTTGAATATTTTGAATCTGCCAAAGACATTTGGTGTGAATTGGAAGAGAGATATGGCAAGGCTGATGGGGCTAGAATTTTTGAGCTACAGAAAGAATTAGCCCACATTTCCCAAGGTTCTTTAGACATAGCCTCATATTTTAACAAAATTAAACAACTCTGGGATGAGATTGCATCCTACAAGAGCAGAGTTTGTACTTGTGGGGGAAAAGCTGCTGAGGATGAAGAGCAAAAGGTTTATCAGTTCCTTATGGGTCTGAATGATACCTATATGCAGACTCGCAGCAATATTCTAATGATGAAGCCACTTCCAACTGTTGGAAATGTGTACAAAATCATATTGTCTGATGAAAAACAGAGACAAGTGTCTTCTGTCTCTCAATTTTCATCTCAATCTGCTTCCTTCCATGCTGGTACTTACAAGCCTTCTTTTCCTTCCAAGGTTTCTTTTGATGGGACCAGGAATTCTGTTATTTGCAAGTACTGCAAGAAACCTGGTCATTCTATTGATAAATGTTATAAGCTGCACGGATATCCATCTAATTTCAAGTTCAACAAAGGTCCTCCCGCTCCTCGCAGATCTGCTGCACATGTTGAACTTGACCCTCCTGAGGCTAATACTGTGTCTGGTATTTCTGTTGCGCATGAGAATTCTTCTGTTATACCTGGCCTAACCAAGGATCAATATTCCCAACTGATGACCTTATTACAACAATCCCAAATTTCTGCTGCCTCCCCACAACCTCCACCTCTTTTGGCTTCTGCTAACTTTGCTGGTAAGCTCATGCCTTATGAGGGTGTTTCTTATGGAGCTTGTATGTTATCTAGTGTAAATGGTATTGTTTGGGTAATAGACTCAGGAGCAACTGATCATATGACTTCCATTAAAAGCCTATTATTTGACATAATCACTCTTCCTATTCCTTATCTTGTGTCTCTTCCAAATGGGTATAAAGTTAAAGTCACAAATGTTGGATCTTTAGCTTTATTTCCTGATTTAATTCTTCATAATGTTCTGTACATTCCTAGTTTCAAACATAATCTCATTTCTGTTCACAAACTTTTGAATCATCGGGATGATGTTGTTCAATTTACCAAGTCTGCTTGCACTTTCCAGGGCCCTTCAGTGAAGAAGCCAGTGGTGCTTGGTAGGCTGGATAATGGACTTTACAAGCTATTTCAGCATGTGACTTCACACATTGATTCTGATTCTGTTTCTATGAACTCTTGTTCTTCAGTTGTTTCATCTTTTTCTGACTCTTCTTTACCTGTATCTTCTACTGCTGCTATTAGTGAAAATAACACTTCATCTGTAACTGTTGATTCAAATAAAGTGAATAAATCTGATGTTGTTTGGCATTATAGACTTGGACATGTACCATTTTCCAAGATGAAGTTTATTTCTGATGTTAATGGTGACTTGTCCTCCAAACAGTCCTTCACTTGTCCCATTTGTCCACTAGCAAGGCAAACTAGGCTTCCATTTCCTGATAGTTCCATTCAATCCTCTCATCCTTTTCAACTGATTCATATAGATACTTGGGGTCCTTATTCTACTCCTACTCATTCTGGTGCTAGGTATTTCCTTACTATAGTAGATGACTACACTAGGGCCACCTGGACACATTTATTGGGAGCTAAAAGTAATGCTTTTGATCTATTGAAAGCTTTCATTTCCATGACTAAAACCCAGTTTCATACTAAAGTAAAGACTGTCAGGAGTGACAATGCTTTAGAATTAGGCTCATCTTCTTCTGGGGCTCTCTTCTTTTCTCAAAAAGGTATTATTCACCAAACATCTTGTCCACACACTCCACAACAAAATGGTGTGGTAGAAAGAAAACATAGACACTTGCTAGAAACTGCTAGGGCTCTCTTATTTCAATCTCATCTTCCTGTGAAGTTTTGGGGAGACTGTCTACTTACTGCCACATATTTAATTAACAGATTTCCTTCTACCATCCTAAACAACAAGAGTCCCTATGAGCTACTTTTTGGTAAACCTCCCATCTACTCCCATCTAAGGTCCTTTGGCTGCTTGTGCTACTCTACTGTACCTAAGGTGCATCAGGACAAATTTCATCCTAGATCTGTACCTTGTGTTTTTCTAGGATACCCTTTTGCCAAAAAAGGTTACAAACTCTACAATCTACTAAATAAGTCTTGTTTTATCTCAAGAGATGTCATTTTTCATGAACACATTTTTCCTTTTATTACCTATTCTCTCTCTTCCTCACCTACAATGCCTTATCCTTTATCTCCTGAACATTTTTCTTATGATTCATTTTCATCTATGCACAACCCTCCTCCTCCTACTTCTTCTTCTTTTCCACCTCATGTTCCTACCACTTCTCAATCGACTTCTCTTCCTTCCCCTTCTTCTTCTATTTTCACTCCCACTCTTCCTTCTGATATTTCAGTTTCTCCTCCATCTTCTCCTGCTACTGTTTATGCTGCTCCCTCTTCTAATACACCTCCTATTAGAAGATCTACAAGACCTCATTCTGTCCCTGCCTATCTTCAGGATTTTGTTTGTTCCAACCTTCCCAAATCTGGATCTGTTTCCTGTTCTGAGTCTACATCCTCCAATGCTACCATTTCACAGTTCCATATTCCTGAGCCTTACACTTACTCACAGGCTGCTGCTGTCCCTGAGTGGCAGGAGGCCATGAGGAAGGAGTTTGAGGCTTTGGAGGCAAATAGAACTTGGGATATAGTTGAATTACCCCCTGGTAAAAAGCCTATAGGCTGCAAATGGGTATATAAAGTAAAATACAAGGCTGATGGGACTCTAAAGAGGTACAAGGCCAGGTTGGTTGTTAGAGGTGATACTCAGGTTGAAGGGGTTGACTTCCATGAAACATTTTCCCGTGTTGTCAAACTGTCCATTGTGAAAACATTGATTGCTGTAGCTGTAAAACAGCACTGGCCCTTGTTTCAGCTTGATGTTAATAATGCTTTCTTGCATGGGGATCTTGATGAAGAGGTTTTCATGAAAATACCTCCTGGTTTATCTGTTTCTCCCTCTTCCTCTACTTCTCCTCCTTTAGTTTGTAAACTACTCAAATCTCTTTATGGTTTGAGGCAGGCCTCCAGGCAATGGTATGCAAAATTGTCTCAGGCTCTTTGTTCCAGAGGATGAATGACTACTCTTTATTCACTAGAGGTTATGGTTCTTCTTTGGTGATTTTAGCTGTGTATGTGGATGATATTATTATGACTGGTACTGATTTGTGTGAAATTTCTTCTTTAAAGAGTTTTCTACATGAACAATTCAGGATTAAGGACCTTGGTTCTCTTAACTATTTCCTGGGTATTGAAGTGTTTTATTGTGATTCTGGTGTTCTTCTTCACCAAAAGAAGTTTACTCATGATCTGTTAGAATCATTTGCTTCTTCTGATTCTTCAGTTGTAGTGTGTCCACTTGCTATTAATGAGAAGTTGCAGGGTTCTGTTGGTGATCCTATACCCAAGCCTGAGGAATATAGGTGCTTGGTGGGTAAATTGAATTTTTTGACTCATACACGACCTAATATCAGTTTTGCTGTACAACACCTTAGCCAGTTTCTGCAATCCCCTCGTATTCCTCATATGCAAGCTGCATTACGTCTCTTACGTTATTTGAAAGGAACTTCTGATTTTGGCTTGTTCTTTAGCAATTCTCCTGATCTTGCCTTAAGAGTTTACTCTGATAGTGACTGGGCTTCTTGTGCTGATAGTCGACGTTCTGTTACTGGTTTTTGTGTGTTTCTGGGTGATTGTTTAGTGAGCTGGAAGTCCAAGAAACAACCAGTAATTTCTCTTTCCTCTGCTAAAGCTGAATACCGAGCCATAAGTAAAGCTACTGCTGAAGTTACTTGGCTTTCCAGGTTGCTGTCTGATTTTGGATTCTCTCCTGCTACCCCTGTTACATTATTATGTGATAACCAGGCTGCATTGCATATTGCTCGCAACCCTGTTTTGCATGAGAGGACCAAACATATAGAACTGGATTGTCATTTTATCAGAGAAAAGATTGGTGAAGGTTTGATTAGTTTGGGTCATGTTTCTACTGCTACACAGGTTGCTGATATCCTTACCAAGGCACTCCCTGGGCCTGCTCATCATTTCCATCTTCGCAAGTTGGGGGTTCTTTCACCCTCCAACTTGAGGGGGGCTGTTAGAGTTAATAAAGAAAAAGAAAAAGGCTGATAATGTATGTTTGGGCCAGCTATTTGTATTTGGGCCACTGGGTCACAGGCCCAATATTAATGATATGTATTTAGTCTTATACTTGTAAAAATACAGTTCAGATTTTTCATTTTTGTATAATGAAGAAAAACGGTTCTCTCTTCTTTCTCTTCTGGAAGTTTCTATCAAATTCATAAACATTTCTTCATTTCATTTTTCTTCCAATTTCATAGAATTTATCAACCTACTATGACAAATAAGTAACAAAAAAGTTGCTTTTCTCATGATTTATAAAATTCACGAGGTAACATAAACTGAATGACTCTATTAGTCTTCTAGAAATTTTTGAATACCATTATTGGCTTACGATTTCGGAAGAAAATGATAAGTGCTAACATAAAGCCTAAAAAGACTAATACTGAGGTAATATTTTTCAATAGAAGTAAATTTATATAAAATATAATGAGTTGTAGTTCGTTAGAATATATTTTGTCTTCAACTATTCCATCCTTATTGCTTTAAATATTCTCTTAGTCGATTTAAAGTTACTAAACTATAAATGATTTTACTTTATTTTAAATCCTAGGAGTTATGTCTACTTAAAAATAATAGTTTAAAAAGAATTAAATTGGATCTTTTGCAACAGTTAATTTTAAAACGTAATTATTTTTATCTTAATTCTAAAGAAAATAATGTATTTTTCTGCAAATTCCTAGTACTAGTTCATCCCGACCAACATGCAATAAAAAATTTATTCTTAAAGAGTAAAAATTTATTGACATTTCACTTTGGATCTTTGTATTTGTAGAATCATTAGTATGATTGACTATTGCTGATCACCTCTATCTCTTATAAAGTTTTGCTAGTTTTTGGTTCTAATTATTCAGTATCATTTTTTAATATTATAAAAATAACAAATAACTAATATTATTCAACTATAATAGCATAGAAATCAGAAATTACCATTAAAAATTCATCATTCATTAATACTGTGACGTTTAACTACTTATCTTTTGATTCATCATTAATTAATACCATGATATTTAACTATTTACCTTTTTATATTGCACTTATTTAGACTTAAAATAGTAATTGATTTATGATATATAGAAAATAACATATTCACAATCCTATCCACGTTGTTTAATTTCAAGAGTATTTGAGTAAAACGGGATTTTTTAAAATTTTAAAATACTAAACATTAGAAATACTAACATGGAAGGTATTATAGTTATGTAAGGTGAACTCTTAATTATTTAGATGTGTGATAATGAACGAATAATATTAAAAAAATTGTAAGATCCCTTAGTATATACTATATACTCCCTCCGGTTCAAAATAAGTGATTTTTTGGTCTTTTTTTTGTGGTCCAAAATAAGTAATTTTTTCGGATTTCAAGAATGACTTAATGATGTTTTTCCTACATTGTCATTGGAGTAAATAGTGTTGGAATATGTGTTAGGAGTGTTTATGTGAGATAGTAAGGTTAAAATGGTCAATTCTATTGCTAATTAATGCTAAAATGTGACTTTCTTAATATGTGTGAAAAATATCCAAAAAATTACTTATTTTGGACCGGAAGAAATATTGTAAAAAGATTTATTTTATTCAATTTGTAAGTGTGTATAAAGGACTATTTCCTCTCCAATTCACGAGGTAAACGTTTCATACATTTATACTTTTTCTAATTCCAATTTGCTAAAAGTAATGAATGAATGATTGATTGAATCTAAAAACATAGCATGACATCACCAATTCATACCATTAGAAACCAATGTGGATTCAATACGTTTATGTTGCACCACCACTTGCATTACTCATCATTGCTCCACGAATGTAGGTGCTTGCTACACCAACTGAAACAGAACCGCGTTACAAACGTATTTGCCCAATATGGAGTCACACAAAACTTGTTTGAGCGGACTCTTGTTCTCCATCAACCACCACTTTTTTTGGCGGAGACGGATACAGAATTTAAGTTTTATGGATTCAAATCAATTATATTTTTAAAGTTATGAGTTCATATTCTCTATATATTGTAAGTTAAATCATTTTACACATAAATTTATACTCCGCACTAAAAGTACTGGATTCAGTTGAACTCAGTACCAAAAGGTTGGATCTGCCCCTGCCCCTGGCTGAAAGATTTTGGGTACTGTCTACTTACGAAATGCAACAGTACCTGCATCAGCAAATACAATATATTTTTGTCTTGACGAACATGAAAGTGGCTGTAATAACTTAGCACCTAATCTAATGGCTAACACTTCTTCGGTAACTATCTGTAAAGCATACAAAATGCTCCTTGTATATTTTTGTTTATGTCATAGGTGCCCAAAGCTAGAAGCAAGATTTCGAATAGAATATTCAAAATTTTTGAGTAAGTAAGATGGATAGATTTGAAAGGAAGTGAAAGATTTAGTTGCATGGAATATGGTTTTATTTGTTGACAAAAAAAAAAAAAAAGCACAGAAGATTTTAAGTAAAATTTAAAGTAAACCAAATTTAAAATAACATAACTACTTTTACTTTAATGAAAGGAGAATAATTATATTGGACAAACTTGTCAAGTTTTTTTATCCTTAAAAACATGAGTATTTTTATTTATTTAATTAATAGAAAGATGTTCATGTCTCAAATTATAGGTTATGTCCAGTTAAGGAAAAATGAAACCTTTAATTTTTGACATGAATTGATCGAACCTTTTTTCCCTTTTCGTGTTGCTGCAGTTTTTATGATATAATAGTCAAAGCTTTTAAAAATAATTTAATTCAAAAATTAACGATATAAATAAGGAGTTGATGGTCTGTCGGAAATAACCTTCTATCCCGAATAGGGGTAAAGTCTACATATACACTACTCTTTTTAGATCCTACATGTATAATTTTATTGGACTGTAATTAACAATATAAATAAAGAGTGAGGGTCTACCAGAACTAATATCTCTACTCTGGTAGGAGTAAGATCCAGAGGCGAACCTAGGTGGAAGGTAGAGGGGTCACTGGCACCCGTTAAGCTCGGGAAAAAATATGTATGTATATGCATATGTAGGCTGTATAAATGGAGAAACGGTTACATATATTTTTTTGGCACCCTCATTCTCAAAAGCCCGTTGGGGCATTAGTCGCAACTGCGACTTAGAGTTGCTCTTATGCGTGGATATGGGTTTCGATTCCAGCTTACTGCAAGCTACTTTGATTTTACTTGAAGGATCTATAAGCCCAGATTTTTTTTTTTTTTTGGCTTTTTCCCTTTAGTTTCAGGTCCTTTTTTTTTTTATTTTTTCTTTAGTTTTCGTCCAAAACCCCCTTCTTACGATAAGATTTCTCCCTAAAAAAATTCCAAACTTTTCTCTATATTAAAAATTGAAGCTTAGCACTTATCATAATCATCAAAGTCTTAAGAGATTTACACGTCAACCTTTGTAACTAATAATCCGCATGAATCTTGACTATGACAAAAATAATAGTGCCCTCGTCACCTTCAAATTTTGAGTTCGCCTTTGGACTAAGATCTACATTTACACTATCTTTTCTAAACCCAACATATATAATTTTACTGAATTATTATTGTAATTAATAATATAAATAAGAGTTATAATCACATAATCAAAAAATAATAAATTTATTATTGTCTACTAAAAGTCCAAACTTTAAGGAAACAAGAATATAACCACATTCTTATCATACTTCAAATACAAATATCAAACATGAGAGGAAAAAACTTACTTCCTCCATTCAATTTTATGTGTTATTTTAATTTAATCGAGCACAAAGTTTAAGGATGTAAAAAAGTATTTGATGTTTATACTCTTACATTAAATATATGTATAACATATCAAAATATCTTTTTAAATTAAATGACTTAAAATATGACATGTTTTTATTCATATAAGGAGTGTCTTATTGGAATTAAAGTTTACTAAATATAGAAGACACATTCTTTTACAAACTAAAAAAGAAAGTAAAACACTTAAATTGAACAGAATAAAAAGCTAAAAAACAGTTAACATATATCTTATTAAAAACAAAGTTGTAGATAGAGTCATCAATATGGGCTTGGCCCGTTGAACCATCTCAGCTTAGCTCGTGATTTAGTAGGGTTGGGCTAGAATTTTTGAAGCATATTTAAAAATGAGGATTTTAAGCCCGGCCTGAGTAAGCCCATAACCCGCGAGGCTTGAATGAGGTTGCGTCGGACCTGCCCATGGGCCTAATAAAATATTTATTTAAAATATATCCAAACTAAAAAGTATAGTGTCTTTAGATATGGAAAGTCATAATTGTATCTTTACTAAGATGAACCAAAACTTGATCTTGAAAAGTTTAATGTTGTTATGTATTGGAAGGAGCATTCTAGAAAATATCCCGATCTTTTAATGATGGTGCGTGATGTACCATTGGAATCAATATTTAGCGTTGGTGGCGTATTCTTACAAAGTACAAAAGTTGCATTTATTATGAAAATGTCCAAACACTTGTTACTGCTTGAAATTGGCTGCACAGGTTTTCCCGAGCTCAAACTGATAATATTTTTTATGTGAATTTAAATATTATTAATTTTAAAATTTAATTATTTTTAATATTTAACTAATTAATATCATATGAATTGTAGACGAAAGTGAAGAAGTTAAGACAACCTTGTCACAAGCGGATTCAAATGTGTTTGATAAAGATGATGTGTTGGATATTATATTTTAATTTTGACTTTTAGTGAATGAAATATAGTCATATTTTTTATTTTTTCTTAGTATTGATTGTGATATATTGAAATAATATAAAAAGATGGGTCGGCCTGTGGGGCCCTCAACCTAATATGACTGGAATGAGGTGATCGTTATAAAACTTGTCAAAGTGGTGAGCTAGCCCAACCCAATTTATCAATTGCTAATGCCTACTTAAGCTGAGATGGGCTAGCAAGACCCCGCCCATATTGACATCTTACATAACTTTTAATTACCTTTTCAACAATTAAGAAAAATATAATATCAATTTCTTAAAAACACCCGCCCAAACGGATAATTGTTTTTTGAGCTCTTCACCGTAGCCATCCATGGCTTTCTCTTTCTTCACTACTACTGCATCAACTTTCTCTCCTCACTGCCAAGCACGACCCAATACCAATCCCAGTCGCAATAGAACCAATCCAAAGCGCGTGTCTACAAACACAACCAGAAGAAGGCAAAATCCCAACCGCCGTCAGCTCAAATCCGGCGAGTTTAGGCCGCCCCCGCCAATTACCACCGCCGCCGGTGATACTGCCACCACCTTCACTCGCCTACCTCCCAAAGATGATTTTGTTCTTCCACCCCTTCACAGTTCAGCTGAAATTACGCTATCTGAATCAACTATCTCCTCCACCCCAGCTAAGAATCTTCGCCAAAAAATAAAGGATTCGGTTGATGATGTTGAGAATTCGGAGAATTTAAAGTTTGATTATGGAAAATTCGAGCTGTACGAGGTTAATGATGATGATTCTGATGAAGAAGATGATGTGGGTGGTGAAATGGAAGGTTCTAGAAGTGGGGTGTTTGAGGGTAGTGGGAAATTCGATTTGTACGAGGTTAATGATGATTTTGAGGACAATTTTGATGAAAATGATGATGTGGATAGTGAAATGGTAGGTTTTGAGGGTGGTGATGTTTTTGAAGGGGAGGGGAGTGATATAAAGGAGAAAGAGAAAGGGGTTCCTGCAGTGATGAGGTGTTTCGATAGGGCGAAAATATTTGTAAAAGCAGGGGATGGAGGGAATGGGGTGGTGGCATTTAGGAGGGAGAAGTTTGTGCCTTTGGGTGGACCATCTGGTGGTGATGGAGGGAGGGGTGGGAATGTGTATGTGGAGGTAGACGAGTCGATGAATTCGTTGTTGCCATTTAGGAAAAGTGTGCATCTTAAAGCTGGGAGAGGAGGGCATGGTCATGGAAAGAAACAATTCGGTGCAAAAGGTGAGGATGTGGTGGTGAAGGTGCCACCTGGTACGGTTCTTAGGGAGGCTGGGGAGGGTGGAATTCAAGGGGATGTACTTTTCGAATTGTTGCATCCGGGACAGAGGGCGTTGTTGCTGCCCGGTGGAAGAGGTGGGAGAGGGAATGCCTCTTTTAAGACAGGGTCGAATAGGGTGCCCAAGATCGCAGAGAATGGTGAAGAAGGTGCAGAGATGTGAGTATCTTTAATGATAATCGTTTCTGTTCCTTAGACTTTGATTTTTTATTGCATCTCATGCGTACATTCAGCATCTAACTGTAAAGCATATTAGAATGCCAAATAAGCTTGAGTAGAAATATATCTTGGTCACATTTCTTTCATATTTCATTTTGTATCATGCAAGTAACAGTCCTATTGAGCAGGTGGTTGGAATTGGAGCTTAAGTTGGTCGCTGATGTTGGTATAGTAGGAGCTCCAAATGCAGGGAAGAGTACATTTCTCAGTGTTATAAGTGCTGCTCAGCCAGCTATTGCGAATTACCCTTTTACCACTTTGCTCCCAAATTTGGGTGTAGTTTCATTTGATTATGATGCTACTGTGGTCGTTGCTGATCTGCCTGGTCTACTTGAAGGGGCACACCGAGGTTTTGGTTTAGGCCATGAGTTTCTTCGGCACTCAGAAAGATGTTCAGTCCTGGTACAAGCTTTTCTAAAGTGTTCTTTCTTTGCATTAGTTAGTTGAATGCGTTCCAATTCTGCATAAATGGAACTATTAGTGATTTGTTGAATCAGATTAAGATTTCAGCATATTACCATATTCCTATACAGTTCGCATTTTGTAATTTGAATGCTTGCTATGTTATAGCTAATTCATTGATGAAACTTCACTTCTAGAGCTATTAATCTAGAAATATATATTTGAAAAGGTTAAACAGAATGCAAACTGTAACGGGCAGCTCGGTGCACGAAGCATCCCGCGATCACGGAAGGGCCGCACCTCAAAATACAGATTGCAAACTGTATTTTGATTTATTCTGTTTTTTTCTTGTTTCGAGTTTGTATTAGCTATGTGGTTTTCATAAAAAGAAAAGAAGTAGTGGTTCACATTTAGCTATCCCCTTCCTTTCTGAGGTCCCAACATGGAATCACTGCACAATGTCCTTGGCCCCGTTGACATGAGCGATGGACAAAAATGGATAGGTGTTTTTTTAGGTAAAAGATGTCTTCTCCACAACCCCCCAACCCCCACCCCACAAAAATATTTTTTTTGTTGGTCTTTTTATCTTTAGTAGTTTCTGTGTACTCTGTGCATCCATATATTTCATCGTTTCCTTAAAAGTTCTGATTATTTTGCGCTGGTGTATGGCATTTCTTTACCTTTTTACCGATTATTCTGAGATTGAGTTAATATTTTTGACTAATTGATGGAATTTTTATCTGGAGAAAGGTGCATGTAGTTGATGGTTCATCTCCACAACCGGAATATGAATATGAAGCTGTTCGTCTCGAATTGGAAATGTTTAGTCCTGAACTTGCTGAAAAGCCTTTTTTAGTGGTTTACAACAAAATGGACCTTCCAGACGCATATGAGAATTGGAAGACATTCAGAGACAGTCTGAGATCTCGTGGAATTGAACCCTTTTGCATGAGTGCAGTGAAAAGAGAGGGTACACATGAAGTTATTTGTGCTGCTTATGAGCTTGTTCGAAGAAAAAGAGAAGCTGCTAAAGAAGAAGGTAAGCGTTTCTTAATTGTCTTTTGCTTTGATGTTACCAGTGGCCATGATTATGCTAAAATGCCTTTGATGTTCAATTAATTTGTTTTGACAGGTGCAATTAAGTTGAGCGAATGTCTGTTCTAGCTAAATAAATATTTCTATCAAAAATTTTGTCCTACGTTGTTGGGTTGTCCTAAAATGTTGTCATTTCATAATTAGCACATTTTAAATACACAGAAGTTTCAAGGGCCTTTACTTTTACCTTAATCCTCTATTCCACCTTTCTACAATGCAAAAGTAAAAAAATGGCACTCATGTTTCTCAAGAAATAATAAACAATTCATGTATTCACTATTCTCTTACTACATGAGCTTGGTGAAAAACTGGACTGACAGATGGAGTAACATAGATTAAAATTTGAATGACGTGCTTTTTCCTTCCTTTATTTCGTTTTGCAACCCGTGGTGGTGGTGGTGGTGGTGGGGGGGGGTGTTATGGTAACTTGCATTGCGCCCTTGCTCTTTGCTGTTTGTTTTTGTCTTCTTTTTTCACCTTCCTTTTCCTCTTAAAGGGAGTGACCAAGTTGTGTGTCAGTCATGAAGAATTGGTTCACAGCAGTTAGATTAGCTTGGAGTTGCTTCGTTCTTTGTGAATGTGACATATGAAATGAGAGTGCTTACTAAGACTGCCCCCCCCCTCCCCCCGTAAACTCGTAATAGATTTTTTTTATACTAAATAAAACAAGAGTATTTATCAGAAAATAAAAAAAATTACAGGGTAGTAAATAAAAAAAGGATTTTCTACTGTGTATTTCCGCACAGAGTTTCATTTATTGTTGTTAAATGGATGTCAAGTTTGGGGGTGTTTTGGGGGGGGGGGGGGAGTAATGCTGATTGTAATGTTTTTAATTCTTGTACAGTGAGCATGGACTCAGTAAACTTGAACTATGTTGCTGACATGGTGAAAAAGCAGCGAGCTGCTCCCATAAGTGAATTTGAGATCACCCATGATAGTTCTTCCAAAACGTGGTATGTTCAAGGATCAGGCCTGCAACGTTTCGTCCAAATGACAAACTGGAGGTATGGTTCTTGTTGTTCTCTGATCCTGTATTCTGTTACCTTTTCGTCATCGCCTTCTATCAAGCGCCATTCCCCTATTTTTTTTTCGGATTAGCATCCCTATGGAAGCATGTTTCTTTTGTAGCATATTGGACCTGAAATCAATTAATTGCATTTTCTTGTATCATAGCTGAGACTAGTCAACATTATCAACTTGAGTTGAACTTTTTCTAGTGGTCTCAGAGATTTTAAATTGGTGGACTATAGAGATTCCTCTAGCCCGCTTGCTTCAAGGAGTCTGTTTTATCATGTTTTGTTGGATGTATGTGATCCTTATCAAAATTACATTGAGTTCCATTAAAAAGAAATCTTGTTCTTTGTGACAGATATATGGACTCAGATAGAAGATTTCAACATGTTCTGGAGGCATGTGGTGTGAATAAATCTCTGCTCAAGCTTGGCGTGAAAGAGGGTGACACCGTCATCGTTGGAGATGTATGTCTATGCTACTTTGCTTCCTTATTTCCAGCTAATCTTTTTTTTTTTTTTTTTTGATTTTGCACCGGGTGTCCGAGTCTCTTCGAAACCCGACTAATCCCGGGGGCGCACAGGCCCTCGGCAAGGAGTTTCCCGCAAGTGCACCACGGTTAATTCAGGTTTTACCAAGTCCGATGGCCCTCAGAAATTGTTTGCACCCGGTGGGTTTCGAACTTGTGACCTTGAAAGGGAGCAAACCCCAAGGCTCAAGTCAATTGCCACCAGGCCAACCCTTGAGTGAAAAGGAACTCCTCCTTAACGTATAGTATGTATACAAGTGTCAGGGATTAATTTGACTGAGTTTCGCTTCATTCTTTGCCAGATGGAGTTAGTATGGCATGATTCTGATAATTCAGGCCCTACAAGTAGGAAGAAGTGGGCTGCCGGACCAAGTCAATAATCTCATTGTTGCTCTTTACTTGAGCCTTTCGAATATGCTGCTAATCGATAAATCGTACATAAGACTAAACATCCTTGATGTGGATTCCCAAGAACTCAAAACAAGTTCTGCCGAAAATCATCATGTATTATACATCGGCACCCTGCACAAGACATGTAAGTACCATAATTTTGTTCAAGACGTTGCTTAAAATTGTTACCTTTGTTTGCTAACGTGAAATATGCAGTTGGATTCATCATAAAACTTATACTTGCTTTCCGTGTAGGTTCATACTATCAAGTTGTGGATGATGTAATTGTGCTTCCAATTAGCAGATTGTTTTCAATCAAAACACCTTATAGAGCTGCAAGAGTTAAGGGGCGGAAAATATGGTTTCACGTATCATCTTGGTCTGCCAGAATAATGCAGCCTCTTCTTTCTGGTGCAGTGTACGCTATCCTCATTAGTTAATTTATGATAGTGACGGTAGAGTTATGTGAAATCTTATATTTTTGTCCATTTAGAAACATGGTCCTGGTTAGTAAGGATTCATATAGTGGACCCTAACTTGTTTAGGGCTGAGCCATAGCTATTGTTGTTGTTGCATCTTAAAGTTTCAAATGGCTATATGACTGAGGCATAGTTGCTGTTGTTGTATCTTCAAGTTTCAAATGACCATATAAATAAGTTGAAGAAATGCAATGGCACTTTCTCTTCTAATTTTGGCTCTTTCGTGATTGCTGAAGGATTATGGATGGTATAAACAATCTTACATTATTATTTACCGCATAATAGTCTTCATATTATAGTCTTGCATAACTAGTCTGTGATCTAACCAATCCTTTTTTCTGGGTTCTACCCCGTTCCGTGCTTTTTCACTATGTTCCCTGAGTTTTATTATTTGATGACTTTGGTTTACTAGACATCTGCATGGATTACTTTCTATTCACAATCACAACCATGGATGTAGTTGCAAGTTCACTCACTAGAATAGGCAAGAATTCAATCTCCCTCCTAACTTGGCTTCCCCTTTTCTCTCCTCTCCTCTCTAAGTCCTCTGTACTGTAATTATATTTTTCACTAATACCATGTCGTAATGCACGTGATCAGTTGCGGAGCCACCTTTGTCTTGACCCCCTCCTCCGTGAGTGCTAGATTGTTTTTTCTTTATGTACGTATATTATATGTTGAATCTTCCATATACATATAAATTGTATATGGAAGCTAAGACTTGCTCAATCTAAGGAAAATACCAAATGAATGAGGATGACTGTTCTAATACACAATTTACAAACACTAATGGGTTTTTTGGCAGGAGGTATTAAAAAAATTAATGTTGCATTAGTTGTGCATTATTAATCCCTTATTTGATAAATTTTTTCAATCTATGTACTACTAAAACTTGTATTAGTTATACAACCTATTTGATATTATCCTACCGTATACAAATACATAGCAAACCATGGTATTAGCAATGTAAAGGTTTTTGATATTTGCATAAGCATAGTAAAAGACACAATTGCCCCTCAAATCTCTCAAAGTGTACAAAGTTAAAGAATGTGGAGGATATTTTTGTAAGCAATTAAATCTTTAAGAAATTATGCAATGCAAAAGTATACCAAACCAAATAGTGGATAACAAATAATTTTAGCAGTATTATTAATACCAGCATTACTGATACACCATATTTGGCGCTATTCTTATACCTACTACGAAAACACCCCTAAAAGTATGGAGAAAATGAAATCTTGTCATCAAAACTGAATTTCTAGTAAGTAAGCCAGGGGAACTGATTGGAGTTGGGACTGTGTACCAAGGACATGGTTGGCTCTAGTACTGTATGCATCGCAGCAAGGACAATCATACTAGTAATTGTTTTTTTTCACTAAATTTTGAACTTGCCAAATGAACACAGAACGTTGTATTGCCAAATGAATTTGGCTCTCGAATTTTTTTTAAATTGTTGTAGTATTGGTAATTTCACAAAAATTAATGATAAATGTGAGAGATCGGTCCATTTTACAAAAATTCTCTCAATGCAAGTTTAGTCAACATACTTATCTTTTCCAAAATAAACTTCAACCTTTTAAAACGTTTGTGATAGCCTCCAATCATCCACAATCATAGTGGTTAGAGTCGTCAATATGGGCTTGGCTCGTTGGGTCAGCCTAGCCCGTAATTTAACAGGGTTGAACTAGGATTTTTAGAGTCCATTTAAAAATAAGGCTTTTAAGCTCGGCCATAATAAGCCCATGGCCCGTAACACTAGAATGAGGTTAGGCTGGGCCGGCCCATAGGCCTAATAAAAATACACATTTAAAATATATAAAATATAAAAAGTTTATGACACAAAAATAACAAGAAGAGTATGACGAGCATAAAAATTATTAAGCTCATCATATTAAGAGATCAAAGTCTTAAAACGTTAATTAGTTTTAAAAATTTAATTATTATTAATATTTAACTAATTAATATTGCATACGAATTGTAGATGCAGATGAAAATGAAGATGTTAAGACAATCTTCTCATAAGCGAATTCAAATATATTTGCTAAAGATGATATATTGGATATCTCATAAGCGTATGGACGTTCTCTTGAATAGTTTGATTTGACTTTTGACTTTTAATGAATAAAATAGTCTTATTTATTGTGATATATTGGAACAATATAAAATTATTAAGTTTTGTAAAAAAAATTAAATAAGATTTATTTAACTTTAAAAAAATTATCTTTTTAGCTTAAAGTTAAAAGAAAAAATATAAATTATATTTTTTAAAAATAATGGGCCAGCCCGTGGGGTCCGCAACCCACATAAGGTTGGGATGGGCTGACAATAAGGCTATCAAAATGGTGGGCTAGCCCAACCCAGCTCGTCAATAGCTAAAGCCTACATGGGATGCGCTGGACTAGCCTGACCCCGCCTATATTGAAAGCTCTCACGGTGGTAACATACCTTTATTCTACAAATTGAACTTTGACCCAAATGATCTTTTATTTATGTTACTAGATGATGCGCCCGTGCGATGCACGGGTCCAATTGTTGTTTCTTTTTATTTTCTATTTTTTTCAATCTTTTTAATATTTCTTGGTCTATTGTCAATTACACACTTTATACGTCTTTAGAGAAAGAAGAAATGGAATAGGCTTTTCTATAATAACGTATAGAACTACAATTACAACGTATTGTTATTTATCTTTTGCATTATGTTCATTTTAATTTTTCTGAAATCGTATCACTATACCAATCACTTTGAAACACTTGTCGAGTTTAATGTTTTATTATACAGTGATTAGATAATAATGCAAGTAGAAATTTAATTATTTCTATATAGGGCCTCTTTTATTTTAATATTTTTTACATCACTAAGCCTTAAGTTAATAATTATTAAATAGTAATTAAAATGTTAGTTGAGAAATAATTCGTCATATTTTTTTTTGATTTATTAAATTGAATGATATATAGTTTTATTCTTTTAGTATTTTTAGTGCGTTAATGCATTATCTTTTTCTTTTTTACTAATCAAAAGTTAAATATTAATATTATTCCCAAATAGTTTATGAAAATGTACTTTTAAATAATAATAGTGATTTTAATTATTAAGAATTTTAACAAGAAACTTTGTGATTTGTTCTATTGGAATGACATAATATTTTTTTCTAGTTTCATTCGATATGATTGAGATGCTATTTAGGGGATTAATGCAATCATCATCACAATAGTATTATTTGTTGAGACTATTTTAAAAATATTAATTATATATTTATCTATTTTAAAATTTTTATAATATTGAATTCTAATTGAATAGAGTATGTACTCAACTAACTTCGATCATAGAGGGAGAAGTATAATATTGTATGACGATACTTGTCATACTTCTTAATATATAATAATTTTTAAAACATAATAATTTTACAAATTAGTTGTCTTCATTTTTACTTCAGATATTCTCAACACATATTTTTAGAGAGGGGATAGTTATTATAATTTTTTATATTCTATAATCAAAAAGGGAACTTGAAATTATATTTTATTCTTAAATAAAAAAAATTCGAATTTTATTATTCCAATTGAAATTTGTATAAAATGATATCAATTGATAATGATATAATAACATTTGAATGTCAATCTACATATGGTATCATTAATTTTTTAATGAAATCTTCTAGTTAATAAATAAAATGATATTTCTTAAGAAAATAATAGAATTGTCATATATAAATGTATGTGACCTTAGTATTTTTAATCGGGCTAACATTTGAATTATAAATTATCAAAAAAATAATTATTCTAGTTCAAAGTACTTGTTGAAAAAAAATAATAACAATCAAGTAATGAATTTAATAAAGATAGTAAAGGTTGAATAGAAAGATGGGTCCACCTAAAGAATTTAATAGCTTATGGACACGTTAGTTTTTATTTTTTCGGTTATTAAGAACCCATAAGAAAAATTTTGAGCCTAGTATACAAACAAACAAATGCACTAATATATTTAAAATGACTATTATGCCCTTGGTCAACCTCCTCTTCTCTTTTCTATATATTTATTTATGTTAAAAATTTCCACTTAAAAATATATAAATAATTATTCAAAACTCAGTAAGCTACCTTTTCTAAAATAAAAAACCCTTAAACTCAATATCTCCATCTCTGACATTGAGGATCCAGGAATCAATTTTGAGGATATGCATAGCTAAATGAAGTCTTGACAGAATCAGAGAAAAAGTACACATTTTTTAAAAAGTTAAAACCGTATCTTTTGACTAACCAAACTTATTGTTTTCCCTTTTCTTTTTACTGTTTAAAGTAAGCCTTTTAGGTACGTAGTATTAAATCCTATCTCCACACATATGTACCCCAACCTCGTATATATTCTCTACTGCTCCAGTTAACTTCACCAGTTTAATTTTCCTAGTGAACCCAAATCTGTTTGCTCTTGACACGTGCAATGGAATGTGGGACCCACTTGATGACATGGCAACAGTTTCCACGTGTGACTGTTCATGGTACTTAGCTGACATGGCAAATATTGCTTGATTACGAGATAGGAAAAAATAGGTCATTGGTCGTATTCGGGAAAAAGCAAAACGGGGTTTGGTCACATAATCCGGTTTATTGTTTCCTCGGATTGGACTCTCCTTCTGTTCCTCATATCCTCCCTTAGATCTTCACTTTAAAAAAAAAAAAAAAATCTTACACTAAGCGATAATTTCTTATATTTTACATAATTTTATGAAGAGTTTTATAGGCTATTACAAAGAATATAGAGAAGTTTTACGCATAATTTTAAAAAGAATGTTGGCATATAGAAGTGAAAGAGTTAGAATTTCTAGCTTATGAATTTTGGACCATAACTTTTTTCTTACAAGATTCTAAATAGATTATTTATACGTATTAAATAATATTTTTAACAAAAATATAAGCTTTGAGCCAAAATTACTAAATTCTACGAACCCGTAGTTAACAGTAGCTCCGCCCAAAATACATCGGTAACTATCCCAAATATATAGACTTTCAGTAATTTCAAATACAACAAGACAACTCAAGAGCTTGTTGTAACAAAAGCTAAAAATCTAATAGTTGAAGGTTATGGAAACACTCCAATAAGCAGCTCCCAACAGAACTATCCCTCTGCTTCCATTCCTCCAAAATCACCGGATATCTTAAGGATTCTGACACCTTCACCTTCATCCACTACTGACTCCTCCAATTTCAAACCTTTAAATGTGGAGGAAAAACATAGGCTTTACCTGCCCTGGCATATGCTGTGATTATAAAGATTTATGGACGTAAAGTGGAGCATCAACTACTTCGCCAAAAAAATTATGCTTTATGGAAACCAACTGAAAATCTTCCATTAATTGACTTAGGATCAGATTTCTTCCTACTAAAGTTCGAAAAAGAGGAAAATAAAATTCATGCACTGGAAGGTGGCCCTTGGTTTGTTCTAAACTATTTTCTATCAGTCAGACAATGGGAACCCAAGTTTAAGGCTTCTAAGAAAAAACTAACAACATCAGTTGTATGGGTACGTTTACCTGAATTACCGACTGAATTTTATGATTATCAAATTCTACAAAAGTTGGGTTAGAAATTGGTATACTCTTATCAATGGATGTTTGTACTTCTGCTACTACTCATGGGTAGTATGCTCGTTTATGTGTTGAAATTCTGCTGAATCAGCCTTTAAAAACTCATCTCTATATTGGTACTCACAAATAAGTTATATTGTATGAGGGTTTAAATTTGTTGTGCACTCATTGCGGTTGCATGTGTCACAATCAACGAATGTGTAGTTCTACTAAAGACCTTGCTCCTACAATGACCAATTCTCCACAAGGAAAAGTTAGTGAAATTGAAAAATTAAATACTGCAGAGGATGCATGGCAACTTGTTAAATTTCCCACAAAATATGCACCAAAAAAATCTACTCACTACACGAATCACCTGCAAGCACCTTTACCAGTACAGCCCAGGGTGGGACCTTCAGGTAAGCAAGCCTTAATTAACTATAATACGCTTCCTTTTACTAATTTAACTATAAATAATCGTGTCACTAGCTCTCCACATGCTTCTAAGCTGATTTGTAATCATAATCCTGTTTTATCTATTAATAAGTTTAACACACTAGCTGAGGCACCTACTAATGCTTCTTTACTATATCCTTTATCTAATAATAATAATGGTCAACATTCAAACTCCACTAATATATCAAAAGGACTTGGTCCAATCAGAATTACCTCACACCCTACTGCTCCTCAGAATACTAAATCCAGTCCTCACCATGCAACTGGACACGCAAGACTTTCCCATATGAAAACATCACCTTCTGCAATCACCCTAGACCAACATTCCCTTATTCAAATACCAGATTCACCACCTCCTCCGCTAAGCATTAAAAACCCTCAATCATTTCACTCTACTATTGTCATGCACCTTGGGTATAATGATAATGAGTCCTACTCTTTCATTTCCCAGTCAAGCACATAACCTTCATTTTAATCTCCTCAACCGATTTCCTCAGCGATTAAAAGTGTTCTGCTGTCTCCTACTACACCAAATATAAACCATACTTACTTGTCAAACTCCACTACTGCTTCCCTCACTATCGATGATGTTTACTTTCAATTTTCTCAACCACTTGAGAAGGTAAAGAACAACTCCTAGGAAGACCTCTCACCAGATGCACCATAATCCCACACCCCACTCACACCAACCACAACACCTCCTAATGGAACCCAACTCGATAGTCTATATAGAACACATACCCCATGCACCAACATACCTATCATCTTGGCTAGAGGAGGGTATCCACAACTAGGCTTTGACGTTCACCATGCAAGTCAATCAACAGGATGTGACGATTCTCATAAACCATCCGAGGGACCTCGCCCAAATAGTTGCGGAGGGGATGCAACTGGGCACAAAGATGTATGCTCGTTACCACTGGCCAATGATGTAAGAACTAAACCTTGCACCCTTCCAACCTCTGCCTCTTCCTTCTCCGATTTGGGATCAAACCTCTCTACATCCGAATCTCACACACATGCCATTTTATCCATCACCAACTCCCAACACTCCATGGATTCAACCCTATTAGGAGTCACAACCTTACACACCTCAGTTGAGGCCAGGAACTCCTGGTTTACCAACACCACCACTCTGTAAGGCCCCATAAAATTTGTGCTTTAAACCTAGTAGCTCATAGTGCTAAGGTCCGAATTTGTGTTAGGAATGTGTAGAAGCTCGTCGTGGTTCGGACCCTCGGTAGTGATCTAAGCTTTAAAATCAAACAATCATTTTTTTCAGAAAATTCTCATTTCTACCGTCCATAATGCGGTCGCAGATCAGCTATGCAGACCGCATTCCTACCTGAGATTGTAACAGAAGGTTTGTCAAAATTGAAGTTGAAAATGCGGTCCGTTATGCGATCGCATAATCAAAATGCAGACTGCGTAATCATCGTATAAATTCCTCAGGGATTTGTAGGGGTCAATTCTGTGGCACATTATGCGACCGCAGAACATGAACGCAGACCACATTCTTGTCGCAAACCGTGTTAGAACATTTAGTTTTTGGGGAACAATTCTGCGGTCCATTATGTGGACCATATGTTTACTCTGCAATCACAGATTTGACCACATAGTTGATGCGGGGCTCCGATTTTCTAATTTTAAAACCCAACCCCCTTTTTGATATAACGCCCTAACCCCTCACTTTAACCATTTTTCTGAACACAATAAGAGAGAGGGAGGAGGGGTTCTTGGGAGAGAAAGTTGGTTCTCCTCAATTTGATTTTCCAAAGTCACCTAAACCCAGAAATTCTTGGGTATTGTCTTCATCTTCATTTCTACAGGTAAAATCCCTAACCTCTTTTCCCTGATTTTCAGATTTTAATAGAAATGGAGGTTTTTATGCATTAACTCTTGAAAAGGGAAGTCAAAACACTCATGCGTGTTCTTTATGTCTAAAATTTAGTAAAAAAAGGAGTTGGGTAGAAGTAAAGGTTTGTAAAAGAGGAGTTGGCAACATTGATGAATTGGGTGAATTGAAAGTAGAATATAAAAGAGAAAGGGAATTCTACTCCAGGTTTGTGTGGCTAACTTTGATCTTTGTGAAATCGCCTTATTTGGTGTACAAGCTATTTGGTATGTGATATCTATGTGGATTGTTGTGAAATTTTTATGAATGGTTTGTTGGGTGTTTGATTGGATTGATTAAGTGTTATGTGGTATGAGTTGAGAAACGCATTATAAAAGGTTATCGTAAATGATGGTAATGACATGTTTGGCTTCTTGTGTATAATTAATGCAATGACCTGAATGCTTATGAATTGTCGAACGTAATGGGATTGGTACTGCTGGCTATGGAAACACTTGTAATATTGTTGTGGCTGCGTTTTGAAAAAGTACTGTGGTAACATGAAACACTTGTGAATTGTGGAACCTGACAGAAATAGTATTGATAGTTATGAGAACACTTGTGAATCATCGTTGCTACTCCTTGAAGGAATGTTGTTGTGATCTTGGTGAATTGACTTGTTGTTGTTGTTGTTGTGATTTTTGTGAATTATTCTTTGTTGTTGATTCTGATTGTTGTGGATTGAAACTGTACGGTGTGATTGGGTTGCGCGCCGTAACATAAAATAATAAATTATGGGTATGGGTGATAAGGGTGGCCGAGGTAATAAGGTTGGAAAGGATAATAAGGGTGGAAAGCGATCGAAATCGCCATTGAAATCAATATGTGTACCAATTGTGAAATTATTGACGAGGAATTGTAAAAGGAGACAGCAAGAGAGATTGTAAACTGTGGGGCACTGATTGTCCGTTTGTTTGGCTTGATTGTACCTTCCATGTGTGTTTGGTTGTTGCTCCTATTGTTGTTTCCTACTTATATATGGTTTGAGGACCACTTGAAATAAAGTTAAGTGTTGAAAACTTGTTTGGCTTGACATGTTATTTCTTTATGTATTTGTTGGTTGTTTCTATTACCGTGACTTACTTGAGTATGACTTGAGTTTACTTGGGACAAAATTTGTTCATGCATAACAATACAATTCCAGTGTACTGATGTCCCTTTTGCCTGGGGCGCTACATTCATGTTATGATTGTAGGTGGATCCGTAGCAGGTACTGTGAGCACGTGATTTTTGCCCTACATGAGAATTACTCCCAGAAAATTCAAAATAAAATAGTTTTGTATTGTGCCTGATTTTGGTGATTTTTGTGTTATTCTTCTCTTATTATTTGCATTTTTGTGTATGCGTGTCTATTTATTAAATTAATATAAAATACAAAAATGTTTGCATTCTGCATATAAAATTCATGTTTGTAATTTAGAGTAATTAAGTTTATTTGACAAAATAAAAAATAACAAAAATTATATGTTGCAATTATTTTTACAATTTAATAGGCATTTTGTTTTGATCAATAATTATTTGTTTTACAAAAGAAGGAAAATCACAAAAAATATATATTTTTATATTTTTATATTTGATTGTGTGATCTATTTTAATGGGTATCTAATTGTGTGTAATAGTTGTTATTAGGAATTAGTTAGGATATTTTTTTTATGTAGTTTAACTTAGTATTTTTCAGCTCTATTTAATTAGAATAAAAGGAAAATAAAAGAGGAAGAAAATAGGCCAATCTGTTAATTTCCCAAGCCCAAATACCAAAAAGCAGGCCAACAATCCAAGTCCAAAACACTTACCCATACCCAGTCCAAGTCGAGCCCCTTCAGAGACGTCCAAACAACGTCGTTTTGGTCACACCTGATCTGGGCCGTTGATCTCAAATTGATCAACGGTCAAGATCATATTTCCCTTACCCATTTTTAACCCGACCCATTACCCGTTCCCAAAACGACCACATTTTCCATGACGGTGAATCACAGCCGTTGGATTCTTATAATCCAACGGCTTAGATCAATCCGTTCAATTTTAATATATCAAACCCCCAAACCCGTTTCCATTCCCAAACCCCTCCAAGCCAGCCCCCTTTCGTCTCTCAAACCTCGTCTCTTTCAGAGACGAGGAACCCTAGCGCCGCCCTCATACCCCTTCGCCTGAAAGCCGGTGGCAACGATGTTGTTGGTCATGAAAACAACACCCCTGAACCACCATGCCCGGCTCTTTCCAAATCCACACTCTATTGTCCTCGAAACATCACCGTCTGTTTCGAGTCTCCAATCAAAGGTTCCCGTTTCAAACCCTAGCATGTCCACGTGACACCAAATTCATACTTTAGAGACACTAGACCACCCTCTTCCCAAATCCCTTACCAGCTTTCCCCAAATGTCACCACAGATGTTCGAATTTCAAATCTAGGGTTCGAACCCTGGAAAGCCAAGATGGGTCATTCATTGGAGGATTCTTATTTTTCTTTGGGAATAGGGTCGATTTGGTCTCAAAATAACGTCGTTCTCTTGTTCTGGACAAAGAACAAGAAAGCGATGTTACTTAGAGATAAAATCGGGTAAAAACAGTCTCGAGCTCAAGTGTGATAGGTGAGTTTTGTATATTTCAATTTTTCTTTATTCTTTTCTTTTTCTTTTCTTTCTGTTTTCTTTGTTTTAAATTCTTTGAAATTCAAGTTATTTGCAATCTTCATGTTCATTTGTTTTCCCTCCTATTTCATTATGTTCTTGTGATGAATTAATGAATTGAGGTTTATTTGTCATTTTTCTTTTGAATAGAATTAATCATGCACTCTTGTTGGTTTCAAATCTCTGAAAGCATGTGTAATCGATTAGCCTCAATGTGTAAATGCTTGGAAAATTTTCAGAATGTTTTAAGGGATTAATTTAAGGAATTGAATTAAGTGGTATGGACACTGATTGTCAGGGGACGCTTGGATTAAAATATAGGTTGCCCATACTGTCTGAGTTTAATAAAAAAAGTAATGATATACTTTTAAATTAAATCAAATGGGGTGGAGGAAAAGGGAATGACAGGCGAGAATAAGGGAGAGGTAACATGGCTTGAGGGTAGGAGATTAAATGCATAATTGTTTCCATACACTTTGAATTAAATAAATAGACACATAATAGTGGAGCTTAAGGGAAGAACATGGGGGGAGATATCTTAATTGAAAATGCTTTTAAAAGTTGGAAAGGGACTAAGTTTGTAGTAAAAATAGACTCATACATAGGAGGAGAAAGGAGAAGACTTAAGTACTGGAGGAGAAAAAAATTGGAGAGTTTTTGAGAGCTTCCTTAGGATTTCAGTTCTGGACTGATTTTCATAGAGAGAGATGTGAGAGTTTAAGAGTTTTAAGGGCATAGAAAGAGGAAGAAAAAAAGGAGGAGAGCTAGAAATTGGGAGTACAATTCACTGTGTCATTGGTATTCTGGTAGTCTGTTCCATTGATAATCAATTGCGAGTCTTAAGCAGTGTTTTGCTTGTTAGTGAAACTTCTGGTTGTTTAGTCATTTGGAAATTTTCAGAACAAGTTTGAGGGTCAACTTTGGTAGTCTTGACTTATTCTAAGTTTGTTCTGGCATCAAGTTCTTTTGGATTTACTGCGTTCACTTCTGGCCTTTTGGTCGAGTGTTATTCTGGTTTTGAAATTGGTTTTCAAGCTATTCTGAATCCTTTTGCTATTGCTGTTAGTTGCTGTGTTGTATTGCTGATTCAAGCTAATGTTGTAGCTGACTTCTTCTACTTCCTTTCATTGCTATCTAATTTCCAGGTATATCTCTAGACTCCAGTGATATTGGAATTGAATCAACATGAATGAACATTTGAAGTCAACTAGTGAATAAAGTATCCTGCTGCTGCCTTAGTTAGAATTTCATGTGCAATTGAACTATTGAAACAACTGACTGATGTATATGGGACCATAATAGGACCGTTTGGACTGTTATTTGATCCATTACGAATCAATGTCGTTTCTTCAGAATTGATTGTTAGGCGTTGTAATGTTTAAATATTGAACTATATCTTGAAACTGTGATGGGGAGTTAATCTCTGGCAGGCTTTTGTTTAGAATTAAGGTTCAGCTATTCTTGGCACACGTTTTTTTGTTGCTCTCTAGGCCTTAGAATTATATTCACAGGGATAAAGGTTAGAGATTAACGCCTGCTGGTAAATTAGATTCAACTATGAAAATTATTAGTTTAGTAAAATCTGTTAATTTAGTTAGCTAATTAGTATATCAATTAAAATCTGCCAGTTAGTGTTAATTTGATAATAATTTCAACTGTTTTTGATATATATAAAAAAACTCGTGTATTAGTACTACGAATTCCAATTGCTAGCCTAATAAGGATTTTGATATTTAATAAGTTTAATTCATTCGAACGAAAATGATGATGCAATGCTTAATTATAAACTCCTAGCGTGACTCACTGTAAATTCCATATGGCCAGCCCCTGCATTTCCATTTGGGTCTGTCTCAGGCCCAGTATTTAAAATAAGATTCTCCAGGACAAGTTACGCATTGGGTTTCATTGGACCTAAGGCTGAAATGGTATTAGGCCCATTAATGCTTAAATTGATAGATTAAGGTAATAACAATTAGTTAGGATTTTCTTTCCTTTATATACAAAAACAAAACAATAGAAATTTAGTCACTTTAGGTATGACCTTAAATAAAAGTGAGATTAGCCTCGCCGCACAAAATATACAATTGCGGGGCCCTCAATTAATTGTAACGAAAATCATAGACTTGGAAGGACCGTTTAGTGAATTTCACGGTCCTTTCCCAAAGTTAGACAACACGATAGACTCTTTAGGCCCGACTTTAATAAAATACTTTCTTAATTACGGGTGTGCATTTATGTAACCCAAATATTACTCTCGGCGAAACTAAAATACATTAAAGTCACAGGCGTACCGGTTGCGGTGTGACTCGAAATGTGTTTTCGTGACGTCGCAATTCTTCTAAAATTGAAAAGCGGAACATAAAAGCACATGATTAAAATATATAAAGAAATCAGATAAAAACGAATATGACAGTTGAGCGACCGTGCTAGAACCACGGAACTCGGGAATGCCTGACACCTTCTCCCGGGTAAACAGAATTCCTTATCCGGATTTCTAGTTCGCGGACTGTTAAATAGAGTCAAACCTTTCCTCGATTAGGGATTCGACCGGTGACTTGGGACACCATGAATCTCCCAAGTGGCGACTCTGAACTAAATAAATAAATCCCGTTTCGATTGTCCTTTAATTGGAAAAACTCCCTCGCGCCCTCGCGGGTCGCGTAAAAAGGAGGTGTGACAGCTCTGGCGACTCTGCTGGGGAATAATAAACCCAGAACTTCGGTTCAGGGTTTAAGAATTCGAGCTCAGTTAAATTGTTGTTTTTGTCTATATCTGATTTTATTATATGTTTGATTAACGTGCTATATATTTACCGTTTTGATATTATCTGAACTGTACATATAAACTGTGCCGAAATCCTTCTTTTCTCACCTCCGGGGATGTGCTCACTGGTTGAGACTCCCTATCCTGTTAGTGTCATACCCCAAAATAAGAAAGAGGCTCGGAAAGTTTCTAAGCCGGCTGGCCTTTTGGTTCCGGAAAGGAGCTCCTTCCTCAACTCGAGTTGTCCGCTCGGGTACACAGTCCAGAACACATACCCAGGTTTTAAACTTAGAATAACGTGACTTCATGCCGGATCCCTAGTAGGAACGCTTATTTGCATCATGTTGTATTTGACTTAGGGGACTCAACACAGGGGTTGGGTCCGTCTAGGACAGGCAACCTGAAATAAAAAAAGACCATCCTGTTGCATCCTGTTTGTTTCACGCAATTATTTGTTTCAGACTTGCATGCCGACCGATTTGTAAATATTGAGGAAAAATGAAGAAAAAAAAAGAGAAAAGAAAAGTAACAGTGCAGAGAGATAACTACTCATTTTTAGAAAACAAACCAATGCCCAAGTAGTGTCGAAACTCTACCGGATTTTGAGAATAAAAAAGGAAAAAGAGAATTGTTATTTTTAAAATAGTTTGTTATTACTTAAAAGAAAAAAAAACGTTTTATTTTAATAATTAAAAAAAAACTAGCTTTATTTTTCAATAAAAAGAAGTGATTTTATTCATAAAAAATATAGTCATTTGTTTGTCAATAAAATGAAAATTATAATAGTTCGTTTTATATGCCAATGAATTGAAAAACTAATAGTTTGTTTTCAAAAATAATTCGTGTTGCTTGTTTATAATAAATATATATATATATATATATATATAATGAAAAAAAAACATAAAAGAAATATATAATGAAAAAAAAACATAAAAGAAAAGGAAATGTCATTGTTTTCAAAAGTAGTTTTATTTATCTGACCGAACTACGCAGGTTTGATTCTCACCACTAGGTGAGATACGTAGGCAACCCTCATCGGGTCCAACCACCCCTTCAAAAAATTTAAAAAAAAATGTGTCGAAGTTTTAGTTTTCAATAAAATCAAAGTAACGCTGTTTTTGAAAATAGCCGAATGTTCCGAAAGGACACCGGAAAGGCTGTTTTTGCAAAAATGGCCACTTTGAGGTCTTTTCTTTTTCTTTTTGAATAATAGCCTTGAAATATTCCATGTGGAAATGTTGAAAGGCCGTAGCCTCAAAATAAAGTTTGGGTTACCCCCCTTTTTTTTTAAAAAAAAAAAATCAATCAAAAAAAAATGTGTGTTTAATTTTGTCAATAAAATCAAAGTGATGCCGTTTTTGAAAATAGCCGAATGTTCCGAAAGGACGCTGGAAGGCTGTTTTTGCAAAAATCGCCGCTTTGAGTCATTTTAGATAATTTACGAGCATAGCCTTGAAATATTCCTTGTGAAAATGTTGCAAGGCGATAACCGCAAAATCAAGTTCGGGTTCACACCCCTTTTGCAAAAAATATCCAAAAAAAAAATGTGTCAAATTTTTTATTTTTATTATAAATAAATCGGGTGATGCTATTCTTGTTTAAAATAAGCCGAATGTTCCCCAAAAGGACACCAGAAGACTATTTTTGCAAGAATAGCCACTTTGAGTCTTTGTAAATAATTTTTGGGCACAATCTTGAAATAATCCCTCGTGGAAATATTGAAAGGCCGTATCCGCAAAATTAAGTTTGAGTCATCACTCAACTTGGCAAAAAAAAAACAACATATGGTTTTGTTGAAATGGCCACATTTGGCATTTAAACTTTCTCAGTCTTGTGTTGGCCTGTGTCGGTGCTGAACGATGCCCCATGGGCCGTAAGATGAAAATTTTTGAATTTGTAGTCTCTTAAATAAAATTTTGCAAAAATAGCCGCTTTGTCAAATAAGTCATTACATGACCAATTTTGTAAAAATAGTCAATTGACATTAGAAACTTCTCAGTCTTGTGTTGGCTTATGGCGATGCCGAACGATGCCCCCATGAGCCAAAGGAGGAAATTTTTTTTTTCAAGTTTATCTTTTTTGTTAAATAAATTTTGCAAAAATAGCCATTTTTGCCAAATAAGCCATTACATGGCTAATTATGTAGAAATAATCATAATTGGCGCTAAAAATATTCTTATTCTTGTAGAAATCTCTAGTACAAGGTGTGAAAGTTTTTCATTAGAGTTTGTAGTTGGAGTCAGCTTTTACAATTTTTCTTCAAAAAAGAAAAAAAAATCAAATAAACATCTTTTTATTTCTTGCATTAATTTGCAAGAACTACGCTCGGTCTGATTCATGCGGGGTCATGATACGTAGGCAATCTCCATAAGATTCGACCACAACTGTATATGTATATATATAAAAAAAAAGGAAAAATAAAAAAAAATAATAATAAAAAAAATAAATAAAAAAAAATAAAGAAAATAAAAAAGAGAACCAGCAAGGTTTTCAAGGATAATTGAAAAGGAAAAACTGGAATGACGCATGCGGTGAATACGTATATGGTTAACTGGCTAGGTGCATTGCATCCTACGTGCTATAACATATCTGTTAAACTCAATAAGCTAACAAGTTTGTTGCGATTTCAGAAAAGTTTAGCAGTTGACTTGACAGAATATATTGGCCAGCCACCATTACCGTACTAGATCTAAAGGGCCAATTCCAGCAAGCATGTCTAGTTCCGGTAAAAGTCTCGAGGAAGAGAAATCAGAGATACAGGTCATGAAAGAAGAGGTAGATCGGTTGAAACGACAGATAACAGAGATGCACCTAGCGTGGGCTAGGGGACAGTCATCACTAAACCTTCCTTCTCTTACACCAGCACCAGAGCGTCCGCCTATTGATCCCTCGACAAGTGCACCGATCTATCCATATTATCAAGGGAAAAACCCTTATACATCCCAGGTTCCACCAGCTAGACAAAATACTCCTCCTCCGGTCACCCCTGTTTTCGTGGCACCTCCACCTGCTACTTTACAGAAGTCGTCCGGTGAACCGCTTTTCCAAATACATGACAATCATTGTTATGATCCCGAGCCTACCTTTAAGGCTCCTGAACCGCATTCACACACCCCTCACTGGGATAACCCGGCAGAACAAGAAAAACACTTCAAAAGTTTGGAGCATGAGGAGGTTATTCGGAAAGTTAAGAGCTTGCAGCAATCCTTCAGGAATATGCATGGTTTGGGCAACCAAGTTAGTGTCGCTTACAAAGATCTGTGTCCATTCCCAGATGTCCAGTTGCCAGCCGGGTTCAAAATGCCCAAGTTTGACCTATACGAGGGGCATGGTGACCCAATAGCCCATCTTCGAGGTTTTTGTAGCAAAATGCGAGGAGCCGGAGGGCGAGATGAAATTCTGATAGCTTACTTCGGTCAGAGCTTGGGAGGGTCCGCATTAGAATGGTACACCAGGTAGGATCCCAGCAGATGGTTTACATGGGATGACCTGGCCCAAGCATTCATCGGCCAGTTTCAATATAATCTTGAAATAATCCCTGATCGCTTATCATTGCTAAAGTTAGAGAAGAAACCCGCCGAAAGCTTTAGAGAATTTGGGTTTCGTTGGAGGGAACATGCAGCAAGGGTAGATCCACCGATGAGAGAAAACGAGATCGTAGATTACTTCTTGCAGACACTGGAGCCAACTTACTTTAGTCACCTGGTGACATCGGTTGGTAAATCTTTCAATGAGGTGGTCAAAATGGGCGGAATGATAGAAGAGGTCCTAAGTCCAATAAGATCTTGAGCTATTCCGCGTTAAAAGCAACAACTCAAGCTATTCAGAATGGCACAGGGGTTGCATTCGGGAAGAAGAGAATAGAAGAAGTTGCAACGGTAGAGGAGGGTACTTGGTCCAGATAGAAAGGTCCTTCACCTCATTACCAAGCCGGACCCTACCACCCAAATCACCCTAATCACCCTCCCCGAAACACATATCCACCACCAAGGGCCTACAATAACCCTCCAGGACCAGGTTTCTGAGGGAATCATGCCTTCAAAAAGGAAAAGGCACAAAGAACCTTCACTGAGTTGGGAGAAACTTATACTGCTCTGTTCCACAAATTGAAACAGATAGATTTGTTGAGTCCTGTTGAGACAAGATTGCCAAATCCCCTACCCCTAAATGTGGATCGCTCAGTAAGCTGTGAGTATTGTTCAGGGGCTCTCGGACATGATACCGAGAAATGTTGGAAACTGAAACATGCAGTACAAAATCTTATTGACACCAATAAGATCGAGGTGCAGACACCAGAGGCACCTAACATTAATCAGAATCCATTGCCAGCTCACCCTTAGACCCAACATATAAGAAGTCATGCTTGGTAATCAGGAGGAGTCTTCGGTGGTTTGTTTTGTTGTCATTTCTTTTGTCCGAGTTGTTTTTGGGGTTGTGACCCGGATCTTGTTTTGAAGTGAAACCCTCTTATCTTTCCATTTTGGTCATTTCGGTTTGCCTAGTCTTATCAAGTCTCGTTTCAGGTTTGTATTTTTGGTTTGCTTGATTGTATTTGAACCACTTCTCTGTTTAGTGAAACTTTTGGTCTTTTATTACCCAGTTCGTCTTTTGTTTAGTTTTTCTATCTTTAAATTTGTCATTTGTTCGAACGCCGACTCTAATGACATGACATCGCACATAATTTTGGCCTAATGTTAAGGGTTAATCATGAAGCAATTGGAAGATAATCAGGTCATTTTAAAAAGAAATAAAAATGATTTGAGATTATTTGGAGCCCGAATCATGTGAGACTGGGGCTGTTAAAACACGAAGAAACCCTTAAAGGAAAATTGGCCATGCTAAGACGGGTTTCGCTCGTGATACTGAAATGAAAGTGTCGTCCAGCAATACTTTAAAATGATAAAAAGGCGAATGGACGATATGGTTATCAATCATGATACAACCAGAAGATGTCATGAATATGTTGTTTGTACTTGGCACATTTTGAAGATTGGAATGACGAAGGCATTTTGTTCTGCTATCCAAATACTTTATCAATCGTCAACCCTTTGAGCTTTATTTTAAAATCTTTCATACCCCTCCTTCGGAGTTAGTTGCAAAGACTAGAAACACAGGTTTGAAAGACAAGAGAAAAAAGAGAAGAAAAGAAAACAACAAAAGGAGATAAAGAAAATAAAAGAAAAAGAAATGAATGAAAAAGAGCAACTTGAAAAAAATGGGGAATTGGGAACTACGTTTGACCTGATTCCTTAAAGAGGATACGTAGGCGCTTCACAGCTCGGTCATAGTGTAAATAAAGAAATAAAACCCCCAAGTAAGAAACTGGGGCAAAGATAAATTGTGTTGATTATAAATAAATTTAGGTCCGAAGGTTGTAAATTTTGAACCCAAAATTGATTTTGTTTTGAGCCTTTAATACCCTTTCTAGCCCTATCCAAATCCCACATTACGGTCCAAAGAAAGACCTTCCGATCAGTCTTCAAAAGATGCCACGTCAGGCGAGTGAGAAAGTCCTATCAAAATATAGCACTCTAATTCTCAGCAGAAAAGACTCTGATTCCCAGCAGAAAGAAAACACGAGAAAGTCTTAGCAGTGACACCCCAATCCCCAACTAAAAGTGATACAAATGAGAGAGTCTTACCGGTGAAAACCTTCACAGGCACCATAAGGCGACGAAAGCTGAGAGAAAATCAAAATGAGAGAGGCTTGAAAGTGAAAACCCTTCGGGCACTACAAGTCGAATAAAGGTAATAATCAGATGAAAATCACGAGACAGAAATCGTGAAAGGCAATTAACGACGGATGATAGGCCATATGTGCATGTCATGACTAGTAGAGTTGGTATTCGTGTTTGATAAGTTTTTATAGTTATTTCTTGTTAGAGAGTCATTTTTCCTTTGTCTTCTATTTTGTTTCTTTTTATCTTTCTCATTTTATCAAAAATTCCCCATCAAAGTCTGTCTAGTCAGAACAAGTGAGAAATGACTTCAAAACTTGCCACCAACTTTCCAATTATTATGCAAGGCAAGGAAATGCCATTGACGGCAGAGAAGTATGGTGCAAAGAAGATTATTAAACTGGGGCAGAAAATTTTCTTTTCATTTAGAAAATTTTCTGGAAGTCAAATCCCACTTGGGGAACTTGGGGAAGAAGGAAAGTCTTAAGGGAAATGGTCTTCGAACCAATGTCATCCTCAACAACCTTCAAGAAGAGTGAAACACCAATTTTGAGGAAATGAAAATCCACCGACAGTGTTATCTTCAGCAAGTTCCGAGGTGGTCGGACAACACAGAGTGGTAAAGGAAGAAAGGAAATCTCATCTTCAACAAAATAACCCCCAGCAAGTTGAGAAACACAGAACGGGGAAGAGATAAATGGAAAAAACCCATCCCCAGCAGGAATATCATCTCCAGCAAATGAAATCATTCCCCAACAAGTTTTGGAAACCCCGAGCGAAGGAAAGGGGAAGAGGAAAAACCACCCCACAGGAGCGGCACAGCCGCTCACAATGTTTTGAACTAACAGATTTTCTTTGATTTGAAACAGGGAAAGAAAGTGCTATTGATAGCAGAAAGTCATGACACAAGGAAGAACACCAATACTGGGGCAGAAAATTTTCTGCCGTTGTTGAAAATTTTTTCGGAGAAACGAGGAAGGCAATTCAAGATGAAGTGTCAGGTTTGTCCACCTTCAAATAGGATGTTTCAGGTTTGTCCACCTTCGAACAGGACGTCTCAGGTTTGTTCACTTTCATACATTGATATCATGGGAGTATTCGCCCTCGAATAGGATACAATGGGAGTATTCGCCCTCGAATAGGATACAATGGGAGTATTCGCCCTCGAATAGGATACAATGGGAGTATTCGCCCTCGAATAGGATACAATGGGAGTATTCGCCCTCGAATAGGATACAATGGGAGTATTCGCCCTCGAATAGGATACAATGGGAGTATTCGCCCTCGAATAGGATACAATGGGAGTATTCTCCCTCGAATAGGATACAATGGGAGTATTCGCCCTCGAATAGGATACAATGGGAGTATTCGCCCTTGAATAGGATACAACGGGAGTATTCGCCCTCGAATAGGATACAACGGGAGTATTCGCCCTCGAATAGGATACAATGGGAGTATTCGCCCTCGAATAGGATACAATGGGAGTATTCGCCCTCGAATAGGATACAATGGGAGTATTCGCCCTCGAATAGGATACAATGGGAGTATTCGCCCTCGAATAGGATACAATGGGAGTATTCGCCCTCGAATAGGATACAATGGGAGTATTCGCCCTCGAATAGGATACAATGGGAGTATTCGCCCTCGAATAGGATACAATGGGAGTATTCGCCCTCGAATAGGATACAATGGGAGTATTCGCCCTCGAATAGGATACAATGGGAGTATTCGCCCTCGAATAGGATACAATGGGAGTATTCTCCCTCGAATAGGATATTTTACGTTTGTTTTATTTTACATTGTCCTATGCATTTTTCATAAATTATTGCCAAAATGCATTTTAAATTCAAAAGTTGCTAACAAAAACAGGCGCCTACCTGTATAACAAGAGGCATGTCTTCAGTCTTTACATTGCAGGTCTTGAAACCAATAACCCGCCATAAAGCAGAGGATTACAACAAGAGTTCCCAGCGCAAATTCAAGCGCATGAGTCAAAGGAAGGGAGGGAATGAAGGAAAAGTTTCCCAGCATCATTATCCTCAGCAGGCAAGTAACAATTCTAAAGATATCCCCAGCAGTCAGGAGGGAAAACAACACGACCCAGGAGGAAAGCAGTTCCAGAACAAGGTAATTTAGGAGAAATGATGGTTTAAGAGGTGATGCAGGAAGAATAAAATGGTACAAAAAGCAAAGGAAGGCGATCTAGTTCTGAAGTTGTAGTTGAAGTCAGGGAGCCCGCCTGAAGAATGGAGTGAAGATTTATTTTGAAGTTGTAATGGAAGTCAGGGAGCCCGCCTGAAGAATGGAGTGGCGATTTATTTTAAAGTTGTAGTGGAAGTCAGGGAGCCCGCCTGAAGAATGGAGTGGCGATTTAGTTTTGAAGTTGTAGTTGAAGTCAGGGAGCCCGCCTGAAGAATGGAGTGGCGATTTAGTTTTGAAGTTATAATTGAAGTCAGGGAGCCCGCTTGAAGAACGGAGTGGGGAGTTATTATTTTTGAAGTTGTTGTTGAAATCAGGTGCCCGCCTGAAGAATGGAATGGCGATTTTTTATTAGAGTTTGTCGATAAAGTCAGAAGCCCACCGGAAAAGCAGAACGGTGTCTCAATTTCCAAGATTTGATAAGGATAGTGAAGAATCGGAAAGTGACAGAGTGTAACGGAAATCCCCAGCATGAATCCAAGTTCATAATCGGAAGGAAAGCAACAAAGATCAAGTTGAAAAGATAAATAAGAATTTGCAATACTGTAACGTAGTCTAGCTTCTTATTTTTGTTTAGCACGGTGTCATAAAGAGATCGGTTAAGCGGTGGCAACAGCAGCAACAACAACAACAACAGCAACAGCAACAACAACAGTAACAGCAAGATCACAACAGTCATGGTAGTCCCAGCTACCAAAATTTCCCGAACTACATTGACCTGATTCCCTTTTGGCCAGGGATATGTAGGAGACCTTCTGAAGCAAAGGTTCGGTCAAACTTTTCAAAAAAAACAATGCTTCATACGGAGTGTTTGAACGGGCAAAAATCGCTCGTATCCGCTCACTTATCTTTGCACGAAAACTCTTCGTGTTTACGCGCAAAGAGGGGCAGCTGTGAGCACGTGATTTTTGCCCTACATGAGAATTACTCCCAGAAAATTCAAAATAAAATAGTTTTGTATTGTGCGTGATTTTGGTGATTTTTGTGTTATTCTTCTCTTATTATTTGCATTTTTGTGTATGCGTGTCTATTTATTAAATTAATATAAAATACAAAAATGTTTGCATTCTGCATATAAAATTCATGTTTGTAATTTAGAGTAATTAAGTTTATTTTACAAAATGAAAAATAACAAAAATTATATGTTGCAATTATTTTTACAATTTAATAGGCATTTTGTTTTGATCAATAATTATTTGTTTTACAAAAGAAGGAAAATCACAAAAAAATATATATTTTTGTATTTTTATATTTGATTGTGTGATCTATTTTAATGGGTATCTAATTGTGTGTAATAGTTGTTATTAGGAATTAGTTAGGATATTTTTTTTATGTAGTTTAACTTAGTATTTTTCAGCTCTATTTAATTAGAATAAAAGGAAAATAAAAGAGGAAGAAAATAGGACAATCTGTTAATTTCCCAAGCCCAAATACCAAAAATCAGACCAACAATCCAAGCCCAAAACACTTACCCATACCCAGTCCAAGTCGAGCCCCTTCAGAGACGTCCAAACGACGTCGTTTTGGTCACACGTGATCTGGGCCGTTGATCTCAAATTGATCAACGGTCAAGATCATATTTCCCTTACCCATTTTTAACCCGACCCATTACCCGTTCCCAAAACGACCACATTTTCCATGACGGTGAATCACAGCCGTTGGATTCTTATAATCCAACGGCTTAGATCAATCCGTTCAATTTTAATATATCAAACCCCCAAACCCGTTTCCATTCCCAAACCCCTCCAAGCCAGCCCCCTTTCGTCTCTCAAACCTCGTCTCTTTCAGAGACGAGGAACCCTAGCGCTGCCCTCATACCCCTTCGCCTGAAAGCCGGTGGCAACGATGCTGTTGGTCATGAAAACAACACCCCTGAACCACCATGTCCGGCTCTTTCCAAATCCACACTCTATTGTCCTCGAAACATCACCGTCTGTTTCGAATCTCCAATCAAAGGTTCCCGTTTCAAACCCTAGCATGTCCACGTGACACCAAATTCATACTTTAGAGACACTAGACCACCCTCTTCCCAAATCCCTTACCAGCTTTCCCCAAATGTCACCACAGATGTTCGAATTTCAAATATAGGGTTCGAACCCTGGAAAGCCAAGATGGGTCATTCATTGGAGGATTCTTATTTTTCTTTGGGAATAGGGTCGATTTGGTCTCAAAATAACGTCGTTCTCTTGTTCTGGACAAAGAACAAGAAAGCGATGTTACTTGGAGATAAAATCGGGGAAAAACAGTCTCGAGCTCAAGTGTGATAGGTGAGTTTTGTATATTTCAATTTTTCTTTATTCTTTTCTTTTTCTTTTCTTTCTGTTTTCTTTGTTTTAAATTCTTTGAAATTCAAGTTATTTGCAATCTTCATGTTCATTTGTTTTCCCTCCTATTTCATTATGTTCTTGTGATGAATTAATGAATTGAGGTTTATTTGTCATTTTTCTTTTGAATAGAATTAATCATGCACTCTTGTTGGTTTCAAATCTCTGAAAGCATGTGTAATCGATTAGCCTCAATGTGTAAATGCTTGGAAAATTTTCAGAATATTTTAAGGGATTAATTTAAGGAATTGAATTAAGTGGTATGCACACTGATTGTCAGGGGACGCTTGGATTAAAATATAGGTTGCCCATACTGTCTGAGTTTAATAAAAAAAGTAATGATATACTTTTAAATTAAATCAAATGGGGTGGAGGAAAAGGGAATGACAGGCGAGAATAAGGCAGAGGTAACATGGCTTGAGGGTAGGAGATTAAATGCATAATTGTTTCCATACACTTTGAATTAAATAAATAGACACATAATAGTGGAGCTTAAGGGAAGAACATAGGGGGAGATATCTTAATTGAAAATGCTTTTAAAAGCTGGAAAGGGACTAAGTTTGTAGCAAAAATAGACTCATACATAGGAGGAGAAAGGAGAAGACTTAAGTACTGGAGGAGAAAACAATTGGAGAGTTTTTGAGAGCTTCCTTAGGATTTCAGTTCTGGACTAATTTTCATAGAGAGAGATGTGAGAGTTTAAGAGTTTTAAGGGCATAGAAAGAGGAAGAAAAAAAAGGATGAGAGCTAGAAATTGGGAGTACAATTCACTGTGTCATTGGTATTCTGGTAGTCTGTTCCATTGATAATCAATTGCGAGTCTTAAGCAGTGTTTTGCTTGTTAGTGAAACTTCTGGTTGTTTAGTCATTTGGAAATTTTCAGAACAAGTTTGAGGGTCAACTTTGGTAGTCTTGACTTATTCTAAGTTTGTTCTGGCATCAAGTTCTTTCGGATTTACTGCGTTCACTTCTGGCCTTTTGGTCGAGTGTTATTCTGGTTTTGAAATTGGTTTTCAAGCTATTCTGAATCCTTTTGCTATTGCTGTTAGTTGCTGTGTTGTATTGCTGATTCAAGCTAATGTTGTAGCTGACTTCTTCTACTTCCTTTCATTGCTATCTAATTTCCAGGTATATCTCTAGACTCCAGTGATATTGGAATTGAATCAACATGAATGAACATTTGAAGTCAACTAGTGAATAAAGTATCCTGCTGCTGCCTTAGTTAGAATTTCATGTGCAATTGAACTATTGAAACAACTGACTGATGTATATGGGACCATAATAGGACCGTTTGGACTGTTATTTGATCCATTACGAATCAATGTCGTTTCTTCAGAATTGATTGTTAGGCGTTGTAATGTTTAAATATTGAACTATATCTTGAAACTGTGATGGGGAGTTAATCTCTGGCAGGCTTTTGTTTAGAATTAAGGTTCAGCTATTCTTGGCACACGTTTTTTTGTTGCTCTCTAGGCCTTAGAATTATATTCACAGGGATAAAGGTTAGAGATTAACGCCTGCTGGTAAATTAGATTCAACTATGAAAATTATTAGTTTAGTAAAATCTGTTAATCTAGTTAGCTAATTAGTATATCAATTAAAATCTGCCAGTTAGTGTTAATTTGATAATAATTTCAACTGTTTTTGATATATAAAAAAAAACTCGTGTATTAGTACTACGAATTCCAATTGCTAGCCTAATAAGGATTTTGATATTTAATAAGTTTAATTCATTCGAACGAAAATGATGATGCAATGCTTAATTTTAAACTCCTAGCGTGACTCACTGTAAATTCCATATGGCCAGCCTCTGCATTTTCCATTTGGGTCTGTCTCAGGCCCAGTATTTAAAATAAGATTCTCCAGGACAAGTTACGCATTGGGTTTCATTGGACCTAAGGCTGAAATGGTATTAGGCCCATTAATGCTTAAATTGATAGATTAAGGTAATAACAATTAGTTAGGATTTTCTTTCCTTTATATACAAAAACAAAACAATAGAAATTTAGTCACTTTAGGTATGACCTTAAATAAAAGTGAGATGAGCCTCGCCGCAGAAAATATACAATTGCAGGGCCCTCAATTAATTGTAACGAAAATCATAGACTTGGAAGGACCGTTTAGTGAATTTCACGGTCCTTTCCCAAAATTAGACAACACGATAGACTCTTTAGGCCCGACTTTAATAAAATACTTTCTTAATTACGGGTGTGCATTTATGTAACCCAAATCTTACTCTCGGCGAAACTAAAATACATTAAAGTCACAGGCGTACCGGTTGCGGTGTGACTCGAAATGTGTTTTTGTGACGTCTCAATTCTTCTAAAATTGAAAAGCGGAACATAAAAGCACATAATTAAAATATATAAAGAAATCAGATAAAAACGAATATGACAGTTGAGCGACCGTGCTAGAACCACGGAACTCGAAAATGCCTGACACCTTCTCCCGGGTTAACAGAATTCCTTATCCGGATTTCTAGTTCGCGGACTGTTAAATAGAGTCAAACCTTTCCTCGATTCGGGATTCGACCGGTGACTTGGGACACCATGAATCTCCCAAGTGGCGACTCTGAACTAAATAAATAAATCCCGTTTCGATTGTCCTTTAATTGGAAAAACTCCCTCGCGCCCTCGCGGGTCGCGTAAAAAGGAGGTGTGACAAGTACTTCAGTTCATCGGCAGTAGCACTCCTTCATCTTCTACTGGCCGTTTTAGTGAGCCCCTTCCCTCTCGGGGCCCTGCGTTGCTGATGCCACTTCTATTCTGGAGTCTTATTTTGGTTTTGTGTAAGGTATAGCCGGAGCCTTATTACCGGTAAGTACTGTATTATCCTGTCATATCTTAAGGCTCCGTAGATAGTAAATACGGGTTATGAACTTATGTAATTATATGTAAGTTGTAAACTTGTTAAGTAATTAAGCATGTTGTGTATATTTTGAAAAAGAGTGATTTCAATTATAAAATGGTTAATCCTTTAGTTAATAAGTAATGAAAAATATGGGGTAACACGTGGGATAGGAAAGGCACCCAGGTCTGCTTGACTAGGGCTACTCGATCGGGCTCCGCTCATGTCCCTAAATTTGGGGCGTGACAAACTTGGTATCAGAGTCTAAGGTTTTAAAGTGTCCTAGGATGTCTCGGAGCTATGTCTAGTAGCGCCCTTCTTATTTGTGTGTTGTCGACCACATCTATAAGTAGGGGGATGCATTGACATTTAGGAATTTACCCATTTCTTTGCTATTCTATATCGTGCGGTGAAGTGAAAAGTGGAAGTATTTATGTCTAATTCGTGCCTTGTTCCGAAATTTTCAAAATATGGCGCCTAAGAAGAAAGCTAGACTCGGCCTTGTGGCCGATGCCACCCCAAGTGTGGGCGTAAATCATGTACCTGATGTCGTGGGTGAGAATGACTCACCAGTCTTGAATATGACCGGCCCATCTATTCCAGACCCAAGCATTCCTGTTCCGGCTGCGGCAGAGGGTGCCGTGCCCCGGGGCTGTCTCGCGAAGATCTTCGATCCGAACCTTCGCATCTACTCTCTCTTAGAGGATGAACCACGCCTTCGCTATCGCAAGAACTAATCTAATCTTATTCAACCTTAGATGGGAATTAGGGCGAAGCCTGGGGCGGTCTCTGCCTTCTTAACACGCGGCTCCCTGTTGCTCCGATCTCCCCTACGCCTAGGACGTTGTCTGGGCCAAGAGCCATAGTTAGTTGCTGTTTCCATTTGGTTGTTTCTTCCTCGCCCATCCCTCCTGCCAATATTCCTGATTCTAATACAGTTCTAGCTTCCGGTCCCGGGGTTTCTGATGGGGACCTTAGAGGAGACATCCGTATGTTGACCCAGTTAGTGACAGCCCAGGCCCAGATATCTCATGATGCCCCTGCGTCCTCAGCGGACAGGGAGATTCCTCCAGCTCCAGAGTCCACTAGTTTCTATGATTGGCCCCTCTAAAATTCTCAGGCGCAGACCCCGAGGCTAATCCACAGGATTTCCTTGATGAGATATATAAGACCCTTCGACTGATGAAGGGTACAGAGATAAAGGGGGTAGAGTTGGCTTCATACAGGTTGATGGGAGCAGCGCGTTCATGGTTTGAGATGTGGGAGAATTCCCGTGAGGAGGCAAGGCCTCCAGCTAGATGGGATGAGTTTGTAGATGCATTCATAGACCACTTCTTGCCTGCCGAGACAATGGCAGCCCATGCCACTGAGTTTGAGATTCTCAAACAGGGCAGTATGAGTGTTTGGGAGTACCACATAGAGTTTGTGAGATTGTCCAAGTATGCACCTTAGTTAGTGTCGACCATGGATGCTCGAGTTCGGCGATTTGTTCAGGGATTTAGTCCTTTGGTGGTGAATGAGGCTGCTACAGCGGCCTTTCACTCAGATATGAATTATGGAAAGATTATGGGGTTCGCTCAGGCCACAGAGGCTAGGAAGTTGAAGATTCAGGCAGAAAGGGAGAGTAGCAGCAGGGCCCGATCAATGGGTCACTCGGGGAGACTAGTTATGGGGGGAGGGTTATCAGGGCCATCCCAGTCATATGCTCAGTCCTCAGCGAGTGCACCGCTATCTGTGCACAGTTATCAGCAGAGCAGTCATTCGAGACCAGGTTCAGACGGTATGAGGTCTCGCCAGTCCGGTCGTTCAGGAGTGAGGTCCCAGCAGCAGGGGAGAACTACATGCCCCAAGTGTGGGAGATTTCATACAAATACTTTCTATTTGGGTATTCCAGTATGTTATAGGTGCGGGGTGAGAGGTCACATTCAGCGGGACTGCCGTGCACCCGGTCGGGGTATGGGTAGGGGATCTGCTCAGTCATCCGGTTGTTGCTACATCACTAGTGCGTCATCCAGCTCCAACAGGGCACGGTGCAGCTAGGGGTGGAGCTCGTGGTAGGGGTGGACCTAGCCGGTTCTATGCTTTGAGTGGCCGCCAGAGTGCTGAGGCTTCTCCAGATGTTGTTACAGGTATCTTGTCTGTTCAGTTTGTTGATTGTTATGCTCTCATCGATCCGGGGTCCTCTTTGTCTTATGTCACCCCATTCATTGCTTTAAGTTTTGGAATAGAACCCGAATAGCTTCATGAGCCGTTCTTTGTATGGACTTCGGTTGGTGATTTTATTACTGCCTCACGAGTTTATAGGAATTGTGTTGTTACAGTGAGTGGTCGTGTTACCACGATCGATTTTATTAAGCTTGGAATGGTATATTTTGATGTAATTATGGGGATGTATTGGCTTTATTCGTGCTTTGCCAAGCTTGACTATCGGACGACAGTTATGAGGCTCGAGTTCCCTAACTAGCCGGTTATTAAGTGGAAAGGAAATGGTGTGATGCCAAATGGTAGGTTTATTTCATAACTTAAGGCTTTGAAGATGATTAAGAAGGGGTGTATCTATCATTTGGTTCGGGTAATGGACACCACCTCAGATTTGTCTGTCATCGAGTTAGTGCCAGTTGTGAATGAATTTCCCGAAGTGTTTTCGGATGAGCTTCCAAGGATTCCGCCAGATAGGGAGATTGATTTAGGGATTGATGTATTGCCAGATACTCAGCCAATATCCATTCCACCATACAGAATGACGCCAGCGGAATTAAGAGAGTTAAAGGAGCAGCTGAAGGATTTATTAGAGAAGGGGTTCATACGACCGAGTGTGTCGCCGTGGGGTTCTCCGGTTCTTTTTGTGAGAAAGAAGGATGGATCGCTTCGGATGTGTATTGATTATCGGCAGCTTAAGAAAGTCACCATCAAGAATAAATATCCTTTGCCTCGAGTAGATGATTTGTTCGACCAGTTGTAACGTGCAAATTTCTTCTCCAAAATTGATCTACGGTCCGGGTACTACCAATTGAAGATCAGAGAACAGGATATTCCAAAGACCGCCTTCAGAACTTGCTACGGTCACTTTGAATTCTTGGTCATGTCTTTTGGGCTAACCAATGCCTCGGTAGATTTCATGGACCTTATGAATCGGGTTTTCAAGCCATTTCTAGATTCGTGCCATACCTTCCCCATCGTGCCATAACCCTACCATATCGACCACGTTCAAGCTCCACTGTTGGCCCGTGGTGGTATTGCTCGAACACTATATAATCAGTCGTGTGTGCTAGGAACTTACCATCCCGGGCTCACTGCAATGTTCGGGTATCCAAATTATCTGTAAGCTAACGACCATAGTCATGCAAAGCATTCGATCCTTCGGCGAAATGCTGTTGCATCTGTAGTCCTAACCTGCACAAAATGGAAAATATAATTAAGAAACAGTAATTTTGATGTTATAACTAAGTATACCAAATAACATACTAGTGTCTTATGCCTCATGACGTATGGAACGAATTGACCGCCACCGCAATGAACGGTCCTGACGATAAGTGGGGTAATGATGCGGTACTTATTGAAATACTCATGCGCACTAGCCATAAGCTCTAGTGGAGGAATAAATTCTCGTCTGCTGGTCCCAAGTCTCGATCTACGCCCTAGCCATGCCTCATATGCTTGGTCAACCCTCGAACGATCATCCCGCTAGTAATGTGTTCTAGCTTACGCTGGCGGTGGAGGTGCAAGTTGTGGTCGACCAACATGGCAAAGGACTCGCTCGATAGAATGATTCCTAACAATATCGAGACATATCAACAGGACAGAAGAGCTCCAAATAAGTCGTCTGGTCGAGAAATAATCGGGCAAACCCGATATTAGCTCATCGTTGTATGGCCTTCAAATGAACTATTACGTAAAAAACAGGAACCATGAGTATAAAAAACACATATCTAATGCATGCCTAGTAAACTAAAGTATACAATTACCAGCGCGTCCTCCAGCAAATCCAATAAATATCTACAATAGGGGAGATTATGTCGAGCCTCAAACTCGCATCCGTATCTCGTCCTCTCTACCCACCTCCTAGCCAAAGGGAGAAACGGTGGAGGTGGTGCATCCTGAGCTATGGGTGGTAGAGGTGGCTGAAACTGCAGGAACCGCTCCCTCGCCCAAACCTAATATACAATTTGGACGTAAAATTTAAGGTATAATTTTATGATGTATATTATAATGAATAGAGTATTTGACTATATTTTCACCTACAACATCGACATAAATCCTGCAACGTCTCGTTGGGTACCCATGCATGCCTGGTACATCTGTCGGTAGAAATAACCAAGAAGAACAACACCCCAGCTGTACTGACATAAATCATCTAGCCGCTCATAATGATGAAGAAATCTCAAGCTGACTAAATTATTCGAAGCGTTCGGGAACAATACGCCTCCAAACATAAGCAGCAACAGTGACCTCATGTACTAGTTAATATGGAGATCTAGGCGTCATTGCAAGATGACTAGCCCTAACCAATACACCCTTATCCTCTGGCCGAAAATTGGTGAGCCGCTGCAACGTGTCCAGCTACTGAGCTCCCGTATAATCTCTCATGCCTTGCTGCAAAGCAGCAACAAGTCCATCAACCGAAAGCCCATGCATGACCTCCACGTCCTACAGTGTGATAGTGGCCTCGCTAATGGGCAAATGGAATTCGTGCATATCTGGTCGCATAGCTCTATCAAAGCCGTGATCAACGACCACTCTAGCCGCAATTGGCCGGTCTCAATGATCCTATAAAAACTCGTATCTTACAGGCATCTGACTACACGGGGATGGAAATGGCGGTCCCTAAGAAAGTCCCACATATCGTCTGTTCTCCTGTAACGTAAAGTTTGGGCCAATAACTACCCCTCCCCTATATATGAAGATCTATGCTCGGCCTGTAGCAGTAGCTCTAGGGAGGCAGGTCCCGGATGCAAAAGCGAAACCTCCATGACGATTACTTTAAATTGAACAAAACTAATTACATTATTTTTCTTTTTCACTGCTTAAATATATTGCAATACCTTGTTAATTAGGTTGATACATTTTCAATATTATAATTTATATTTTATACGTTATTTTAATATGTTAGTTTCATTAATTTATATGTTAGTTTTATTATTTTATATGTTTGTTAGTTATTCACTTATTTTTTACTAAACATAATTTAATTATTAAATATTAATATTTTGGTTCCAGATACAATATTTGAGGCCTTGTAGCACCAATTGTATCCTGAATTCTTATGTTCATGATGAGAAATTTTTTCCCATTTTTCACACAATAAGTCTGTTATTTTATACGTTAGTTTATTATTGTATATGTTAGCTTTATTATTTAATATGTTTTTTTGTTTGTTATTGACTTATTATTTACTATACTAAAATTAAATAATTAATTTTCATAACTATATAAGATTGAATTATTAAATATTCTCATTTTGGTTTCGGACATAATATTTGAGGCACAGTAGCACCAATGTATCCTGAATTCTTGTGTTCTTACGTTTGTGACTATAACTGGAGATAATTTGTGTTTGAACTATTAGATTTTTTATTTATTTTGGGGAATAATAGATACTTAAATATTTCATTTCTATAACTACAAGGATACTATGATAAATGGAACTATATTTTAATATGCAAAAAGTCACTACATTTTAAATACGTGCACTACATTAGCCACAATATTGAACTAAAGAAAAATTTATCTAGTGTACTAGTCTTTTAGCAAAATTAATAATTCAAGCTGGATGAAAATAAAAAATTAATTTAATCAAACAAGCACGAAATTACATATACCATAGTAACAAGTAACTAATTAATATTTTTTTAATAACTAAGAACAATTTCTCTATTTTATAAATTTTTTAGCACACTAATACTATAGTCCGGATAAAAAATAGCAAATTAATTAAATCACAAATAAAAAAGAGCACATAAAAAATAACTAATATGCATTTTTTATACAAGTTTTAACAAAAATTAAGTCGAAAAACGTCAATTTAAGGTATTTAGAAAATTAAAAATTTTGTGATTTTGAGTCGAAACAAGTAACAATGTCCGAAATAACGCCTTAGCTAGCACGTGAGATCGAGAATATTTACTTTTTGTGGGACGGGTAGGCTCCACTCAAGAGTTTTTGATTTAAAAATGGAGGGGGAAGGGGCGTATGTTTTTTTAATTGGGGGGGGGGGGGGGGGGCATTTCTATTTTGTTTTGGGAAGAAGAAGACATCTCTTTATTAAATATATAAGGTCTTTTGTTAAGACGCTATATATATAACGTCTTAACAAAAGACACTATATTTTCCAACTTAAATGAATTCAAGCTTAGCATTTTTAATGACTAAATTCTTTTATCCACATATTTTTGTTCTTTGAAATCAAAAGCACCACGTTTTGGTTCCGGACTCAAGAAAAATTAGTTAGAAGCTCCTAGGATTTGTTGTGGCAAAGGACTTCTCCTAACTCGGATAGGAGAAGCTGAAATTTTCTGCTTCAGTCCGGTCACGTGAGGTGGCCCTCGCTTTGCTGTCCGAGACTTTTCTGGTTTCTTCTTCTCTGGTCCAGATCTCGCGAAGTGACCTCGCTTCGCTGTCCGGGACCTAGTCACCAAACTTATACTTTTTCCATATTCTTCTTTGTTTTACTTCACGTTTGCATGAAAACTTTTCAAGTCTCTTCCAATTGGCCCTTACACGTACAAATAACATTATTAAGCTCAAGTCACAAATTAACAAAATTGAGGAATAATGCAAGGTAAAGCAAAAACATAAATTTTTAGTCAAACATTTTGTAGTTTAAGTAACACATAGAAAATCTGGGTCCATCGATAATCAAGTGCACTTGAAAATTGGACATCACGCAAATCACTCTCTCTTGTGTGGTATTAATAGACTATTTGGCCAATTTTTTTTTTTTTTTTACCAAAAGTATTTTTTATTGCCAAAAGCATTTTTGGTAAAAAATTTAAGTGTTTGGCCAAGTTTTTGGAAGGAAAAAAAGTGTTTTTGAGGAGAATGAGAATTAGAAAAAAGTAGTTTCTCTTCACAAGCATTTTTCAAAAAAACACTTTTGAGAAAAATATAGTTAGAAGCAGTTTTCAAAATTTGGCCAAATACTAATTATTACTCAAAAGTATTTTTTTTTAATTAATTTACCAAACACAAAAACTATAATAAGTATAAAACATTATTGTTGCTTGCATTTTATGCATTAATGTTTACTGTTAATAACTTTAATGGCTAGCAAGTAAATCAGGTTGTACAAAGAACATCAGAGCTTTTGCAGATGTAGGATTTGACAGCGAGAGCTACGTACTTAGCAAACTGTCTAGGAATTCTACTTGTTTCCATTTCTTGAGACAAAACCTGCAAATATTAATATCCAATCTAAAATCACCTATAGTTTAAACCTAAAGAAAGAAAGAAAATACTAAGAGGATGAAGGGGTGAAGAAAAATGGACTACTTTAATCACATTCCTACTAATTCACGAATTTTGTTGAGGTTTAACTAATTCTGAAGTGTTTTTAAGAAAAAAATTAAAGTTGGAGTTGCTTGCATTTTCTTAGTATTTTACCCTCTAGTCTTTTTATGATTCGTGAAACCATTAAAATGTTTTTAGTCTGACCATAATATGAACACTTGACAGAGTTAATTTGGAACTATTACCTTATAAAAACACATACTCCACTAGCTAGTCGTATTACTACTATCTTTTACATAGTACGGGTATTAATGGATATTTGAAAATCGATTAAACCGATCGAATTGTACCGTATCAAATTAATTTTTAGATTTCTTTTAAAGAAATTGTAGGTTTTTATATAAATCTATAATCGTATCGATAGCAAGGGTAGATTTTTTATTTTACAAAAATAAACCGAAAAAATATCGAACTGTACCGAATAAATTTTATATGTGAAAAATATATTTATATAGTAAGTTTAAAACTTAAAAAGCATTAAACTTTTCATTGAGTCTTAGAATTATGAAAACTGTTATAAGCAAACACGTAATTAAACTCAAAATACTAATTTCTAAAATTTATTATGCTATTTATACTTAAACTAATGCCCCGTTTGGTCATACATTTTGGCAAAGTTTTTTTCAAATCTTGTTTGAAACCATTGTTTGTTCATAGATTAATGATTTATTTTGAAAATTTGTAAAATTATTTTTCAAGCTCCCAAAATCTAGTTTAGGGTAGATTTTGGGTGAAACTTGTTCTCCCACTCACAAAAGTTCAAAACTTTTTCAAATAAAATGCATGTCCATACATAATTTCAACTTCCAAAAATTATTTTTCAAATCTACTTCAAACATTATTTTTTCAAGTTTCAACTAAATTTGTATCCAAACGCTAGTAAAGCTATTTCAAGTATCTTTATTAGCAAGACACAATGCGTTCTAACGATGATGCGTAGCAAACTACAATGTATTGAATATGTTTCATTTCATACAATTTAGATTTATCTTTTTACTTGGTTAATATTTTTTCACTCGTGTCGAATAGTTGGTTTCTTTCATGTTGCTGGTGAATAGTTGATGGATATACTCTAGCCATCTTTCATGTTTTTTAATTCATCACTTTTTTAAATAGTAAAAATATCAATAAAGTTTTGCTAATTCCTATCAAAGAACATATGTTATTGCGTTATACTTTTACTGGTGAATTTTATATGACATTTAAAAAAATACCGAAAATTAATCAAACCATACCGATCGAAACCGACATGATTAGACCGATTCCGAAAAATCTAATTTTAATTATATATAATAAAATAACTAAAAAATTAATATAATATAAATTTTATAAAATAACCGTCCGAACTAAACCGTTAACCCCTATTTCCTATAAAAAGATATTGTGTGATTGTACCATTTAAGTTGTATATAATACTGATAATTGGAGCCATGTTCATGTAAAGGAAGGTTGGTCAAAGAAACCAAAAATCGTCATTCTTACAATGAGAGTCTCGTCAAAGTCCAAGGTCTCTCATGTTCTCAAGTCCTTGGCTTAGAATGTCATTATCTTTATCCCTAAATTCCGGATGACCCTAATTTTATTTATTTTATTATATAATATATATTGCTAGACAAAAAGTGTGTGCATTTTTTTGAAGAATGTGCAAAATTCTAATCTGACTACTCTCTCTACCCATGTAAGTTTCCCTTGTCAGTATAGAAGCTTGAATTAAAATTTAAATGGGAGGCCCCCACTTCACCACCTTATTATTTGCCCTTTATTATCATTATTATTATTTTTTCAAAAAAAAAAAAATTCGAAGACACCAGCCCCTCAATTTAAGAAATTCCAACTTATGACTGTTCTATTAACTAATTTAATTAATTAAATCCCAAGTGGTTCACATCTTTTCATATGTCCCTTGACCAACTATTCATCTGCTAAACATAAATTCATTTCTCTTTCAAAACATTGAACTCCTCCATAAACAATAACTTAATTCCATTATAATAAAAAAATATTCTATCAAGAGAGTAAATAATGTGGTGTTTCAATAATCATGAGTTAATTTTTTATGCCAAAGTTGAAAGATTTCATTTCCGAGTAACTAATGGATATACAATACTCCCTCCGGTCCAAAATAAGTGATTTTTTGAATCTTTTCACACATATTAAGAAAGACACTTTTTAGCATTAATTAGTAATATATTGACCATTTTAACCTTACTATCTTACATAAACACTCCTATCACATATTTCAACACTATTTACTTCAAGGACAATGTAGGAAAAACACAATCAAGTCATTCTTGAAATCCGAAAAAATCACTTATTTTGGACCACAAAAAAATCAAAAAATCACTTATTTTGGACCGAAAAGAGTAGTTTTTATCTTTATTGATTTAAAATCTTGAATCCACATTTGAATTTTTCCATAATTACATTTTTTTTTTCTGGTGTTCTATTGTGGAATTGAAGAGAATCGCGCAATCTATCATATGTGACATGAATTAACTTAAGGGGGAAAAAACATTTAGTGGATAAATCAAGGGTCATAGATTTTGTCCACGTCATATAGATGACTAGTATTTTAATGAAACCTCAATTATATAATGTCTTTGTTTTTTTAATCATATCTCAATTCTCGCATTTGTCCCACTCCTTAACTTATAGTACTATTTCAATAATTTTATGAAATAAAGCCACTATAGAGACCAGAAGAGTGGTGGCAAAGCATTATGGAGTTTAGAAATCATAGTAACAAAAAGGGGTTGACCAAATTATTTGATTTTATGACTATGATTAAGGGGTTTTCTTTCTTGTTGTGTGGGGTTTTGTTATGTTGTTCCCAATGCCATTTAGGCATGTGAGTCAAGAAAAGTTAAAAGTATCATGTTAGAACTGCTTAAGTAATTGACTAATAGTGATTAGTGACCCACTAATTATATTAATTTCTTTTTACTTAGATACTTATTGCTTTACATGTGTTTCAAACTCCTTTTGTTTTGCACTTTTGACTATAGCCTTTTATAACTCACTTTCGGACAAGACAGAGATCCATAAATTGCTTAGAGAATTTCTCTCTTTTTGAACACACAAAAAAAAATATTAATTTCTTACTTTCCCCTCTTCATTTATTTGTTATTTTTTTTATTGATTAGATTTTTCTTCTGCGATTCTTATGAAAACAATGTTATAACGGAAAGAAATTAAAAAAAGAAGTTCAAGCCTGAAATAGCATCCATACAAATTACTATAACATTTTATTACTTTATTTCTTCATATTGTCATTTTAGACTTATTATTTTCATATTTCTTCTCCAGCGTAAGTTGAACCCAGGATCTAACAGTCGTGCATGGAGGTCCTTTATCAACTAAACAAATCTCACTTATCATCAATTCGTAACCGAAAAAAGAAAGACAAAGCCAAATTTATAGGAAACTTGCCTACAAGATAAGTTAACCCAATTGATTATGGTATCTGCGAAAATATTGACATTTCTTTTGGTAAGTTGCATGTTAATATTGCATAAAATCAATTGCAGAAAACAATTCCTTTGATCATCGTTAATGTCACAAATCATTGCTTAGAAATACAAACCCTGATAAAAAAAACTCGAATAAAATAAGACAATTCTTATATCTAAGCAATTAAATCAGTAATTATTAGTTAGACTATATTTATTTAGTTGTACCAGATTGAGGTTTTATAAGCATTTACTCTTCAAAAGGAAAGGATTGAAGAAATTCTTTAACTTTAGCATACTAATAATGTAAATATTTGGTTTACACTATCAAGCCATTTAGAAGGTAACCACAAATAATACTATATCAATTACGAATGGTTGACCTAGAAAATAGGAGCAATATCATACTATTAAAATATATTGATATAATAATAACAATAAACTCATTGTGATCTTATAAGTGAGGTCTGTATAGGTTATTATATACTATACCTTATCTGATCCCTACCTTACGAGAATAAATACTATTTTTGATAGACGATTGGCTTAGGAAAGACGACTAAATTATACTAATAATGTAAACTAATTTGATGGGCTTAAGGTCTCTTAGTATGTTTTGATGATCTAACAAACTTTCTGTATAGAACCAGATAAAGGTCCTGATACATGTCCAGTACAACATTCAGTAATGGACTCAAGATAATCTGGGTAGTGTACCTTTGGATCCACAAGAACCAGTTTAGGAACATGATCCCTTGGTGTTCCCCTAACAGAAGTATAAGCCAACTATACAGTTGGAAAACAACTATAGAAAGCGACTGCCTGCAACTGTGCACGTTACAGTGCAACAACCACTTCCCATGGGAAAAATACGTGTACCAACTAGGAATAAACATCATCCTTGGGATGTCTTTGGTTGTTTAACAACATGGTGGAAGACATAATACATTTACTTGTGCATTTAGTGATATTCTCTCAAGCATTGAAGAACTTATCCAGCATTGAAGTCACAAGTGTGTCAAGAACAGGAAGATAACTCCATCACGGACCAGTTTTACTATGCATCTATGTGTGTCCTTAGTTGAGTTGTAATCTTATGTTTTGTTCTTCATTGTAACTCATATCTTGCTTTCTTAGAAGCTTTGTTTTAGGAAACTCAAAATCATAAACCATTGGAGTTTGTGTTGTGACTAGAGTTAGTTATATGTTGAAGTCTTTGTAACTAGTGAGTGACAAAGAAGCTTGTGATAAATGTATTACAAGCTAGCGTGATTGAAATCTTTGTAATTGAGTCATTACAAAGTGGCTTGTAACAGTATAGTTACAAGTTAATGAAGTTAAAATCCTACCAGTGTAGGTCTTGGTTTTTGTTCCCTTGAGTTGAGATTTTCCACGTAAAAATTATGTGTCTTATTTACATACTATTTCAGCATTAGTCATAGGTTAAAGTTTTTGTAACTAGTGAGTCACAATGTGGCTTGTGATAAGTGTATTACAAGTTAGGGTGATTGAAGTCTTTGTAATAGAGTCATTACAAAGTGGCTTGTAACAGTATATTTACAAGTTAGTGAAGTTAAAATCCTACCAGTGTAGGTCATGGTTTTTGTCCCCTTGAGTTGGGATTTTTCCAAGTAAAAATTATGTGTCTCATTTACTTATTGTTTCATTAGTATTATCAGTAGAAACTCATAGAAGACCAGGTACTCTATAGTTTGGTGGACTCTTATAAACTAATAACAACTCATCTGAGAACTTTTGGATGCAAATATTATGTTCTCAATAACGGAAAGGACCAGCTTGGAAAGTTTGATGCAAAAAGTGATGAAGGAATCTTTCTGGGATATTCCTCTCAAAGCAAAACCTACAAAGTCTACAACAAAAGGACACAATGTGTGGTGTCACACCTCTTTTTTACGCACCCGCAAGGATGCAAAGAGTTTTTCCAATTAAAGGACAATTGAGATGGGATTTATTTTAATTATTTCGGAGTCGCCACTTGGGAGATTTATGGTGTCCCAAGTCACCGGTTAAATCCCGAATCGAGGAAAAGAATGACTCTATTTAACAGTCCGCGAACCAGAAATCCGGATAAGGAATTCTATTAACCCGGGAGAAGGTATTAGGCATTCCCGAATTCCGTGGTTCTAGCACGGTCGCTCAACTGTCGTGTTTGGCTTATCTATCTGCTTTTACAATTATGTACTTAGTGCAAGTTAATATCCCTTTACCGCTTTTATTATTGGTTGTGATTTACGAAAGAGAAAGTTGCTCAAAAATATGCTTTCGAATCACGTCACATGAAATGCACCCGGATCCTCAACCTATTCTTATTCAACATTCGGGGTTTGGATTTGGGTCACATGAAATGCACACCCGTATTCAAAAAGGTAAAACTAAAATATGCGCCCGGATCGACTACTTATTTACACTGTCGAGAAAGGCGTGATATTCGTTAAGAAACGACGCATCTCGAAACCTAAGTATTTATATGTACATTTACGACGGCTATGTGATTAGTGTAACTATTGGGCGAGGCGTACCTTTGATTCAAACCTAAAGCGAACTACATCTCACCGTATCTTACTTAAGAGTTGATTCCAAATTACTTAAAACTTGCTACGAACCCCATCACATGAAATGCGCCTGTGGTTCTTAACATGCTTTGTTTACTCTTGCCCGAAATTGGGGTCGGGTCACATGAAATGCACCCCCGACTCTTTTTAATCTAATTATGTCATTCCGTTGAGTAACAACTCTCTAGCTAATCTTGCTTGTGACATAAGGTCTATCATTTAACAGGTTTGGAGATTACACACATGAGTAGGGAAGATTGAATAGAGATACGAAGACTAATTCAGGTTTACATGCTTATCTAACGACAATGTATCTTTGGCCTAGCTACGCTTTCCATAACCAAGACTAACCATACAAGCTTAATTGGAGAATAACAGAATGTAATTGAACATAAGGCGACTACATGTTTCAATAGACTTTATGCATAAGCTTCAAACTTCATTCTTGTCGAACCAAGGAACTACAATAAAAGAGGTGTGTACCTGGAATGCGGAAGAACAAGGAAGAGTGAGCAATGGCAATGCAGCAACAGCAACAAGAAACAGTAACAGGAGCAGCAACAATCAAAGACCAATAACAACCAACAGTAAACCAATAGCAACAACAACCAGTGAACCATCTACAACCCAACAACCAAGAGTAATCGAACTTTATCAATCACTGAATCAGTGACTAAGACTTGAACCAAGCAGCAATAAACAACCAGGCAGCACTCAACTAAATATCCAAATCAATGGAACAGTGATAGCCAAACCAGATTCCCAAGAGCAGACCACAAGAGGCAAAACAGTGGTCGATCAACAACAACACCCACTAGACCAGTTACAACCAAGTAGCAATAGACAGACCCAACAGCAACAAAAAAACATCCAACAATAGCAAATGAACACCAACAACAGCAGCAGCATACACTCAACCAGCAACAATAATCAACTCAGGCAGCAACAACTACAACCCAGCCAGCAATACAAACGACCAACCAAGCCACCAACAATAGAACAAACAGCACCAAATCAAACCGGGCAGCAACAAACAAACACACCAGCCAGCAATGAAGACACGACAACAACAACAATGTCTGCAACAACAACAACCCAGGCAGCAACAACTACACACCAGCCAGCAACCACACAGATACAAACACCACCACAACACTGGCCAAACACTCAATCACTGAAGCAAATCAATCGAAACAGTGACCCAGGCCAATGGAACAGTAGTTTTCTTTTCTGTATCTTTTATGTGTATAAGGAAATGAACCCCTGCTCCTACTTTCTTTCCAGGTATTCTGAAAATCTCTACTGTATGTCTATGTTCTCTCCAGGTGTTTTTGCTTATCACACTCTATCTTTTTCTCTCCAGGTTTCTCTCAGTGTGCTCTCTAAGGTCTGTCTGTATGCCCCTCTATCAATGTCTCCCAACTTCTTTTATAGCCTGGAAACCTCTCCATATTCAAGCCTACTGCCCCCCCTTTAGCACATGGGTACTTTAGTTTTTAAATCATTTCCCCCCATACTTGTTCTGAATTTTCAGCTGACACAGCACTTATCAGACTTAAAACATAACTCTTTTGGCCCTGATATTCACTGACTTCCCACTCTCCAAACAAAACAGTGTGCTCCTCCACTTGCATCCACTAACAAATCCCTTTTCATTATAAAACTATCTTATTAAACTATATCAATACCATGCTGAATCAGGCATGCCTGACTATCACATGGCCTCTACTTAGTTCAAACAATCCAATTCAAAGTTATCAAAACCAAAGGAATGTGGCTAATCGAGCAGTGATTCTTGAGGGACCTGATATCGAGCATTACGGATACACTGTTCTACCCAGCAGACTCATACACTAATCGACGACGTTCGTCTAATCGATTACGACACATATAACTGATAGTAAACAATCGACCTACGAGTTCGCTTCATGGCAGAATAATGGGAATAATAAATCGAATTCACTATTCGACGACCTTAACTAGATTAAACACAGAATGTAATCATAACCATAATAACGAATTGAATCAACAACAATAACATGAACCGACCAAATAAAAGGGTCTGTTGAGATGGACAGAAAATTCCGAAAACTTCGCAAAAATAAACAAACTGAGTAAAACATGCAAAGATACAAGAATTAAGTATATGGAATGGAAGAAGGGAAACGAATACCTCAGAAATCAAAAAATGACCCAGAGGTTCGAACTTGGCTCGTCTGCTTTGAGGTCGAATAGACCTTAATCGAAGTGTTCTCACACGAGAACACATCGAATAAAGTCCATTAGACCCCGAAATTCCGGTTAATTTGGCCTAATTCGTCATTTTCAATTTTAGGGTTCTTGCGGGTGGGATTTGGGGCTTTTGCATTTTTGGTTAGATTCGAGGCAAACCAATGTCATTGGGGGTGTGGGGGAGGTGTGAGGAGACTGTGGTGTGAATTTGGGGTGATTTGGCATAGGTTCGAGTTTGACTCGAATCTTCAAATGAAGATTCGAGGAGCTCCGGCATGATTCGAGGTTAGTGGAGGCTGGGTTCGTGATGGGGGAGGTAAGGGGAAGGTTTTGGCGTTGGTTTGGGTTTGATTGGCCTACCGGAACCGCCGTGAGGCGATTTCCGGCAGGCGGAGTGCGGCGGAGGAGGGCGGCGTTACACCGGACTTTGAGAGCTTCTGAGGGAGATGAAGGGAGAGGGGGGGTCTGGCTTGGGGGGCGGGGTATGGAAAGGAGTTTATATATGTTTTGAGTAGTTAAATCCTGATCGTTGGATCAAACTTGATCAACGATCAGGATCCTCTCACTTAAACCCAACGGTGCCGTTTGGTTAAGTCCCAGGCTGAATGAATTTTGGAATTAACGGATTAATCTGGGCCGTTGGATAATAAAATCCAACGGTCCAGATCAAGCGTTACCTAGGCTGAAGCTGGACGGATATTTGGGCCGGATCGGAAGCAATTCATTTGGGCCTGGCTTTTAGACTAAGTTTTGGCCCAGCTCGGATCTTCATGAGGTATTATATGCATATGTGTATATATATATATATATATGTATATATACATATATATATATATATATACACACATATGTATATATACCAACCTATAACACCGCTGTTCTTACTACAACTAACGCACACAGATTACATATCACCCAAAAAATGTAAATCACATGACTTCGATATCAAACACTGAAAATGCAAAGCCTAGCATATATTTTTGTATTTTTAATTTAAATAAATAAACGTGCACACAAAAGATAAAATTAACACAAAATCACACAAATCATGCCCAACACAAAACTATTTTTATTTTGAATTTTCTTGGAGTACTTCTCGAGTAAGGCAAAAATCACGTGCTCACAGCTGCCCCTCTTTGCGCGTAAACACGCAGAGTTTTCGTGCAAAGATAAATGAGCGGATATAAGCGATTTTTGCCTATCCGAACACTCCGTATGAAGCATTTTGGAAAAGTTTTGACCGAACCTTGCTTCAAAGGCCTCCTACATATCCCTGGCTAAAAGGGAATCAGGTCAATGTAGTTCGGGAAGTTCTGGTAGCTGGGACTACCAGCCTGCTGCGATCTCGCCGTTACTGCTGTTGCCGCTGTTACTGCTGTTACCACTGCTCAGCTGATTTCCTTGTTACACCGCATTAGGCAACGAAAAACAAGAAGCTAGACTAAGTTACAGTACTACAAGTTCTTATCTATCCCTTTTTAACTTGATCTTGTCGCGCTCCTTGCCATCCCGTCTGACTTGGCGTTCCTTCCGATGCTTCTTCTCTTCTTATGAACTTGGATTCGTGCCGGGGATTTCTGTTACATTCTACCGCTTTCCTCTACCAAATTAAACAGATCGCCACTCCATTCTCCAGGCGGGCTCCCTGACTTCAACTACTACTTCAAAATTAAATCGCCACTCCATTCTCCAGGCGGGCTCCCTGACTTCAACTACTACTTCAAAATTAAATCGCCACTCCATTCTCCAGGCGGGCTCCCTGACTTCAACTAACTTCAAAATTAAATCGCCACTCCATTCTCCGGGCGGGCTTCCTGACTTCAACTACTACTTCAAAATTAAATCGCCACTCCATTCTCCAGGCGGGCTTCCTGACTTCAACTACTACTTCAAAATTAAATCGCCACTCCATTCTCCAGGCGGGCTCCCTGACTTCAACTACTACTCAAAATTAAATCGCCACTCCATTCTCCAGGCGGGCTCCCTGACTTCAACTAACTTCAAAATTAAATCGCCACTCCATTCTCCGGGCGGGCTTCCTGACTTCAACTACTACTTCAAAATTAAATCGCCACTCCATTCTTCTGACGAACTTGGATTCATGCCGAAGATTTCTGTTACATTCTACCGCTTTCCTCTACCAACTCAAAACAGCTTGCCACTCCATTCTCCAGGCGGGCTCCCTGACTTCAACTACTACTTCGAAATTAAATCGCCACTCCATTCTCCAGGCGGGCTCCCTGACTTCAACTACTACTTCAAAATTAAATCGCCACTCCATTCTCCAGGCGGGCTCCCTGACTTCAACTACTACTTCAAAATTAAATCGCCACTCCATTCTCCAGGCGGGCTCCCTGACTTCAATTACAACTTCAAAATTAAATCGCCACTCCATTCTCCAGGCGGGCTCCCTGACTTCCACTAACTTCAAAATTGAATCGCCACTCCATTCTCCAGGCGGGCTCCCTGACTTCAACTAACTTCAAAATTAGATCGCCACTCCATTCTCCAGGCGGGCTTCCTGACATCAACTACAACTTCAAAATTAAATCGCCACTCCATTCTCCAGGCGGGCTCCCTGACTTCACATACTACTTCAAAATTAACTCGCCACTCCATTCTCCAGGCGGGCTTCCTGACTTCAACTAACTTCAACATTAAATCGCCCCTCCATTCTCCAGGCGGGCTTCCTGACTTCGACTACTACTTCAAAATTAACTCGCCACTCCATTCTTCAGGCGGGCTCCCGACTTCAACTACAACTTCAAAATTAAATCGCCACTCCATTCTCCGGGCGGGCTCCCGACTTCAACTACAACTTCAAAATTAAATCGCCACTCCATTCTCCGGGCGGGCTCCCGACTTCAACTACAACTTCAAAATTAAATCGCCACTCCATTCTCCGGGCGGGCTCCCCGACTTCAACTACTACTTCAAAATTAGATCGCCACTCCGTTCTCCGGGCGGGCTCCCCGACTTCAACTACTACTTCAAAATTAAATCGCCACTCCGTTCTCCGGGCGGGCTCCCTGACTTCGGCTATAACTTCAAATTAAATCGCCACTCCATTCTCCGGGCGGGCTCCCCTGACTTCAACTACTACTTCACTGATTTTCATCCTATCTTGATTACCTTCCTTTGCCTTCTGTACCATTTTCTTCTTCCTGCATTGTCCTCTCGGATCACCTTCTCTTCTGGATTATCCTGTCTTGGAATTTCTTTCCCCGGTCGTATTACTTTTCTTCTGGCTGCTGGGGATATTTTTGGAACTGTTTACTCGCCTGCTGGGGGGTGATGTTGCTGAGGAAGTATTCTTTGTTTCTTTCACCCCTCATTCTCTTCCTTCTTCCCCTACCCCTTCCGGGACTCACGCTTTTGTTTCCTTGATCAAATTATAGGATGTAATACTGTTGGGGGAATCTCGAAGCCATTTTTCTTTTTCCAATAACTGCTGGAGATGACACCGGCTCAAAGATCACCCCGTCTTGTGTTGCTTTCTACACTTATCCTCTGAGTCTTGCTTTCCAGAAAATTTTCGCAACAGGGGAAAATTTTCTGCCCCAGTGTGATAAACTTCTGGATGGTATGCTTTTCTGCCGTCGGACCCTCTTTTCCTGCTTTAAATCAAAGAAAAATTGTTAGTTTCAAAATGCCGCGAGTGGTCGTGCCACTCTTGTTGAGGCCATTCTCTTTCAGCTGCTTGGCCTCTCTCGAACTTTGAGGACGACGTTGACGCTTGCTTGGGAAGATGCTTTTTCCATGGACGACCTCTCATCTTTCCTTTTTTTCCACTCTTTGGTTTGGTCCGACTCTTTTTAGCCGGTGATCTGTTGCGTGAAATCATCTTTCGGACATGCCACATGTGTCCATCATACTCCATAATTCTTGCGAACCTTCCACTCGGCCTGTCATCCCAATCTCACTATCGTAACGACTTCCGTCTCATTGCCTTGTTCCAATGCCTATTCACTTTCAATATACTGCTTTGGGAGACTTGGTAGTAAGCTTTGAAAAAATCAATTTTCGAAAAATGAAAGAAAAGAAAAGAATACTGACCGCAAATGACAAAAGAAGAGAAAAACTTTTCTGAACTCAAAAATAGGAAAACTTATCTGAATGTGTGCCTGATCCAATGTTATGCCGCGCCTTTGAGATTAAACTACCCAGTCTATTCATGTCAATCCCTTTCTGATACCGCGTCCTGCTAAGGGTAAACGGATGTCCCAAACTTGTCTCACGCCGACATCTTGTCCCCATCTCATCCTGCCACCCCACCGTGCCCTTCAAAGGGTTTTCACTAATGAGGTTCTCTCATTTCTCTCTATCTCCCGTCGCCTTAAGGTGCCCGTAAAGGTTTTCACCGTAAGACTCTCTCATTTTACTTCTCTCAACTTCCTTCGCCTTAAGGTGCCCGCGAGGGTTTTCACCGTTAAGACTCTCTCATTTATGCCTTCTTTCCTTGCGGTGGGGTATCACCCCTGAGATTCCCTCTAGAGCGTTATCCCCTTTCGACTTGTGCATCCTGAATCCAATCGAGGGTCGGGATGTCACTCTTGGCTTTCATTCACATGACTTGGCACTTCTCAAATACTGATCGAGAGGTCTTTCCGGTTCTTGATATGGTTTCTGCGCGTGAGGCTGAAGAAAGGGGTTTAACCTCAACGGTTAGCTTACTACAACTTTCGGAATCCACACTATCTTTCAAGCGAAACAATGACTTCTGCCCCAGTTTTGTTGCATGGGGGATTTTTTGATTTTTGTTTTATTACGACCGAGCCGTGTGGCGCCTACGTATCCTTCTTGAGGAATCAGGTCGAACGTAGTTCACTTTTTCTTGTATTACTTTTTGTTTCTTTTCTATTCTGTTACACATCTTCCTTGATGATTCCGAAAGAGGGTATATGAAAGAATAATTAAGGCTCAAATGGGGAAACAAAGGTTAAAGTGTTTGGGTAGTAGAAAAATTGCCTCTGTCATTTCATTCTCCGAAAAATGCCAAGTACACACAAACGAAACCAAACGTTGACAAATGCATTAAAGAATTACACATAATATCTCTTAACTGCATCAGAATTGATAGCCATATCGGTGCATCTTCCCTCGACATCGGTCAAACATAGAGCGCCGTTGGATAATACTCTAGTCACCACAAAAGGTCCCTGCCAATTTGGAGCGAACTTGCCTTTCGCCTCGGCCTGATGTGGTAGAACTCTCTTCAGCACATGCTGTCCCACTTCAAATCTCCTGGGACGCACCTTCTTGTTATATGCTCTCGCCATTCTCTTTTGATACAATTGGCCGTGACATACTGCTGTCAATCTCTTTTCATCGATCAAGCTTAATTGCTCTAATCGGGTTTTGACCCACTCGTCGTCGTCAATCTCAGCTTCAGCGACGATTCGGAGGGATGGAATCTCCACTTCTGCGGGTATTACTGCTTCAGTCCCATATACCAACAAGTAAGGAGTTGCACCTACCGAAGTCCGGACGGTAGTGCGATAACCCAACAGCGCAAATGGTAACTTTTCATGCCACTGCCTAGACCCTTCTATCATCTTCCTCAATATCTTCTTTATGTTCTTGTTTGCTGCCTCGACCGCACCATTTGCTTTTGGGCGATACGGTGTGGAATTTCGGTGTGTAATCTTGAACTGTTGACATACCTCTTTCATCAATCCACTGTTAAGATTTGCACCGTTATCCGTAATGATCATCTTTGGAATTCCAAACCTACAAATGATGTGGGAGTGCACGAAGTCCACCACTGCCTTCTTGGTCACTGATTTGAATGTTTTGGCCTCCACCCACTTGGTAAAATAATCAATCGTTACCGGAATGAACCTGTGACCATTGGAAGCCGCAGGCTCAATAGGTCCAATAACATCCATACCCCATGCGACAAACGGCCATGGTGCTGACATTGTATGCAATTCAGTCGGCGGAGAATGAATCAAATCTCCGTGTATCTGACACCGATGGCATCTTCGCACGAAACTTATACAATCCCGCTCCATAGTGAGCCAATAATATCCTGCTCGAAGAATCTTCTTTGCCAATACGTATCCGCTCATGTGTGGTCCGCAAACTCCCGAGTGTATATCCGTCATCACTGTTGTGGCTTGACTTGCATCTATACATCTCAATAATCCCAAGTCTGGGGTTCTTTTGTACAGCACCCCTCCACTAAGGAAAAATCCGTTCGCCAACCGCCGAATAGCTCGCTTTTGATCTCCGGTTGCTCGCTCTGGGTATACTCCTAACCTGAGGTATTCCTTGACATCATGAAACCACGGCTCACCATCCACCTCTTCCTCTATCACATTACAATAAGCATGTTGATCCCGGATCTGGATATGTAATGGATCGACACGAACCTTGTCCGGGTGATGTAGCATTGACGCTAAAGTAGCCAACGCGTCGGCAACCTCATTATGCATCCTTGGGATGTGCCTGAACTCTACCGATCGAAAGCGTTTGGTCAAATCATGCAAACACCGACGATATGGGATAAGCTTTAAATCTCTGGTTTCCCATTCTCCCTGAATCTGATGTACCAGAAGGTCCGAGTCCCCCAAGACCAAGACGTCCTGTACATCCATGTCCACCGCTAATCGCAACCCCAAGATACATGCCTCGTACTCGGCCATATTATTGGTACAGTGAAAACGCAGTTGAGCAGTAACAGGATAATGATGTCCTGTTTCAGATATGAGCACAGCCCCTACTCCGACTCCCTTTGCGTTTGCCGCTCCATCGAAGAAAAGCTTCCACCCTGGATCCTTGGTCGGTTCTAACCCCTCAATTTGCAACACCTCTTCATCTGGAAAATACGTCCTCAAAGGTTCGTATTCGTCGTCAACAGGATTTTCAGCTAAGTGATCGGCCAGGGCTTGAGCTTTCATAGCCGTCCTTGTCACGTATATGATGTCGAACTCCGTAAGTAATATTTGCCATTTTGCTAACCTCCATGTAGGCATAGGTTTCTGGAAAATATACTTCAACGGATCCAAACGCGAAATGAGGTAAGTGGTGTAAGAAGACAAGTAGTGTTTCAGCTTTTGGGCTACCCAAGTTAGGGCGCAACATGTCTTTTCCAGATGAGTGTACTTGACCTCGTGGACTGTAAACTTCTTGCTGAGGTAGTAAATGGCCCGTTCCTTTCTGCCGGTAAGATCATGCTGCCCCAGTACGCAGCCAAACGAATTCTCCAAGACCATCAGATAAAGAATCAGGGGTCTACCTGGCTCAGGCGGAACTAGTACGGGTGGATTTGACGGATACCCTTTGATCCGGTCAAACGCTTCTTGACATTCTGCCGTCCATTCTATCGCAGCGTCTTTCTTCAATAGGCGGAATATGGGTTCACAGGTTGCCGTAAGCTGGGCAATAAACCTACTGATGTAATTCAACCTTCCCAACAGACTCATTACCTCTGTTTTATTCTTCGGCGGGGCTAACTCCTGAATGGACTTGATTTTGGATGGGTCCAGCTCAATGCCCCGTCGGCTGACGATGAATCCTAGCAACTTTCCCGACGGAACTCCGAATGCGCATTTGGCTGGATTGAGCTTGATGTCGTATCTTCGAAGTCTTTGAAAGAACTTACTGAGGTCAGCAACATGGTCCTCTTGACGTCCTAGATTTTATGATCACATCATCCACGTACACCTCAATTTCCTTGTGTATCATGTCATGGAATACCGTAGTCATCGCCCTCATATATGTTGCTCTTGCATTCTTCAAACCAAACGGCATCACTCGGTAGCAATAAGTCCCCCACGGTGTGATAAAAGCCGTCTTTTCTGCGTCCTCTTCATCCATCAAAATCTGATGATATCCCGCATAACAATCCACAAAGGATCCAATTTCGCGTCCGGCGCAATTATCAATCAGGATATGGATATTGGGAAGTGGGAAATTATCCTTAGGACTTGCCTTGTTGAGATTGCGATAGTCCACGCATACCCTGATCTTTCCGTCTTTCTTTGGCACCGGTACTACGTTAGCCAACCATTCAGGGTATCGAGTGACACGAATGACTTTCGCCTGCAACTGCTTGGTTACCTCCTCCTTAATCTTCACACTCATCTCCGTCTTGAATTTCCGCAGTTTCTGCTTGACGGGAGGATATGCCGGATCAGTGGGTAATTTATGAACCACTAGATCAGTGTTGAGTCCCGGCATGTCGTCGTACGACCATGCGAAAATGTCTTTAAACTCCATGAGTGTTTTGATCAACTCTTCTCTCAGGTTTGGTTCAATATGGACACTTATCCGGGTTTCTTTGACGTCATCCGCATTCCCTAGATTAACGGCCTCGGTATCATTTAAATTCGGTTTGGGCTTTTCCTCGAAGTGACTTAATTCTTCACCGATTTCTTCCACGGCTTCATCATCGCCGTACTCTGACTCACTCTCGTCACTTCTTATTTCATGTGTTATTATTTCCAAACCCGATTGACTTTCTAGGCTGGGTTGATTAACCTTTAAGCACGCCATATCATTAAGATCAGTCGCAAGAAGGCTGTTCAGAAAAGTAAAAAGAAGAAAAGATAAACAAAATTAGGCACGAAGGAACCAAATTTCATTGATGGGAATTGTACAAAGGGAAAACAAACTGCAAACTTAAATCAAAAATGAACTAAAAACAAAGGGATTTTACTCCGGGGACAAGCCCCCAATACAAAATTTCGAAAGAAAAACAATCCAAGACAAACTACCAAGACTCCTTCCGGACAGGGAGAGGAGTAGCCTTCCAGTTATTCAGTTTTGCCTTTGGTCCCACAAATTGTATATCGGCATGACTGGATCCTTCACCATCTTCGAGCATACATACATCTGTGAATAGGTTTTCGAACTTCCTGAAGAACTCTTCGTCTGGCCTGACCGTAGGACCGGGAATCTTTGGCGCTGGATGTCCTCTTGCTCCGGACCTGACAAAAGATTGGGAAAGGCGTGGAACGGGCTTTGGGAGCACCCATGTTTTCTGCTTGCTCCTCTTTGCTCGCCGGATGTCCTCTGAGGTTGGCTGGAATCCCAAGCCGAAGGTTCCCAAGTTCTCGACCACCGATACCGGTTGTATAATTCCTTGCAGAGATGCACCTAGCCCTTTACCGGGTACGAAACCATGTCGCAACATTTCATGCGCCACCGTGACATCCGCAGTAATTGTTCTGTCGCCGGGAATACATTCCCCTTCCGGAACTCGGTGGGCGGGCACCACATCGCAGACTTGATATACCCACGGCCCAACATCTTCTTCTGTTTCAACAAAGGGAATGATGGTGCCTGATTGTGGATCGTTCTCTCCATGGACGACGATCTCCTGCTGGTCCCATTCAAACTTGACGAGCTGGTGTAAGCTGGATGGAACTGCTCTTGCGGCATGAATCCATGGTCGCCCTATTAGGAGGTTATATGACACCACCATGTCCAGCACCTGGAATTCCATGGTGAACTCCACTGGCCCGATTGTCAAGACTAGCACTATGTCGCCAACCGACGCTTTGCCTCCTCCGTCGAACCCTCGAACACATACCCTGTTCTCGCGTACCCTGCCGATGTCTACTTTTAATTTGCCCAGTGTAGAGAGAGGACAAATGTTAGCACTGGACCCATTATCGACCAAGACTTTGGTAACCACCGCCTCTTCGCACTTCACCGTAAGATATAAAGCCCTGTTATGCTCAGTGCCTTCCTCAGGCAACTCGTCATCGGTGAAGGTGATCCGATTTGCTTCGAAGATCCGATTGGTGATCTTCTCCAAATGGCTCAGTGAGATTTTATCCGGTACATGTGCCTCATTCAGGACTTTCATCAATGCTTGCCGATGTTCTTCAGAATGTATCAGCAAGGATAGCAATGATATTTGCGCCGGAGTCTTCTTTAACTGCTCTAAGACAGAGTAGTCATGCAGCTTCATCTTTTTCAAGAATTCTTCCGCTTCTTCATCAGTTACCGGCTTTTTCAATGCTGCCGGAGTGGTCTTCCTCAATTCCGCAGGGGCAAAACATCTCCCCGAGCGGGTCAACCCTTGGGCTTCACAAACTTCCTCTTTCACCTCCTTTCCTCTGTAGGTCGCTGTAATCCGAGCATAATTCCATGGGACAGCCCGGCTATCAGTTACTGGCAACTGTGTTGCCGGCTGGATGATGAAAGGATCCATTCGAACGCCTGCTACTGTCAAGATGGGCTTGATTGCTGCCCCTGGTACAACTATCTTGGCCGGCTTCACCGGTACTTCGTTCACACTTTCCTTTCCTGCTTCCGACTCTCCTGGTATGTCCTTCTTGCAACTGGGCGACTCATCAAGGCTTGGCCCTTTTCTCGTTCCTGCCCGCTAGACTTAATCATCATTACAGTCTGAGAGGCTTTCTCCTTTCCTTCCTCCGCCCGTACCAACTCGATCATATTGGTCTCATGATGAGTTGGAAGCGGGTTTTGGTTGATGTTGGGCTCGGTTGGAGTCTGGACCTCAATCCTGCGAGTGTCAATGAGCTCCTGGATGGCCGTCTTCAGCCTCCAACACTTTTCTGTATCGTGTCCCGGACATCCCGAGCAGTAGGCACAATTCACTGAATGGTCCAGGTTCTTCGGGAGAGGGTTTGGTAGCTTAGCTTCAACCGGATTTAGCAACCCTACTTGCTTCAACCGGTGGAACAGACTGGTGTAAGACTCTTCTAAGGGAGTGAAAGTCTTTGGCCTCGGCGCCCTGTCGCCCCTGAATGCCTGGTTCGGACGGAAACTCGCGCCCGAGGGGTTTCTGTAAGCTCTTGGGGGTGGATGATTGTTCTGGGGGTTGGGTGCACGCCACGGTGCATGAACGGGAGGTGCGGAATAGGACTGTGCATGGTGGACAGTAAAATGGGGATCAGGTGCGGGATAGTAATGTTGCGGGTGGCCATATGGGTTGTGGGAGTAATTTTGGTGGTGAGGTTGGGGTGGGCTATATTGGGGTGCGGGGCCTCTATTTCTGAACCATGCCCCGGACTCGACGGCCGCAACTTCCTCTCTCCTCTTTTTCCCCAATACTCCTCCAGTACCACTTTGGATAGCCTGAGTGGTGGCTTTCAATGTTGAGTAACTCATGATCTTGTTGGCCTTCAAGCCTTCCTCGATCATACCCCCCATTTTTATCACCTCAGTGAATGATTTGCCTACGGACGTTACCAGATGTCCGAAATAGGTGGGCTCTAATGTCTGCAAGAAGTAATCCACCATCTCGCTCTCTCTCATCGGCGGATCTACCCTGGCTGCCTGTTCCCTCCAGCGGAAACCAAATTCCCTGAAGCTTTCAGCGGGCTGCTTCTCTAATTTTAGCAATGATAGGCGGTCGGGGATTATTTCAAGATTGTACTGGAACTGGCCGATAAAAGCTTGAGCCAAATCATCCCACGTAAACCATCTACTGGGATCCTGTCTAGTGTACCACTCCAACGCCGATCCTCCCGGACTCTGGCCGAAGTAGGCTATCAGAAGCTCGTCCCGTCCTCCGGCCCCTCTCATTTTACTGCAAAACCCCCGCAGGTGGGCCACTGGGTCACCATGCCCCTCGTATAGGTCGAATTTGGGCATTTTAAATCCTGCTGGCAACTGGACGTCCGGAAATGGACACAGATCCTTATAGGCGACGCTGACCTGGTTGCCTAAGCCGTGCATGTTCCTGAAGGACTGCTCCAGGCTTTTAACTTTTCTGGCAACTTCCTCGTGTTCCAAATTTTGGAAGTGTTTTTCCGGTTCTGCCGGATTATCCCAGTGAGGTGTGTGTGATTGTGGTTCAGGAGCCCTGAAAGTAGGCTCTGGAGGATAGTAAGAGTTGTCATGGATCTGAACATATGGCTCGCTGGCCGGCCTTTGCAGAGGAGCAGGTGGAGGTGCTACAAAAACAGGGGTGACTGGAGGAGGATTTGGTTTGGCTGGTGGAATGTGGGTGGCATATGGATTTTCCCCCTGAAAGTATGGATAGCTCGGGGCGCTTGTTGAAGGATCGATGGGCGGATGTTCCGGAGCTGAGGCGAGAGTAGGGCGGTTTGGTGAAGACTGTTCCCTGGCCCAGGCCAGGTGCATCTCCGTTATCTGTTGTTTTAACCGGTCTACCTCTTCTTTCATGATTTGTAGCTCGGATTTTTCTTCCTCGAGACTCTTGCCGGAACTCGACATGCTTACTGTAACTGGTCCTTTGGATCTAGTACGGTAGGGATGGCTGGCCAGGATATTCTGTCAAACCAACTGCTAAACTTTCTGGAATACGCAACAAACTTGTTAGTTCACCGAGTTTGACGGATATGTTATAGCACGTTGGATGCAATGCACCTAACCAAATAACCCTTTCTACGTGTACTCTTTAACATGCGTCATTCCGGCCCTTTTTCTTTTTCTTTTTCTTTTCTTTTCTTTTTTTTTTCTTTTTCGACTATCTTTGCAAGCCTTATTGTTATTTAGCCTTTGGATTCTTTTTCTTTCTTTTTAGTGGTGGTCGAATCTTATGTGGATTGCCTACGTATCACGACCCCGCGTGAATCAGACCGAGCGTAGTTCTGGTAACAAGATTGTGGCAAAATTCGGTAACTTTTATATCAAATAAAACCGTGTAGTTACAAAACACGTCTTACAACAATCAGCAAAACAAAAGAAAAAATGCTTGACTTGGAAAGTAAAGATAAAAATGCCAACTAGCTTGACTCGACATTTCAGAATACATTTTTAATCAAAATCTAATGCCCTAAAACTCCTGGGGGCCTGCGAGGCATCATTCGGCCTTGCCGCAGGCCTCGGTGTGAGGTCCTTGTGCAGTTCCCTCAACTCTTCCATGATCCGATGAACATAACCCATAATTGAAACGAAAAGGTCGGCGCGGGGCGTTCGTTCACAAGCTAAGCACTTCATGGTGACATAGTGCCCGATTTCTCCAATTCTATCCTTGATCATGTCCCTTTCTCCGAGTAGCCGCTCTATTTGCTGGTTTTCGCCCCCAATCTTCGAGCATTGTTGGTGACTTGATCTAGGAGCCTATCCACTTGTCCTTGCAGTCGGGCCATCAAATTGTGGCAACGGTCGAGGTCCGCTCTGGCATCTTGGGCTTGCTTGAAAACCCGCTCCCTGAGGACAACATTTGCTTCCCTCAGGCTAGTGATGATATCAGTGTAATCTTCTTCCACCTGCTTTAGGTGAAGTGCATGTTGATGTGCCTCCTTTTTCCAGCTAGCACGGATCCTCGTTATTTGGGCTTTTGACTCGTCCAATTCTCTTTGGATGTCGGTGACTTGGCTTCTCAAACCCCTTATCAATTTTTCGTCGGCCCGACTCCTCGATTGTCTGTCAGCATCTCTTTTCATTTGTTGGATTTGAGCTCTCAAGAAGTCATTTTCTTGTGCCAACTTCTTTTTGTCTCCTTCGTCGGTGGCAGCTTGCATGTTCTTCTCGAACTGAAGGTCCCGGACCTGCTGTTCTATCCTACCAATCTTCGTCCTGTATCCCTCCTCCTTTGCTAACCAATCCCATTGTTCCCGTGAATCTTCCGTGAACTGTTGGACATGGGCTCTTTTAGAACATTTCCGACGAATCCGAAATCTTTTCCCGAACCACACGTTGTACTTTGGGTCCACCTCTCCCTTAGCTAGTTCCCGGACCATGGTTTTAGGCTCAAGGAACCGACATTCGTGCCACAGCCTTCTAACCTTCTCTTCGGGGAAGACAACTCCCGGGCTCAACTCAATGGCGTACTTCCTTAGGTCTTGGTCGGTAGGAATAACCTGAAACCTCCCTAGTTGACGTAATACACGGTGAGGGACATATGGTTGAACACTGCGGATCCCCATCAGAAGGATATAACACTCCTCGGCTGCCATATATATTACTTCAGTATCGGGTAACCACCCGAATGCCCATTCAATCTGATCGGCTTCTATTGAGCTCAGTCGTGCAAGCCATGCCTCGACGCCTTCAGGGAATACAGCACCCATCATCCGTTCTTCGAAACCCCTGATACAGTTTTTTCCGGTTAACCCATGGTTCATGTATTGTGTTCGGTGATGGAGGTGTTCTTGCATCCATAATTGAAGTAACAGATTGCAACCTTGGAAGAAATTGCCCCCTTCTCGGCATACAGTCAAGGCTCGATAGATTTCGGACAAAACCAAAGGGACCACAGTGTTGGTAGCCTTTTTGATTGCAACATCGGCTATTCCTACCAGACTTATCTCTATTTTCTTATCTTCACGCGGACAAATCACAACCCCCAAGAATGTCGTTAGGAATGCTAGAATTCGTCTGGCCTCCCACTTGGTTCTATTCCCTGCGTGAGTCAGTCCAAGGTTTGACTCTTCAAAACCCCGAGGAGTGCCGTACCGTTGATATAAGAATTGAAGATCGCAATACCCTTTCAACAGATCATCATTTTTCACCTTCCGACTAATGCTCAGCAAATCCAGAAACCCATGTGGAGATACCGGTCTTGGTGAGAGCAGGTATTGCCCTCTTAATTTCCCATTAAGTCCTGCATAGCCCGCAATTTCCTCTAATGTGGGCGTCAATTCAAAGTCAACAAAACGGAACACGTTGCGGGTCGGATCCCAGAAAGATACCAGTGCCTTGATGATGTCCTCCCTTGGCTCGATATTCAACAGATCAACCAAACCTCCCAAAATTCTCCCTACTACCTTTTTGCTACTGTCTTCCAAATCGTTCCACCATATACGGAGCTGCTGAGGGACCTCACTAAAGATTGAAAATGATTTATTTTGATTCGTGCTCATCCTGCACATTTATTAAGGTGATTTAAATAAGAAAACAACTTTGTTTTGCTGAAAAATAAAAAATTAGTTTTCAATCACGGCCTCTCAACGTCTCGGGGACGAAGGCTTTCAAGGCTGTGGGGTAAATTGATCGAAATCAAAATTGACCCAAAGGTGGCCGTTTATACGAAATTAGCCTTCCGGCGTCCCTTTCGGGAACATTCGGCTATTTTTAAAAACAGCGTCACCGACTTATTTAGTACAAAAGTTAATTTTTCAAAAGGTGAAGTTGGACCCGATGGAGGTTGCCTACGTATCTCACATCCGATGAGAATCAAACCCCCGTAGTTCGGTTTTGACGGAACAAACGGCATTATTTATTTATTCACTTTACTAAAGGAAAACAAATAAGCTATTTCTATCTTGGGAGCAAAACACATACATTTTTTCTTTTTCTTTTTCATTTTTTTTTTTTTTTTTTTTTTAAATCTCTAAAGCCGGTCAGCATGCAAGTTTATAACGGATAAATGCGCAAGACAAACAGGATGCAGCAGGATAGTCTGTTCATTTCAGGTCACCTGTCCTAGACGGACCCAACCCCTGTGTTGAGTTCCCTAAGCCAAAATGCGACATGATGCAAATAAACGTTTCCTACTAGGGATCCGGCATGAAGCTTTGTTATTCTAGGTTTAAAACCTGGGTTTATCTGTTCTAGACTTGGCTTACCCGAGCGGACGGCTCGAGCCGAGGAGGAGGCAGCAACCCGGGAATACAGAAGCTTCACCGGTTTTGCAACTTATCCAAACCTCGTTCTAAAATGGGAATTAGACACTATACAGAAAAGAAGTCACACGAAGTGCACCCTTCTTCATGATTTAGAAGACTCAGAGAGGAGATTGGTTCCGGCACAATTTATATGTACAGTTCACAAAATATCAAAGCGGTAAAAACAACATTTTGCACATTGATGCCAACATGTAAAAGAATCAGATAATAAATATGCCAAATACAACAATTATTCCGAGCTCGAATTCTAAAGAAGTCCCCAGCGGAGTCGCCAGAGCTGTCACACCTCTTTTTTACGCACCCGCAAGGATGCAAAGAGTTTTTCCAATTAAAGGACAATCGAGATGGGATTTATTTAATTATTTCAGAGTCGCCACTTGGGAGATTTATGGTGTCCCAAGTCACCGGTTAAATCCCGAATCGAGGAAAAGAATGACTCAATTTAACAGTCCGCGAACCAGAAATCCGGATAAGGAATTCTATTAACCCAGGAGAAGGTATTAGGCATTCCCGAATTCCGTGGTTCTAGCACGGTCGCTCAACTGTCGTGTTTGGCTTATCTATCTGCTTTTTACAATTATGTACTTAGTGCAAGTTAATATCCCTTTACCGCTTTTATTATTGGTTGTGATTTACGAAAGAGAAAGTTGCTCAAAAATATGCTTTCGAATCACGTCACATGAAATGCACCCGGATCCTCAACCTATTCTTATTCAACATTCGGGGTTTGGATTTGGGTCACATGAAATGCACACCCGTATTCAAAAAGGTAAAACTAAAATATGCGCCCGGATCGACTACTTATTTACACTGTCGAGAAAGGCGTGATATTCGTTAAGAAATGACGCATCTCGAAACCTAAGTATTTATATGTACATTTACGACGGCTATGTGATTAGTGTAACTATTGGGCGAGGCGTACCTTTGATTCAAACCTAAAGCGAACTACATCTCACCGTATCTTACTTAAGAGTTGATTCCAAATTACTTAAAACTTGCTACGAACCCCATCACATGAAATGCGCCTGTGGTTCTTAACATGCTTTGTTTACTCTTGCCCGAAATTGGGGTCGGGTCACATGAAATGCACCCCCGACTCTTTTTAATCTAATTATGTCATTCCGTTGAGTAACAACTCTCTAGCTAATCTTGCTTGTGACATAAGGTCTATCATTTAACAGGTTTGGAGATTACACACATGAGTAGGGAAGATTGAATAGAGATACGAAGACTAATTCAGGTTTACATGCTTATCTAACGACAATGTATCTTTGGCCTAGCTACGCTTTTCCATAACCAAGACTAACCATACAAGCTTAATTGGAGAATAACAAGATGTAATTGAACATAAGGCGACTACATGTTTCAATAGACTTTATGCATAAGCTTCAAACTTCATTCTTGTCAAACCAAGGAACTACAATAAAAGAGGTGTGTACCTAGAATGCGGAAGAACAAGGAAGAGTGAGCAATGGCAACGCAGCAACAGCAACAAGAAACAGTAACAGGTGCAGCAACAATCAAAGACCAATAACAACCAATAGTAAACCAATAGCAGCAACAACCGGTGAACCAGCTACAACCCAACAACCAACAGTAATCGAACTTTATCAATCACTGAATCAGTGACTAAGACTTGAACCAAACAGCAATAACAACCAGGCAGCAACAAACAATATCCAAATCAATGGAACAGTGATAGCCAAACCAGATTCCCAAGAGCGGACCACAAGAGGCAAAACAGTGGTCGATCAACAACAACACACAATAGACCAGTTACAACCAAGTAGCAATAAACAGACCCAACAGCAACAAAAACATCCAACAATAGCAAATGAACACCAACACAGCAGCAGCATACACTCCAAACACTGGAATTACCACAGCCCTCAAACTGAACCAACAGCAAATGACCACCACAGTCACCACAAGAGACCAGCTAAGAACAGTAGACCAATAATAAACTGGATTGACAGCAACCAAACGACCCAGGCAGCAACACACAGACCAGCCAGCAACACAACAGTGTAACAACAAACAACACCCAAACCAGGCAGCAACAAACAAACACACCAACCAGCAACCACACGGATACAAACACCACCACAACACTGGCCAAACACTCAATCACTGAAGCAATACAATCGAAACAGTGACCCAGGCCAATGGAACAGTAGTTTTCTTTTCTGTATCTTTTGTGTGTATAAGGAAATGAACCCCTGCTCCTACTTTCTTTCCAGGTATTCTGAAAATCTCTACTGTATGTCTATGTTCTCTCCAGGTGTTTTTGCTTATCACACTCTATCTTTTTCTCTCCAGGTTTCTCTCAGTGTGCTCTCTAAGGTCTGTCTGTATGCCCCTCTATCAATGTCTCCCAGCTTCTTTTATAGCCTGGAAACCTCTCCATATTCAAGCCTACTGCCCCCCCTTTAGCACATGGGTACTTTAGTTTTTAAATCATTTCCCCCCATACTTGTTCTGAATTTTCAGCTGACACAGCACTTATCAGACTTAAAACATAACTCTTTTGGCCCTGATATTCACTGACTTCCCACTCTCCAAACAAAACAGTGTGCTCCTCCACTTGCATCCACTAACAAATCCCTTTTCATTATAAAACTATCTTATTAAACTATATCAATACCATGCTGAATCAGGCATGCCTGACTATCACATGGCCTCTACTTAGTTCAAACAATCCAATTCAAAGTTATCAAAACCAAAGGAATGTGGCTAATCGAGCAGTGATTCTTGAGGGACCTGATATCGAGCATTACGGATACACTGTTCTACCCAGCAGACTCATACACTAATCGACGACGTTCGTCTAATCGATTACGACACATATAACTGATAGTAAACAATCGACCTACGAGTTCGCTTCATGGCAGAATAATGGGAATAATAAATCGAATTCACTATTCGACGACCTTAACTAGATTAAACACAGAATGTAATCATAACCATAATAACGAATTGAATCAACAACAATAACATGAACTGACCAAATAAAAGGGTCTGTTGAGATGGACAGAAAATTCCGAGAAATTCGCAAAAATAAACAAACTGAGTAAAACATGCAAAGATACAAGAATTAAGTATATAGAATGGAAGAAGGGAAACGAATACCTCAGAAATCAAAAAATGACCCAGGTTCGAACTTGGCTCGTCTGCTTTGAGGTCGAATAGACCTTAATCGAAGTGTTCTCACACGAGAACACATCGAATAAAGTCCATTAGACCCCGAAATTCCAGTTAATTTGGCCTAATTCGTCATTTTCAATTTTAGGGTTCTTGCGGGTGGGATTTGGGGCTTTTGCATTTTTGGTTAGATTCGAGGCAAACCAATGTCATTGGGGGTGTGGGGGAGGTGTGAGGAGACTGTGGTGTGAATTTGGGGTGATTTGGCATAGGTTCGAGTTTGACTCGAATCTTCAAATGAAGATTCGAGGAGCTCCGGCATGATTCGAGGTTAGTGGAGGCTGGGTTCGTGATGGGGGAGGTAAGGGGAAGGTTTTGGCGTTGGTTTGGGTTTGATTGGCCTACCGGAACCGCCGTGAGGCGATTTCCGGCAGGCGGAGTGCGGCGGAGGAGGGCGGCGTTACACCGGACTTTGAGAGCTTCTGAGGGAGATGAAGGGAGAGGGGGGTCTGGCTTGGGGGGGGGGTATGGAAATGAGCTTATATATGTTTTGAGTAGTTAAATCCTGATCGTTGGATCAAACTTGATCAACGATCAGGATCTTCTCACTTAAACCAAACGGTGTCGTTTGGTTAAGTCATAGGCTGAATGAATTTTGGAATTAACGGATTAATCTGGGCCGTTGGATAATAAAATCCAACGGTCCAGATCAAGCGTTACATAGGCTGAAGCTGGACGGATATTTGGGCCGGATCAGAAGCAATTCATTTGGGCCTGGCTTTTAGACTAAATTTGGCCCAGCTCGGATCTTCATGAGGTATTATATGCATATGTGTATATATATATATATATATATGTATATATACATATATATATATATATATACACACATATGTATATATACCAACCTATAACACCGCTGTTCTTACTACAACTAACGCACACAGTTACATATCACCCAAAAAATGTAAATCACATGACTTCGATATCAAACACTGAAAATGCAAAGCCTAGCATATATTTTTGTATTTTTAATTTAAATAAATGAACGTGCACACAAAAGATAAAATTAACACAAAATCACACAAATCATGCCCAACACGAACCTATTTTTATTTTGAATTTTCTTGGAGTACTTCTCGAGTAAGGCAAAAATCACGTGCTCACATGTGGAATAAAATGTTCATGGGTTATTCAATGAGACACCCTCATCTAACAAGGATGGTCAAGATGGTGAACCACTTTTAGTTCCTAGGGAAATATTTGATGTTTGAAACGGTAAGGCTGATATGATGAGCCAGATGAAGGAGGCAGGTAAAGAAAATGTAACATCTTCTTCCACTTCTCAAGAGAAACCTGGTACTCCAATTACTACCATTGAAGTTGAAGAAAGAGTTAGAGATGCAGTGCAAGGCACTCAACAGGTAGCAGAACAAGGAGTGCAGAGAAATCCAACCAATTTGCCCAGTTCCTCTACCAATCAAACTTCAGTCCCAAATTGAAAACACAAAGCTCTCATACACTTGATAATATAATCACCCAAATTGATTTGGAGTTCAGACAAGATCAAAAACCAAAAATCCCCTAGCCTTCTCAGCATTTCTACCCTAAATAGAACCTAGAATATCAAGGAAGCCTTGAAGGATGCAGACTGAATTACGACAATGCAAGAGGAACTACATCAATTTGAAAGAAACAAGTTATGGCACCTGGTACCTAGACCCTCAGACAAAACCATCATAGGGACTGGATGGGTATTCAGGAATAAGTTGGATGAACATGTAAATACTACAAGGAACAAATCAAGGCTTGTTGTCCAATGATACGATCAGGAGGAAGGGATCGATTATGATGAGACTTTTGCCCCAGTTTCTCGCAGGGAAGCTATTAGGATCGTTATTGCCTTTGCATCACATATGGAATTTACCTTATTCCAAATGAATGTGAAGAGTGCCTTCCTGAATATGTTTCATAAGAAAGAAGTCTATATCAAGCAACCTTTAGGCTTAGAATGTCATGTACATCCTGAATATGTATTCAAATTGGATAAGGCACTGTACGGATTGAAGCAGGCCCCTCGAGCCTGGTATGAAAGGTTATCCAAGTTTTTTTAGAAAATGGTTTCACAAGAGGAAAGATTGACAATACATTGTTTTTGAAGAAATGGGAAAGGAATCTGTTCATTGTTCATGTTAACGTGGATGGCATCATATTTAGGGCTACAACAGACTCATTATGCGAAGAATTTGCTAAACTCATGGGAAGTAAGTTTAAAATGAGTATGGTGGGGGAACTAAACTTCTTCCTAGGTCTCTAAGTATAGCAGATCATAAAGGGAACGTGTATCAGTCAGTAGAAATACATCAAAGAACTTCTAAAAAGGTTTGATATGGTAGAATCAAAGGTGATAGATACCCTTATTACTACTACTACTACTAAGCTAGACATGGATGATTCTGGATAACCCATAAAACAAACAACGTATCAGGGAATCATTGGATCTCTACTCTACCTTACTGCCAGCAGGCCAAACATTGTATTCAGTGTATGATTATGTGCAAGGTCTCTCAAATCCTAAGAAATCTCATCTGAAAGATGCGAAGAGAATTCTGAGATATCTTAAGGGCACACAAACCTTGATTCTATAGTATCCTTCAGGTGACAATTTCAACATTATTGGTTATGCTGATGCTAATTATGTAGGTTATCTGGTGCACAGGAAAATCATATCAAGAATGGCTCATTTTCTTGGATCATGTCTAATCTTATGGGATACAAGGAAACAAACTCAATGGCTCTCTCAACAGCTGAAGCAAAGTATGTTGCAGCTGCCTCGTGCTGTGCTTAGTTACTATAGATCATGTAATAATTGGAAGACTTTGTAGTGTACATTTATTGTGTACCACCTCTATGTGACAATACCAGTGCTCTTAACATGGCAAAGAATTCGGTTCAACACAAGAGAACCAAGTGCATTGATGTCAGACACCATTTTCTCATAGACAATGTGGAAATGGGACTTATTTGTATGAGATTTTGGTGCACGGAAGATCAAATTGTAGATGTCTTCACCAAAGCTCTTAGCAGGGAACACTTTGAGAGAAATAGGATGGCACTAAGGTATTAAACCTAATTGAGAACCTGGTTCTGCTCATATGGCTATGAAAGTCATACTCAGGTAAAACTAGCTAAAATGTTTTCCGACCAAGCCTAACTCACATCTACACCTTTGCAGGCAAACATGCATGATGATTATAAAAGCTAAAGGTACAGTGTTCAACTGTGAAAGAGAGTTGCAAATTCCTTTTACAAAAATAGGTTAGGAACCTGGTTCCTATATTACACGTTAGTAGTAATGTATTTTTCCCATGCTTTTTTTTTTCAAAAGACAATAAAATTAATGAAACTGACACATTATTCACCTTTTTAGAGTCTTTATATCACGTCTTGTCTCTCAAATCCTTTCACTTCCTCTATATGTTACGTATTCCCATAAACCTACCGTTATTTCAAAACTCTTCAGAACACGTTCTTCTCGCCTCTCATTATTAGCCATTATTTCCATAAAGTCCTCTTATTCCCATCTTTTTTAACCATTATCTCCCTTTGTATCTCTATAATATTTCCCTCAAAACCCTCTAACATTTCTCTCACAATGGCCAACGAACAATCGTCTACTTCTACTGCTATCAACACCACTCTCACATCTCCACCTCCCTTAACATCACCACCAGAAACCCACTCCTTCACTATCCCTGAGGCTACTGCACCCATATCGGTTTCCTTTTCATCTTTAGTAGCCTTTACTCTTCCGTGAAATCTAGCCTCACTTCCATGTGTTGCAAAACCTACTTCTCCTCCTTTTTCTAAACAAACCAAAAGTGCTACGCCTCATGCATCAGAGGTCTCCGAGGATGATATCGAACAGTACTTGAACTCCTCCATTCTAGACTCAATGGCTCCCATGGTGTCACCAGAAAAAAAAATGGCACAAAATATCATGGTTATCGCTGTTGAGAGTCTTATAAATGAAGTAACCTCCCTTCTTCCTAAATCTCTAGGGGAAGAAACTCAATTCTTAGGGGATAAAAGGATTATGGTGCTTTTCGAGTCTCTGGTTCATGTCGCAGTCATAGAAAAACTTGTTGGAGAACCTGATTCTCTTTCAGATAAAACAAACCAAGAGCCTCTCCTCTATACTAAGCCCTTGGAATCTATTCCTCCTACTGTGGTCCCTTTTAACGAAGATGACTTGGTTATCATTTCCTATTTTAAGATTCACAAACGAGAAGTTACTCTTGAGTCTTCTTTCAACACACCTACTACTTGGTTGCAGAAGAAAGAGGCTTTTGCGTTTGCCTTGTAGAAGAGTAAGCGAAGTATTAAGAAGAAGCAGATGAAGAGGTTGATGAAACATGGGGATGTTGTGGCTGATAAAGCATTTCGGTGGTTGAGGTTGATGAAGATATTATAGAGGAACCTAGTTCCTTAGTAAAAAGATCTACGATATTGTAGAGGAACCAAAAGTTTGTGGTTGAAGCTTCCAAGAAAGGTGTGGAAAAAAATGAAACATCTGTGAAGAGTGGTGGTAAATCTAGGATGGTTGTGGTTGAGAAAGAGTTGTCTAAATGTGATATTGTGGCTATTGCAAATAGGAAAGTGAGGTCTATTAAAGTGTCTAGAAAATGAAAGCGGGAAACTGTGTGAGGACCTGGTTCAATGAAGATCATACTTAGTGACAGTAAACTTGGGCATGAGAGACTGAGAACTCATAAAGTCTTGTGGGGTCACATGTTTGACCCGGCAATTTCGGAGATGGCAGGTATGTGACAAGTTCTGGAGATTGTGGAGTTCCAGTAATGGGCTAATTTGTTTAATGAGGATATGACTAAAGTATATAAAGATGAGGTGCAAAACTTCTATGGAACTTTCTTCATTGTTGAAGGGGATCATATCTGCGTGTTGGTCAATGGAGTTGACATTGTGCATGATGCTTCAGCATTGGGGAAATGTGAATGGATGTCCTCAGTCAACAGTGTTTGTGGAGCTATATTTAGGAGAGCCATTCTGAAAGAGCAGGCTATCCAGTGGGGGACCGAGTGCATAAGAAGGCACTACTTCTGGTGTATCAGCTTCTCTTTGAACTTGTCAATAAAGTTCTTTTACCTCGGGTTGAGAGGAGGTCTATAGCTTCAAAGTCTGTTCTGGTCTTAATGGAGGCTCTTGATGAGTTCACACCGATTAGTCTGCCAGCCATTATGATAGAACACGTGCAAAAGGTGGAGAACTTTCAAGATGGAAATCACGAGCTTCCATACGGATTTCTCCTCACTTGGGTGTTCTGGTTTTACAAGGTACATTTGGCTAATCCAAAAGTAGGCACCCGCAAGAAAACCTTCTCTAAAACAACTCTGGAAGAGTGTGACTTTGTAGGAAAGGTCGGGGGAAGTATTGCGACAATTTCTCAGATGATAAATGCTCAGAATGTTGCTACTGAAGTAATCAGAAGGTTAAGTAATCAAAATGTCATATTGAAAACTCAGCTCAGTCAAGTTGTTGGGCACTTGGTTCTATTAATTCTTTCCATAAAGAAGTTGCCCGCTTGACAAAGGAGAATGCTAAGCTTAGGCAAAAGGTGAAGAACCTGCGGGAGAAACTTCTTGAGGAACAGATGTCTGCAAATGCCCGCATGGACCTGTTTCTCAAAACCATCGTTGCCTCCTTCTCCAAGCCTCCCCCTTCTAGTGCCCCCTGCCAATTATCTTTTGTTCTAATGTTTTGTGGCTATTATTTTCTTTTTATTTTTTTGTGATGGCATGTTGGATTTCTATGTTACTATGCATATTGAAACAGTCCAATTTATTATACAGCTTTTTTTTTGCTAGTACAATGCATGTTTTCCTTTTGCTTCTCTTTTCTATCATGTTGTGTACACATATGAGGCATGAGTTAGTTGTGCTAGACTTCTTAATGCTTTTTTGTTGCCTGATTGTGCCTTTTTACTGAGGCAAAAATGGGGGAAAGTTGATTAACTTGAAAAATTGAAGCAGGTGATTAAGGGGGAAGCATAGTTTCAGGGGGAACATGTACGGTTATTGGTACATTATCTGGTTAACTTAAGCTCTATAAATAGTCATCAATGTTAAATTTTTGTCATCATAAAAAAGGGAGAAATTGATGGGCTTAAGGTCTCTTAGTCTATGTTTTGATGATCTAACAAGCTTTCTGTATAGAACTAGATAAAAGACTTGATGTATGCCCGGTACAATCATTCAGCAATGGACTCAAAATAATCTGCGCAGTGTGCCTTTGGATCCAAAAGAACCAGTTTAGGGGAATGATCCCTTGGTGTTCCCATGACAGAAGTATAAGTCAACTATAAAGCTGGAAAGCAACTACAGAAAGTAACTGCCTGTAATTGTGCATGCTACAGTGCAACAGTCACTTCCCATTGGGAA